>VZRJ01012425.1:62733-399943 GCA_013397565.1 Ptilonorhynchus violaceus
TCCATTACCTATCTCTTCCTATTACTGCTTCATGCTCTTCATGCTATTTAATCTTTACCTTTTTACTCTGCTTTTAGTAATTTTTCCTGCTCTTATAATTTAATTCACTCTTCCATTCTTCATTTGCTTTCATACATTTCTACTTTGTTTTCTATTTCTTAACTTATTTAACACTTCTTTTGTTCCCTCCATCTCATTTTCTATATTGCCATTGTCAATCAATTTAAACACATATTAATTTTCTGTCAGTCATGCATTATGTACCAGGAATGCGTTCTGATTTCTTCAGCTATTCTCTGAAATTCTATGACTTTTTTTTTTGGGGGGGGGGGGGGGGGGGGGGGGGAGGTTTCCNCAGGTGTGCGCCGAGATGTGTGTGCAGTTCTCCAACAAGAACTGATATTTCAGCAACAAGTGCTGATATTTCAATGTTAGTTTAACATATGAGAATCAGTTGATCGATTTTATCCAGTCTTTTTTATGTGTGGATCCAAGTGCATATTATTGCTACCAATTTATTTTCAGATTTAGGAACATAGTGATAATGATCAGGAGAAGACCATCTTCCACAATCACAAACAGTAGATGCTTGATTAAGAACTTTGGTGTCATCACTATGTATTCCCATACAACAATCTACAGAAAAGACTGAAAGAACAGTCAGTAGAAAAAGAAAACAAAACACCAGACACACTTCCAACAAAAACTCCAAAAAACAGTGCTCCATTTCTGTCTGAGTTTAGAAAAAGTTACATTCTGTCTGCAGATTTGCTGATCATTTTATCACTGAATGCTGGTGACTGCAGAGCACTTCTGTGATAATTCACCTTTCAAAATTCATGTAGATAGAACCCAGAGCAAATAGGGGTATAGATCAATTTCTCATTTATTCAGTTAAGTAAAAACTACGCTTTGAAAAATTTACTGTATAATGCTCGCCCTTGTTTATCTTACTCAATTACTTCTCAGTCACCACTGAAAAACACCACTATCATTTGAATTTTCTGTATCAGAACCTGGTCTTATAATTTTTCAATTTTTTAAACTTATTCTTGAATTTTGGATTTGAATTGCAATGAGATAACTTATTCTTTTCCTTGCACTGTAAAAGGACTTTTTTTAATTAAGAAAATAATATCTTGTTTATAACTTTTTAAATGTAAAATACTTCTAAATATGTGGCAAGTGGCACCAAAAGTCCTTGAGGAACATATATTAAATTGGACATATTGTACTAGAATGACTTTATTCTTGTTTAGCTTTGTATGAGCTGCAGCTACTAAGTTTTCCTTTACAATGAACTTCGAGTCTCTCCAAAGGTCATGAGTAATCTTGCTTTTAAATGGAAGAAAAGAGAATGACCTTTCATTGTCTGTAACTTAAAAATTTGCTTATTTACTTTTACTTTTTATAAAAAGTGTTGACATACTATTCATGTAATGAGCACTTACAGTCTGAAATCACCACTAAGGTTTCTTGCCCTTGACTTGTTTCTAGAAGAGGTGTATGGTATTCCTTTTATTTTCTTTTTTCCACATACAATGACAACTATGCTATATCAGGATGAAGGTATAGAAGTAGGAAAACTTTAATTTTTTAGTCTCGTTTTTCATTCAGTGACAAGCACAATCTCTGATGAATAGCGAAATGATCTGACACTGACCTGGCATCTAAATCTTCCAGTCATACAATATTACAAGCAATGTATTGCAAAAAATAGCAAAGTCTATCAACTTTATGCAGTAGATAATTTCTATTGAAATTAATAACTTGCCATCTAAAATGAAACAAAAAAAAATTAGTCAGAGAGGAATAAACATTTTGAGATTGGCTTTAGTTTAATGGTTAGTGTGATCATGAATGTGTGGTTTCATGGTTATCTGAACAGAAGGGATGGGGTTTTTACATGTCTCAGAAGTGAACAGTGAAGGAATAAGATGCAAGAGTTTCAATTTTTGCATGTTTTAACAAAGAAAATTGAGATTAGACATAAGAAAAAATGCTTCACAATGAGAGTGGTGAAACACTGGACAACTTGCCCAAAGAGGCTGCGGAATCTGCACACTACATTTTCAAAACTTCACTGCCTCAAGTTCTGAACAACCTTTAAAGTCAGTCCTACTAAGCAGAAGCTTGGACTAGAGGACCTTGAGGGGTTCCTACCAGCCTAAAATATGATATGAATCTTGCACTAACCTTCAGACCCCATAACCAGACTATGGGAAAACCAGATTCAAATTAATGTTCTTCTTAAGTTAAGAGAGAGAGCCCATATTCATTGAATGCCAAGTCCACAATGTGCTTAAAGTCAATTTCTTTATTTCTTGACCCTACATTACCAAAGTTATTATCAGCTGAATAGCAGAAATTTTGCTGGGAATGTCTTCAAATTAGCTCCTTTCTGCACTGAATTCCTTTTCAGTCAGTCGTTTTCTGCAGATTCCTTCTTGAGATACTTCATTTTCTTGCGCTATCCATCAAGTCAGAGCAACTGGTAGCCCCACAAAATTTCTTGGGAACATCTAGTGATCCATGTTTGGTACACCAGGTTCTCATTTCTCAGAAATGCTCTCACTTATTTGATCTGTTCGTTTTCACTTGCAGCTCTGTGTCAGGGGATATATAAAAAAACCTAAGACACTCTATTAATTTTCCATTTGTGGTCCTGGTGAGTTTGTTCCACTATTACTTGGAAAGAATGAGAACTGGTGTCCATTTGCACCATTAGAAAAAATTATTTCATTCTGTCTGATGTGCCTGGCTGTGATACTTAGGGCGGCATAATGCTTTTTATTTTCTAGCATTGAGACTGCTTGAAGAATCAGAGGCGGAATTCCGGGCTGCTTATTGTTAATATGTAGGGCTACTGCAGTTACTTTCACTCTGAAAGTAATTAAGTGCAAAGTCAATAGAGGGGAATGCATCTTTCCAGGTGGTGTAAACAGGCAGAATAACTGCCTTTGCCTGGACTCCTGGATGTCCAGACCCAGCCCTGCTCTACTCTGAAAGAAAGTGCCCTACTTAATATACCCCGTGTTTTGGCAGGTCTCATTAACAGAATTCGCATAACTGAATTCTTTCTCACTTTCAGGGCCAGAGCTGACTTGGAGCTACCCAGTTCCACTGGTGTACGTAGCACAGCTGTCCGTCTGTCTGTGAGCAGCCACAGCACACTGTCCCCCAGCAGGAAGGTATGCAGAGTGCTAAAGCACAGGCAGGAGACTGCTCTCCCTAGAAAGGGTGTCTTTCTTCCCAGAGTTGAGAGAGATGAAGATCTCAGTAACCAGCGGTTAATCTTTTCTGTAGAGGTAAATCATTCATTACCAATAGAATATCCTGGATGCAGTCTAGGTGATCACAGTGATCAGGCACATCTATCCACGCATTGTATCAGTGCCACCCTTAGTAGTGCAGATACTGGTATTACTTGGAGACCTACAAGGATGTGTGAGGAAAATGTCAGTCTGTCCAAAAGGTGCAGAAATAAAAATTCAGATAATTTATCATTCCTCTGCCTTGTGAGAGCCTTCTCCTCAAGCTGTTAACTGAAGACTCAGCAGGTGGGGAGAGGAAATAGACTGCCTGCTTTTCCCTATGTTGATTTATGTCTGTTCACTGTAAACAAGACAGTATATATAATGGATGTGGGCTTTAATTAGACTGTTGTAAAATATGCAATTACTGCTACTAAGATCCCTTTTATGTCTGAACACATAAATGATTTCAGAATTGTTGCTGAAACTTGTAAGGGAGTCAGTTGGTTTCCAAAATCTGCATTTATATGTTAGTTTTTTTCATAATCAAGAATGCCTTCAAACCTAAGTATATTCTATAAAAAAATTGCTTATTACAAAGACCTGGACAATACAGGTGATGATTTTGTTTCCTTGTTAGGCTTTTAAAAATAATTAATAATTTCTGAGAAACAATTTAAAAAGCACAAAATTTTCTCAGTCTTTCATATGTAAAGTGATACAGACAATTTTTTTTCAGTGTGTGGCCCACTGAATTACATGATATGCTAGGGATATCATTGAAATTATAAGAAGAATTTACTCATACTACATGCAGCCATGTAATTGACTTTCTTTCATTAGGCAAACCAAAACTATTTCCTATGTCTGTGATCTGTCAGCAAACTGTGTGTCTTTGTTGTGTGGAATTCAAGTGGCTTTATGTTCCTATTAATCTTTGAACTCTTGCTTCACCTTCAGCTGTTACCTAGATTTTGTAGCCAAAAGAGATGTTTTGCACATAAGGAAGATAACCAAAAAAATATTTGCTGTAAGCCAAGAAGAAAATTGACTTGTTCTACGTGAAACAGGTAAGTAAATGATCTTCTCCTCTTAACTCCTATTTCTTATCTCTTTTCTTCTTTTTTTTCTTCCCTTCCAAGTCATCATATGAAAGCCAGTGCAGAAAATGAGAGCAGAGCTAAAGATAGTGACAGATTTTGCAGATAGCCCTTATACAGATATGAGGAAAGGAATATCACCCAGGAAGACTTCTGTCTTTCCCACCGACACATGGAGCTAAGGCTTGCTCTGTGTACAGCCGTAACATGGTGCTGTCTCAGAGATACCCAGCCTGTAAAGCCTCCAGTGCTCTGCTCCTTTAGCATCAAGGTTATACCTGAACGCAGTAGTTCATGAATTTGACCATGTCACTTAATAAGAGAGGACAGTACCAAAGCAAACACTGAATTTCTAAGTCGTGTGATCCACGAAAAATATAGCCAGTATGTTGTTAATCTGCAACCAAGGTTTCTGTCCTTTATGTGCAGCTGCTCTGAGCTGCAGAAGCATCTGAAAGGGGACGGGTAAATCCAACATTGGTAAATCCAACCCAAGCTGACCTGATGTGACCACCCATGTCTCTGCATCATATTTTTCAATACTTTCATGGGGCTCAAGATAATTAATTTACTGTGAATATAACTAACTTGGGCCTTTCGGTGTGGCTTGCTAAGGTTCTGCACAGTGCAGACAAGATTAACCTTTTGCTGTATGTTATCTGGCCTGGAAAAAGAATAGTACCTTTGTTGCACCACACCTGCCCTAACAAGCCCAGACGACCTGGACTGGCTCTGCACAGAGTCAGCTCTGAGTCTTCCTATCCAGGGCATGATTAATCCACCATTTGATTATAAATCCCCTTGGATAAAGCACAGATGATGGGGACTGACTAAGCCCCTGCTGCATAAGAAATATCATTATTCATTGACTCTAATAGCAGCTCATGTGATCTAAAATAGAATAGTCTGTTTTGCCAGAAAAATAAACAACTAAAAAAATAAAATGGAATTGGGTTTTTATCTCAACCGTAGATTACATCTAGAAGGATTTTCAAAAGTGGATTTTAAAAGATTAATTTAAAATAATCCCTACAGTTTGATGGGATTTAAAATTGTATTAATTTATTTCAAAAATGTATTTGAAGTCCTTTTAAAAAGTAATTTTCTTTCTTTTTCTGTTGCATAAAAACTCACCTTCCAATTTGTATCATACCGTTGGCCTAATGTTACTTGATAGGTGTTTAATTTTCACTTTAAATAATATTGATTCATAAGGTTGTGCCATTAACCTCAGTCCTGTATCTAAACATACATGAATTATGAGAAAAACCTGAAAATACCAGATTATAACCTGAGCCTTAGTGTTTTCTGTCTGATGGAATTAGAAATCCATCCTCCAAATACTACTTCTATATCACTTTTTACACAGGCAGAACTCAACAAGCAATACTTTTAAATAAGTAAAACACTGGGGGAAAGGACATATCTATTGTTTTAGTATTTCTTTTGTTACTTGAGGAAAGCTAGTGAAAATGTTTTTGTGGTGTTATTTGATGATTATCCTCCTTGTGAGGTTAGAAATATTCATAAAGCACAGTTAAAAGATCCTGGAAGTCGGAATAAAATGTAGGAAAGAATGTGCTGTGGGTCCTCTAAAGCCAGATTTCTTGAAGCATTTCTTCCAAATGTGTTAAATGAGCATTCCTTGCACTCATGAATGTGTCCTTTCTGATTCCTACTAGGACTATAAATTTAATTTTTCCCCTCTGATTTTGTAATGAAATGAGCGATATGGATCATTGAATAGACATAAAGCTTGTAAGTAGGTGGAATTTAGGCCTGGGATAGCTAACAGAGTGGGGAGAGGTGACTGTTGTGAGGATGGCACAAAGGTGTTTACGTTACAGTAATTCTGTGTCCCCTGTATGGTAAGGAGGTCACCTCAGTTCCAAAACAAACTTCCTTCCTTCCTTCCTTCCTTCCTTCCTTCCTTCCTTCCTTCCTTCCTTCCTTCCTTCCTTCCTTCCTTCCTTCCTTCCTTCCTTCCTTCCTTCCTTTCTTCTCTCCTTCCCTCCTTCCTTCCTCCCTCCCTCCCTTCCTCCCTCCCTCTCTCCCTTCCTTTTCTTTCTTTTAGGAAAAATGAAAATCCTTTTCTGTGAAGGGTCAGAAATACAATTGGGAAGCAACTATTAGACAGGAAAGTACATATAATTTTTCTGGATTAACTCATCCATGGTGAGAAGAATAAGAAAACATCTCTCTTTGTACAGATTTTTGTTCAGAAAATAAATAAATATGTGGATAATTCTTTATGAAAACACATTTGGATGATCCAGAGTATCAAACCTGGCAGAATAATGAGATATAATATTTTATTCCCTTTACATTTTTTCCAGCTGAGAAGAGTAACAATACTATACAGAAGTAAGTTCTTAATCAGTCCAGACAAGGTAATGGAGTCCTACCCTGCCAGTTTTACTTTTTACAGAACAGCAAGAGAATTGTTCTGTCTTGGTATTTACAATAACTTAAAGGCCAAGTAGATTGCTCAGTAGTTTAGATTCCACTCATGTAGGCAGAAAACAGTCTATCTAATTTGAAGGTATTTCAAATATGCTCTCCAGTCTCATGCATTTGTTATACGAATATATAATTTTCTAATGGCACCTCTAAAAGCAGACGTCTCCATGCCACTAATAAGATTTTCTGCCTGCAGCAGTTATACTCTAATACAGACCCATTGTTTTTAGTGAGATATTTCAATATTTATGTAAATGTCTTAATAAAATGAGAATAGTTCCTAAGGTTCTTTCCCTGTTATAAAATTACACCAGAAACACAACCAAAACCCCAAAATTATTTACCCCAAAGCAACCCATCATTCCCTTTCCATCATGCAACCACTTCCTTAATTTCCAGCTATGGAAAGAGGATCATGGAGGGAGAAAACTACAACTGACTATGCTCACAACCCATCCATGCCCTATCGATTTTGTGTGATGGTGGGAGCCCTCTGCCTGGACACCAGAATGCACCGCCTGTGCTGCAGAGAAGGTGCAGCACTCCTGCTAGGGCCATGGGTGAGTATTTTGAAGTACAAGACTTGTATGGTTGGGAAATTCCATATGGGTTTCAGCTATCATCCCATTACTTGAACTTTAAACATTTAGTGCTATTTATCTTGCACTCTGTCATTATTAGCATCTTGCTGCCACCTGGTAAAGATCCTAAGTCACTGCTGATGTTTTTTTGGTTCTCGATGCTTTCATAAGTCTTCCTTTCTTTTTTTTTTTTTCCCATTCTTCTCAATTTCTTTTAGAATATTTAATTGCTCTTAATTTTAATATTCTTTTTCTTTTCAATTCACAATGAGTGTTTATTGTATTTCTAACAGCTGTTCATTCCTTTGTACTGAACCAGAAGAACTTCAGCTACACTTATCCCTTTGTGGTTGGGGAACTATGATTGAATAGATCAGGCCTCTGTAAATATCCCAAATGAAGTAGCTTGTATTGAGAGTCACATACATTTTTCTATTTACATTTTCCTTTCCAAATTATTTTTCTCCCAGCCTTTCCCAATCTTGAGGAAGCAAGTGTTTTTACATGACTACATAAAAGTGTTGTCTTTTTCTCTGCAATGATTACAATCAGTTTGAGGTTGCTGGTATTCTGGCAATCATTTATCCTTGGAATAGAAGGGGAGTGATATAGAAATATCCCATGCTGTTGGACATTGTCTATATCTCATAGGAGCTCTAACGATGTTTACATAGGCCTCTGTGAGATGCCCACCAACATCTCATAAGTCTCACCACATTTGAAACTTTCCACATGTTTTGTGTGCCTTTGAGTTAAGTCTTTCTCTCCAGACTGAATCTGTGAATTCAAAGAGACACAACCATGCCAGTTTTCCTCCTGCTGATTACTGGTTAGCATGCTGATCGTGGATGTCAGAGATTGCAATTAAGCAGTTTAGATTTCTTAGAACCTGCAGAAAACAGATGTCCTTCTCTCTCCTCCCTTCTCACCGCACCATGTAGGTGTTCACCATTTTTGCCCACTCTCCACTGATTTTAGCCATTACAGTATTTGGCCTATGGACTTTACGGAACACCATTGTACCAAGGGCAATTTTGAGTACTGCTCAAGGTGGAGACTCATCACAAAGTCGTATAACCAGCATCCTCTCTGAAATTACTTCCTTCTTTGAAAGGTGTTGAGTTAATGCTTCTCTGTTGTGCTAGACTATAGAGCACCCTTCTATGCTCTCTATACAACAAATGTCTGCTAGAGGAATTAGGATTTTAGTCAGTTATGACCTAATTTCACTTATGGACTAAAACTTCTGTTTGTCTCTGCCATTTATTCAGAGGAGAGCTCACTGGAGTGGGGAGGACTGTTTAGTAGGTAAGTACATTTTGGGCTTACACTCTCCCTTCAGAAATAACATTTAACTCAGGCACTCGCATCATATAATGTAATGTATTCTTCTCTGTGTAAACAGCTCTGTGTCAGACCCTGTGGCCTCTGCTGCACTGTACTTAGAGATTTGCAGAACAAGTGCCCATATTTGAACTTCAACAGTCCTCTGGGAACACAGGTAATCTGAAGCCCAGACCTAGTAGTTTATTAGCAATGTTATTTCCATTTCAATTAAAACAATTAGAGCAAAATAAAATTGAAGTAACTAAATAATGAAGTAGCTACCCAAAGGACATGCATGTAGTAAAAATTGATTGCTTATGAGAGATTGAATCTTTTCCATCTAATCCTCCTAAAACTTTGGATGATTTGGCATAATTTGTCTGAAAGATTAGTATTTCTTATGTGTGCTCTTGAAGCCTTTATTACTGCAAGTTTCAGTTACAGCAGAGATTTTTAGGACTTTACAGGGATGTCCAGAGTATAAAATATATTCCCAACCAACATGTAAGAATATATTTGCCAATTGGTTTGTGGTTTTAATAGGACTTTTTTTACAACCTATTCTCAACTTTCTCTCAATTCCTATATTATAAGCAATTTTCTTATGTATTTGCTTATGAAAGCACTAATTTAATTGTCAAAATTTTTGTCCTGGTTTGAAAGACAGGTGTTTGTCAAGGGAGGTGGGAAACCCTCCTTGGATAGAGGATGACCCCCCTCCCTCCTCCGAATTACTATACTTTTGAAATTATGGGGCTCTCAGGCAAAGATGTGGTAAAAAGAATAACTGTTGTTTACTAGGATTATATATCTATATCTATCAAGACAGATAAATGGCAACAATAAGAGAACAGACAAACCCCATAACAGCCCTCTCTCTGTCGTTGGGCAATTCTCTGTTGGGGCAGAGAGGCCGCGGTGACTCCCCCATGCCTGCAGGGGGCGATGTGGCGCGAGTGCGGAGACCTCTCCACGTGGCAATGGCAGCTCCGGCGAGCAGGAGAGGGAGAAGGGAGATCGCTCCCGGTGCGAACCCACGGGGCAACAGCCCGGCTCAGCACCAACCTCGGCAGCGGGCAGCGAACAGTGCAGGCAGGCAGGGCTGACTGGGGAGCGATGGACCTCGGTATCACCCACCGAGGGGCCAGCAGAAGGTAGGAACAGCAGAGACGAGTAGATCCCGGCACCGACCCACATGGAGCAGAAACCCAGGCTGGTGGCAGAGACGGCAGAGGCGAGCAGCTCTGGGCAGTGACAGCCACAGCGTAACTCTGCACCCTGTGCCGCGGCGGGACCCCCGCGGAGACGTCACAGTGTATCCGTGCTCTGGAACGAGTGGGCGGAGACGTCGCAGCGTAGCGGTGTTCCCGGAGCAAAACCAGCACTCGCTGCAGATGCGACTGTCCAAGCCGAAAGCCAAGTGGAGAAAAAGAGTGAGCCCAGCCTCCACCCCCCTCTCCCCAAAGTCTCCAAAAAGGTCCCCTCCCCTCTCGCGATGATAAGCTGCAGCCTCTGGGGAAACAAGCCCCCTCCCAACATTCCCAGCCCAGGCAATCTCTTTTGTCCTCAAGTATCACCCATTCTGGGTGATCAGTGTGGATTGCAGGGCGGATAGGCAACTTTCTTTGTTCTCAAGTATCACTCATTAGTTCCCAGCCAGCCCCTCCCCACCTATACACAGGTCTCCCTGCTAGATAGGAAAAAGGAAAAGAAAAAAGAAAAACATCATTTGTCCAACCCATAACAATTTTATATTTGAATTTAAATATTACTATGAGTGCTTAATGACAGAGGAGTTTCATTAATCGGTGTTAATGATTTATGACACTGCACACTGAGTTTCTTGTGGTTTTTGTTTCAGATTAAATCAAATACACACAAGCTATTTCACGAGAAAACTAAATGTCCTTACATCAGTGCTTAATTCTTTCCTGACTTAGGAAATGAGAAATTGTAGTATGATAGATACATTAAACCAGGGTGGGGGTAGTTTCTTGAGAAATTTTGCCAAAGAAGTTAATTTTAGATTTCCTTGATGGATATATATACAAATCACATTGCAATGTAAACAAGATTTAATGTCAAGACAATTTGCCTTGAAACTGCTTTTCACCTACAGATTGTAATCCTGAATGCATGGAATAAACTATGAGGAATAATACAGAAAGGGGTCTGTTCAGGGGGGAGAGTAAGTGTTTTGATATACACTGGTCAATGAAGAGCCATTCATTATCATCAGTAATTAAAGAATGTCTTTCCTTAGTAAATATATATAGTCTTTCATTAGTAAATATATATATAAATATATTTTAAAAAATTGTGTTATATGAATCACATCAAAGAGCAATTCTTCCCTAATATTAAAAATCGAAGGTCCAGAGCCCTCTTTACAGTCAATTTTAATAATATCCTGATTGCAAATCAGACAATTGAAGTCAGTAACTCTCTTATTAAACTTACTTTGAGAGATTCAAACTTCAGCAAATCATAAACCAATCTTCATTTGGTTTGAATTATTCAGAAGGAAATGAGACGCAATAGAGTGCTCCTGTCTTCCAAGTCTGGCATAGAGGCAAATGAAAAAGCACTGTTTAGTTCAAAATGGTATTGAAACTGATTTGCACTTTCAAATAAAGTGTGCTTCACATTTCTTGTTGCTTAGATATTAATGTATATCATGAACACAGCTCAGTTTATATCTGCTTGGATTCATTCCAACAAAAGAGGCATTTCTGTAAAGCTGTCAGGAAAACAAACCTGTTACCCCATAAAAATACATGCAGCAGTCTGAACGCTTTATTTTAATGAATTTATTTTGCTGTGCTTATCCCAGGCTGTGAGGCAGAGGACAGTGATTTATAACTTGCAAAGCCATAGGCCTGATAGGATGATGAAGGACTGTTTCTCCTCATTATGCCAGCAGAGCTTCTTTTCATCTCTTCTCTTATTCTCTGTTCATTGTTTGCCCTTGGCATCATCAGTCACCAGGCAGTACAGTTTACAAACATTGTTTTGGCTGGCAGAAAATAAATGGGTCGGCCAATGATGTGAAATCTATCAAATTCCTACAAAGCTGCATCTTGAAACCCCTATTCAAGCTGATCCATAGTTTAGGTAACATTTTACTTTTAAGAGATAGATTTTTCCCTCCTTACTCATTACTCAGAGCAAGATGCATTTCCTTTAATCTTTCAGCAGTCAAAGGCTGACCAACTTCCAAGAGCTATAGAGACTAAATCATTTATCTCTGAACCTTTCTTGCTTTTGTTACAAAACCCACATGGACAATTTCATGGAGGTGTAGTTGAGCAGTATTTGTCATTGTGGGTAACCAAATATGAATAACAGCCAACATGGTGAAAGTAGATGAACTTTGTTGTTGAAAGGAAAGCATATAAACCAGAAAGGTGACAGAAACAGATCTAAAACCAGAAACAAACGATGTGTCATGTTTATCTACTTGGCAATATCCACATAAGTCATTTAAACTATAAAGCCATGTTTGTTTGTGTGGTTTGGTATAATCCACAGGTAAATCAGTTGGCTGCAAATAACTGAAGCTTCTGAATGGGAAATTAGGTGCTTGCATATTTTATCTAAAAAAATAAATATATCTGGATTACAAATCTGAACAAAAGCAGACACACTGGTACAGCTTTCCTTAAATAATCCAGCTATCTGACAGAGCTGTTGTGACCATGATGTGACTAGATACACACTAGAATGGCAAAGAAAAGGAGTTGCAGAGTGTGAAGGCTGAAAGGAAAGTGGTGTTTTCAGCACCATACATATATGGATTTTAGACTACTGGGACAAAGTCTTGAAAAATATCTGGTAACTATCATTATTGCCAAGCATGAGGTCACAGGATGAGAGTAACAAAAAAAAATAATTTACTCTGGTATTCCACTACACCTGTATTTTGATATGTGTTTGAATGATTTGAAGTATGATGGGTTTTTTTTTATGGTAGCCATGATAAGATGACGAACCTAAAGTTACTGCTAGGCCTGAGTTTGGAGGTAAGTATGAAAAGAAAACATTTTCTCGGTGTTCTGACCTTTTCTGTGCTCCTGTTAACTGGATTTACTGTTTATAGCCCACACAGTGGTGATAGCAATGATTAAAATCTTCCACAAGGAAGCTAAGGAATGGAATGAGTACTTTTCAAGAGTTTTGCTCTGCACAAATTTCTCATAAGTGCCAGTAATTATTTGCCATTAATAACTGGAAATTGAAATGTTCATAAAATAGCCAAGAGTAATAATTTATATGTTCTGAGTAATATTTCTTTGAGTTTGCAGTGGCTTATATGTGTGTGTCCCATGCTCCTTTTCTTTACCTGCCTACACTGGCAATGCCAGGATTGCGAGGTATCCTAGAGACCAGGGTTGTAGGCATCCCAGACCATGTTCACATGCATCACACTGTTCAGTCTCCACCTGTGTGACATGCCTTGCATCACTGCTGTACAGAACTGAATATTTTAAGCTGATCTAAATCATTTCAGTCTGCAGGAGACTGAGCTGTGGGGTGCTGCAAGCTCAGCACAGGAGACTGCAGTGCTGTCAGTGCCAGAGCCTTGGACAGACAGGTCAAGAGGGAAATTTCTTTCATCCTTATGTGAATCCCATGGTTCCTACCTGTCTGAAGTGGGTCAAAAGCAAAATAAACTCCCTGATCTCTAATCTGTCATTTATCTTGATTCCCAATTTTGTGATCAAGTCACAGTTGCCGAGTGTCTAAGAACATGTGAGTGTCTTGGGACCAGTGCAGAGTTTAACTGCCCCACCAGTCTGGGCTGTTGAGAAGTTTCAGACCTGCTGTTGATTCAGAAGAGATGGGGTACAGCCACCCCCACCCCAACTGCATCAGCTTGTTAGATTTGCTGAAATGCATCAACAATCAATAATTTTAGTCTGACCTTTCTCGTACAACAAACATTTGCAGAAGGAAAGACTTCACAGAAAGTCTGTCCCTCAGAATGACAAAATTCAGGATGAAAAATATGTTAGCTGTAAAAAACTTGGGGGTTCTGTAGTCCTTTTAAAGTAGCAAAGTAGGGAAGTGTGTTTTACTCTTGGTAAGTTTGATTAAGTGCCATATCTCTCGTTTCTTTTTTTTTAAGTCATTGGACTGTCACAGCTGTCACAGATCTGGCTATCAAACTGTCTAAAGTGTTTGTTTTAACAAATGAATTTGTGCTTTGGCAGCCTCCTCAGGCAGTGAAGTTGGTGGATTTTTAAATTACTGTTTGGATACTTATGAGATTGGCTGCTGATGTCCATTCAATTTACTTTTTATCTTTCTGTGAGCACAGTAATTTTTACTGGGATTTTTTAAATATTTTTTGAGGAATTTAGACAGTTACTTTTTACTTTTCTGTATATTTCTGGCCCTCCCAAGATCAGCAACTCAGCAGATGACTTTGTTTCTGGAAATGTCTCAAATTTATCCCATGAATGAATCCTGTGAATTTATCTCTGGAAGAGAGCTCCCATGTTAATGAGCCCAGCTTTCAGCCACACTGGTGTTGACACCGAGTTCAGCACATTCATTCTATTACATATCGGAGAAAGCTCCTAAAACCAAGTTACACCACAACTACTAACATTAGATGTAAATCTGCATGTTTGCATAATTTGTTGTTTACAAATTTTTTAAGACTTGTTGCCTACAAGTTTTTAATAACAAATAGCCAAAGATTACAAAGAGCTGCAGTTAATTTTTAATAAGAAAAAATCCACCAGGTAGAAATAATTCTAGTATTTGCTATCAGTGATATTTCCAAAGGGTTTTAAATAATTCTATGCACAATTAATTTTCTATGACTCCTTCTTTATTTTAAAATGTGTATTCTTTTTAAAACAACATTTTAAAAGACTTTTTTCTCTCCTTGAATATGCATTCCTCTTAACTGCTCATTTTCAGCCTATAGGTTTGCAAATGGTGCAGGCAATCACGTCTATGAACTTCTGATATGCATAACAGACAGCTACAGATGCTGCTGTTGAAATGCTGTTGAGTTTACTTTATTTTTCTTAGGTAACAGAGCAATATTTTTCACAAACAGCTCTAAAGAAATAACTGATTTTTACAGGGCTTTACCTGTTTCCTTCTTTGACAGTAGGCAGAGGTGATAGTCCTGCAGAAGACACAGATGTGTGCAGCCATCAGATAGATGTCCCTGAACAGTCTTCTGACTGTTTTTCACAGGAAGCCTTGCTCTAGCCAGCATTCATTGTGACTCTTAGTGGAGCAGCTCTGTGTCTCTGGGTTCCTTGGAATTGAAGGTAGAGTCAGAGCCAACATCTTACTTCCTTTTGAAGAAGGATTCTTTGTAGGGTTTCTGTATCAAATTGATGAGTTTCTGTGCTAAGGGACCTCTTAAAAGTAATTAATATTTCATTGTAACACATATTGAAGTCTCGACACACTAATGACTTCATCCATATTTAGTTCTTGTAGAGGTATGAAGAAAGACCATTTTTCTCTCTATGTGAGTAAAGATTGGGTGGGAAAAAAAAGATTGGATTCAGGATCTGAGGTACTTGATGCTAATTTTCAGAAGCATACTAAGTTCTTTACAAATAAATAGCTGCAGTCTCACTTCTCCAAGAGTTGTATTCCATTTGAGGTGTAAGAGAGAGATTTAGATCGAAAGAGATTGTAGCTTCCATGATGTTGAATTGCCACATTTCAGTCATATCCTTCCCAGTGAATATAAAATGCCACCCTTTATTTAAACATGGAAGTGTAATTTGGCAGCAGTGTGCACGCTGCTATTGGTTGGAGAGGTTGCAAAGTCATGGAGCACTAGTATCTGTAATTTTTCAGGGAACCACTTTTTAGTCTGCTGTGGGCATGGAAACAGCTGAAACTTCTTTGGATTCTCTATAGGACAGTATTTATTGCCTTCCTGTTCAGCATCTGTTTTTCATGCAACATATCTCTGTGTCTGCAGGGAAAAATCTATATTAAAACTTCAGATATAACTTTCTGGCTAAAGTTGGATAAAATATCCTTCCCCAGTCTTACTTCTAACACTTATTAAATGCATAAATTTTAGCAATATTGAAAATAGTACATGTAATAGGGTGTAACTACTATTAGTAAGCATTCTGAGCTTCAGAAAGTAATCCTAGAACACTAGGAAGGCCTGCAGACTCATGAGTCACCTCAGTGGTTTCTCTTGCAGTATGAAAATCAGTAAGAAATTGCTAATTATTTTCAGACATCAGGAAAAACTGCTCCAGAAAATGTGTTGAATATGTTGAATTATATGTATAGCTGTTATTATATGTATATCCTCTGTTTCTAAGTAATGTGCTTAACAATTTACTGCCAAATATACACTTTTTCTCCATCTTATGCCATAAATCCTCCTTTAAACTTGGATTTAGAGTTTTCTGAGTACATCTATATGTACTTCATCAGCCTATGAAGTTTTTTATACCTATTGTATCTTTTAACAGACTTCTAATTTTTGATTTTCTAATAATGATTAGCATTTAGATTTTAATCAATTTCTAAACACCACTAGAATCACTGTTAGGATTAAGGACTCTGCATGTGTTGAACATTTCAACGTGACATTAGAAACAGTAGTTTCAAATCCACAAAAACTTCGGAATTTTCTCCCCTTTTTATTCCTTTGAAGATTCATGCTTTCCAGGAAATTAGTATTCTTCACATCTTCCTATCACTGTCTGAAAACCATGCAGCTCTTCCTCTTAGGAATCCACTGTAGACTATTCAATTTAGCTGATTATTAAAAAAACACAACAACATGGAAGGGCCACCATTGTGCTTTTATGATGATTACTTCTCTTTATGAGTGTCTCTTCATGGTTTGTTGTATTTCTACCTAGTTTAAGCTGTGTTGAAATGCCTTCTGTATTTTTCATTTCCCCCCTTTAGTCTATGTGCCTTTATTCTACTTCCAGTCTTCTGTCACCAGTCTGGTCTCGTGCCGTGTTCGTAGGTCATGATGAAGGACAGCAATACATCTGAGTTCATAACCATAATAAGTTTACCAAGTAACAGGTAAACAACAAAAAGGTATGAAAAAGACCATGTGAAAAGAGGTGAAATTTCTTAAGTGTTAGCCTGCCCATGAGCAAACACTCAGTCTGCTCTTGCCTCTCTTGTTCCTGAATGTGATATCCTGTTTGAGAGATATAATTGTAAAACTAGTAGAGTTTCCATTTTTTTAAACCAAGATAGGTCAAAAAATTGGAAGACTGCAAATGAGAACCTGTAAGTTCCTTCAAAAGAACTGTAGTCCTTCAGAATATATGTATTAAAAGAGAAATTGGTGTTTTATCCATTTCTCATTATAAGCTTTTCTATTTGCATTTCAGTCATTTTGTCTTACTCTGCTTTTTAGCAATGCTGTATTTTTATAAGCCTACATATTTGTATGTGAGAAAATAAATATTTCAATATAAAAAATATCAATGGAGTCTTCTTTGAATCTGCTTTAATCTCTTCCCTTAAATGTTTCAATACTCAGCAAGGATTTTTCTGGTTTTGTTAGACCTTGATTCCAAAGTCAATAGGAAACATCTCAGAAAAATGTATTTTATGTTGTGAATTTAATGCCAGATGTTATTATTTACATGCTGTATTGTGTTGGGAAAAGAGATATCTTAAATTAATGAGAATAATAATTCCTCTCATAAATCATATTGTAAATAAAGTAAAATAAAAAAATTCAATAAAATCAGTTTCAAATATACACCTCAGGGTGTATCTTTTAATTATATGTCCTAAGCAAGGAAATTAACATGATAATGTCATCATTGCAGTGATATTTGCCTGGATGCTTGACCATTTCCTTGCTAAATGTTGTTGTTCCCTGTGGCAGCCAGGGTCACACAGATGGAGAACATCCCTACCAGACCAGTGCAGACTGTTAACACAAAGTATGCTTTTCCTGTGGAAAAACTGACAATTGCTCTGGAGTGAATTTTCTATACCCTTCACTTTTAAATTGAACTGTCAGCAGGCACTATACTTAACAAGTCTACTTTATATGCTATTCATTAGATGTCTGCTAATAAATGACTGACAAGGCAAATCTGAAAGATTTCATCAGTGATCTGTCAAAATGCAGCATGATTAACTCTCAAAACTTAGAAGCTACTGTCATGAGGGTTGTCAGTTTGAGTTCATTTGTTTGCTTCACTTGGTTTGGCTGGCAAAACCTATCTTTGTTTAAAATCATGCCTCTGGGACTATCTGCCTGGTTCATTTTGTCTTCAGAATGGCTTTCTACTCAATGCTGGAATCACATAGTTCACACTGAATTGGTATTGGAGCAGATAGACAAGTCTTCTGGGAAAGCCACAAGTCTCCCACTTTATTATGGTACCCTTCCCTAGTCTGCACAAGTGTATGATTTATCCTTTAGTGTGTACCACTCCCACAGATCCATTTCAGAATCTAGAGAAGGTTTAGTTATGGCAAGATTGGCTCCTGGTTTCAAAGCATATTGGAATCTAAGATTTTACACTGATTCAAGTAACTTTGAATCAAATCTTTGCCCATGGTGTTTTGTGAAGTTGGTTTTTAGACGCCAAGATATTCTGCTACATGAGGTAGAAACTGTGATAATTGTTGTGCACTACAGAGGGATACAAAACTCATGCTGTGACATTCCTGTAGCCTTTGCAAGGTGTCATTAAATGAACTGCTCTGGAGAGAGCCAGGTGCAGGGTTCAAGCAGAAACCAGAGAGCAAACCAACAGTTGGGCAATAAGGTTAATTTTGGTTCTTGCAGGAGAGATCATTCCCTAATCTTCCTTTATTATGGGAGTATCACTCACAGACACATACAGCCATATCTACATCAGTGTATCAATACACTGCATTGCCAAAGTATGGGAAGTATCTTGCACAAGCAATGCTGCACTTAACCTGCTCTCAGATGGAACAAGGAGGCCAAAATAGAATTAAACATTGATGTGTTTCCCCTTCTATCTTCAGCTGACAAAAACACCTCAGTGGGAGACTAAGTCCAAAGTATTAAGTGCTCAGCAGGAGCACTTAAAATCCCTTTAAACCAGTTATACTGGTTAAACCATAATAATCTTCTTTCTTTGTTAGACTTATTAGATTCTGTTCCATAGTGTGTACTGATTCTTCTACTAGAGATTGTGCATGTGGAACGAAGAAGGTCCTATGCTAATTGTAGAAAGGGTTTGTTTCGCTTTCACTTAATCCAGAAATCATTTGGCTTAGGTGAAGGTGTTATTTTAGACAAATTATTCACATGGAAACTTATTAATAAATTCAAAATAATTCCTTTTTTTTTTTTTTTTTGGACTGTCTGTAGCATTAGGAAGTAGGCAACTTACAGGTCAAATGTCAAAAAAATGTAGCCTTGTGTTTCTCAGGATTTTGGTGTAACACAAGGGTCATATTTAATGAGTTAAATTGCTGTGTTATGCCAAAAATACACAAAAGTTTAATTTATGTTTTCAAGTGATATAGATCTATATTTGCTTTTTATTTTCATAGTAAAGTAGTTAGGAACAGAGATTTTCAATTTTTGCAGCTTTCCCCAAATGTCCTGGCCTGCCTTTTCATCTGTAGTTTTTTTAATTTATAATTCAGATTTCAGACTTGAAATAAGACACTGCTGAAATCTTGTAAATAGGAGATAAAATACTAAATTTTTGAGTGGTTCATCATCAACCTTCTAAAACATTAAAATACTTCATCATCTTTTCAAACACTCATTAATTCAGCAGGATTACTTGTGCTGAAATTAAGTATGAACATAGCCATTTTCAGGGCTTAGATTGACCACTTACACCTTTAAAATCCAAGCCTATGTAGTAATATCCTAGCCTGCATTGAGGAGAGGAGGTGTCCATCTGCCTCAGAGGACCTCTCAGGAGCACACTGGCTCTGGTTCAACAAAGGAGCATGTTGGTTGTTTTGGGGTTTTTTTTAACTTCATAGAATCATAGAATGGTTTGGATTGGAAGGGACCATATAGATCCCCTAGTTCCAATCCCTCTGCCATGGAGAGGGACATCTTCCACTAGACCAGGTTCCTCAGAGCCTCATCCAACCTGGCTTTGAACACTTCTAGGGATGGGGCATCCACAGCTTTTCTGGGCAACCTGTCCCAGTGCCTCACCACCCTCACAGTAAAGCATTACTTCTTAGTATCTAATCTAAACCTACTTTCTTTCAGTCTGAAGCTATTGCTCCTTCTCCTGTCACTACATGTCCTTTTAAAAAATTTCTCTCCATGCTTCTTCTAGGTTCCCTGCCAATTTGCTGAGGGTGCACTCGATCCCTTTGTCTGTGTCATTAAAGATGATATTAAATAACACTGGTCCCACTACAGGCCCCTCATGGACACCACTTGGCACTGATGTCCTTTGGGACTCTGAGCCATTGACCACTACCCTCTGGATGTGATCTCCTAACTACTTTCCTATCCATCTAACAGCATACCCATCAAATCCCTCTCTCTCCAGTTTAGAGAGAGGGATGTTGTGGAGGACGGTGTCAAAGGCTTAACAGAAGTTCAGGCAAATGACATCTGTAGCCCTTCCTTTTTCCACTGATGTAATGACTCCATCACAGAAGGCCACTGGGTTGGTCAGGCAGGACTTGCCCTTGGTAAAGCTGTGCTGGCTGTCTCAAATCACCTCCCTGTCCTCCATGTGCCTTATCAGAGCTTTTAGGAGAATCTGTTCCATGACCTTCCCAGGCACAGAGGTGAGGCTGACAGATTGGTACTTCCCAGGGTCCCCCTTTGTACCCTTTTTAAAGATGGGTACAGTGTTTTGCTTTCTCCAGTCACCTGTGACTTTGCCTGACTGCCATGACTTTTCAAGTATCATGGAGAGTGGCTTGGCAACTACATCACCCCTTTCCCTCAGGATTCTGGGATAGATCTCATAGATCTGTGTGCATAGATTTATGTACATTTAGGTTCCTCAGGTTGTCGTGATCCTGATCTTTGCTTACAGTGGGAAGCACTCTTCTCCTCCAGTCCCCATCCTGCTGTTCATCCACTCAAGAGGGGTGGGAAGAGAGGTTGCTGTTGAAGACTGAGGCAAAGAAGCTGTTGATTACCTCAGTCTTCTCATCATCCACTGTTACCAGTTTAACACTGTTGTTTATCTGGGGGATACACCTTCTTTGACCTTCCTTTTCTGGTTAACATACCTATAGCAGCCCTTCTTCTTATTCTTTGCATCCCTTGCCAGGTTCAGTTCCAAATTCTCCTTGGCCTTCCTCACCCCTATACAACCAAACTTAATCTCTATACTCTTCCAGGTTACCCCTCCTTGTGTCCACTGCCCGTGCATTTGCTTCTTTCTGTTTAGTTTGACCAGCAGTTCCCTACTCAGCCATGCTGGTCTCTTGCCTTCCTTGACTGATTTTTTGCTCCTGGGCATTGCCAGTTCTTGCACTCCATGGAAGACTTCCTTAAAGACCTGCCAGCTCTGTTCCACTCCTTTGACCCTGAGGGCAGTCTCCCAGTGGATCCTATCAACTATATCCTTAAAGAGCTGGAATTTTGCTTTCCTAAAGTACAGGGGCCTGACTTTACTCCTTACCTGACCTATATCCCTCGGGACTGCAAACTCCACCAATGCACAATCACCACAGGCCAGAGTGCCTCCAGTCTTGACGTCTCCAATTAGATGCCTTGTGTTGGTCAGATCCAGTATCGCATTCCCTCTGGTAGGGCTGGCTCAAGAAGTTATCCTCCATGCATTCCCAGAGTGTCCTGGATTGCCTACAGCTCGCTGTGCTACTTTCTCAGCAGATGTCAGGCTGGTTGAAGTCCCCCAGCAGGACAAGAGTAAATTTGATTACCTTCTTCAAGACTTGGCCTTAGTTTGTGTTTCTCTTCTCAGTAATGCTGCCTGATAAGTCCTTCTAAATATAGCTGAAGAAGCTGAAAGACCACATATCATCAGTGAACAGAGAAACATAAAATCATCTTTGCTTCCTCTAAGCAAATCTGGACGTTAAATCAGCCAGACCCCCAACTGCTTTACATTTCTAACTTAAGAAATAGAAATGTGATACATGCTGAGAAGCTCTGACTGCAGGAAGCTGTTAAAATAATGAGCAATTTATTTGGAGGGATAATAAGGGTTTAGGTCTGACTGTCTGCAACGAGGAAAAACAAAAGTAATACAATTAAAGTATATGAAATTACATTGGTGTGAAATCAGTGTGGATGAGGTCAGAAATAGAAGGTTCTAAATATATTTTTTGGTTCAATTGTATTGATAAACAAAACCTTAATTGTCATGTGATATAGAAAGGTTTTATATTCATGTATATTAGGAAGACAATATTATTCTACAGTATTTCTTCTGTTTGTGTAACTTCACTTTATCGCATATATCTGAGACCTGTTCCTTTAACCCCTGTTCACCTTGAAATAGTCATCAAATTCTAATGATCCCATTAAAGCCTGTGAGGTTTACTGAGGTGGATAATGTCTGAAGGGCTCAGTCTTCAACTAATATGAGTTGGTTTTGAAAAAGGTCCATATTAGATTAAAATATAGCTTTTTTTGATTTAAAACAAAGTTGCTTTTTTCCTAATTATGACCAAGCTATGCAAAAATTGAAATGTAAATGCCACTACTCTACAGTGCATTTGACTCCTGTTATAGAAGTCTTGTATATCAAAATGCCCACAAAGTATGTTTTTATATCTTTGTCTGTTGGGGTTATGCAAAAATTCTAGAGAGTAATTTTGTCATCCTGTTACTCTCTGGATAACAGCAAATGAAAATGCTGGATCAAAGTATTCTACTTTTATCTAGAAGAAGGTTAAAAGTCAGAAAAATCTATACTCTGAAAGCTCAAGCATTCTTTTTAGGTTTCATCAGGTCACAATGGTGGTAACTTCTACTTCACTGTGTAATGTACTGTCATGTCACCTCAGATACAATGGGAAAAGATTTGGCATGGTGTCACCTGAGATCATTATGGTCAGGACTTACTCTCTCTGGCTTAGGGGAAAAAAACCCAGACAGTTGTAGGAAGACACTGGGGAGAAAAACCTCAGGTTTTGGTATTTCTCATTTGGAAATACTTACAAGAGCATTTCAAAATATGTTATGGTTAAACTAAGCCAGTATGTGCCACAGTGGTGTAAGGTCCACCCTTCATTAAGAACCCTTGTACTTTTTAGGGAAAAAACCTTGGTTAAACCAGAAAAGATTTTCTTCTAATCAGTAGAATATGTTGCCCAGAGGCAAGACACCATGTGTCTCTTTCCATTGTAAGGAATTAAAATTGGAATTTTATTCTTCTTTCTCATGAGACATTATTTATTCTTTCAGATAGTTCTAAATTTAGTATTCCAGTATAAGATTGTTATGACGGTTTTGTTCTCATTTTCCCACCCTTCCCAAATCTTCTTTAACCTCACAAATTTTGGAAGGGATTGAAATCAGACTTACTTTAAAAAAAACCCATGAGACAACTCTTGCTATATTCTAGCCTGACACGGAAAGCAAAAAAATCTCACATATCTGCATTACCATGATTATCTTGCATATTTCATATAATAATTTTGCTTGAATGCTTTTGAACATGTATTGTAAAGTGGCCACATGTAGACCCACAGAAGTCACCTCATGAGTTAATTAATGTAATTTAATGTAAAGTATAAATATAATATAAAGTTATTTTAATTCTTAATATACAAAGAATGACCAAATCTAGCCCCTAGTCTGCAGTTTGGAATGGCCTTTATGTTCTTTCCTTACAAGGAACCATTTGATTTGTATGATCATCATGAAGATATCAGCTCTTGCTCCTCATTCCTTTGTGTTATGCTGCTGGTGTAAGCAATCCTAAAATTCACTTATGACACAGCTTCCTGAAGTTATATATGCATCTCAGTTAAATTTATATATCTCAGTTGTAATTTAAAATTTTGGCATTGGTTGCAGCTAATAAAAATCTGTATC
Organism: Ptilonorhynchus violaceus; assembly: GCA_013397565.1. Lineage (NCBI taxonomy): Eukaryota > Metazoa > Chordata > Aves > Passeriformes > Ptilonorhynchidae > Ptilonorhynchus > Ptilonorhynchus violaceus. The sequence goes on from VZRJ01012425.1 coordinate 86,429, forward strand.
TTTTTTATTCTCCTTGGTACTCTATGCAAGTCACATTATGTGAAGTCCTACATGTCAGGTAATACAAATTCAAAAACAAAACCTGGTTTCGTCTAGGCAGCTTATTTCAAGCTAATTGTAAATGAAATAACTTGGCACAAGCAACCCCTTCTGTTCTTGTGGGCCCTTCTTACCAAATCAAACTAAACTTGAAAATTTTCTGTTCACAGGATGACAAAGAACTGGAAGTTTCTCAGGTTAATTTGATGTTTTTCTGGCTTCTATTCAGCCTTCTGATTTCTGGTGGAGGAAAGGTAAGAGCCCACTGGGAGAGGAAACGGGGGTAAGAGTTTTTTATTTTGTTTTTTTTTAACTTATCTATTTATGCTAATATCAAAAATAAACTTTTAGAATACCAGTTAATCCCAAAGTCTTGAGGATAAAGTGACAAAAAGTCATTGTTTTGCTGCACAGATTGTTCATGACAAACACAGCAGGAACAACAGCAAAGCATTAATTTGTTCAGTTCAAGAGACCTGCTAGTCTGCTGATAATGGCACCAGAAATATTTACAGCTGAACAGGTAGAAGCAGAGATCTTCACATTCAACTGTTTTTTCTATCTTAGCAAAACTTATTCTCTAAGATCTGTATCATTGCAGCCCTAATTCATAAATATGTTTAAATTTTAAACATGCTTCTAAATTAATTTTTAATAAGATTGTACTACTTCATGAATGAAAAATGTTCTGTGCAGTGAAATCAAAGGCAGTCTGGGTGCCACACAGATTTATGGATAGACTAATAGATAAATGCAAGATGATTATGGTGCATGGATTTGTTCTTAACATAACTCAGTTATCAACAGACTTTAAATTACATAGGTTCTTTTTATATCATCTAATATTTGACATTCATTAGGTATGTGCTTTGTAGCACAACCATTACCAAAATATCAACTTATTAAAAAATTAATGAAATGTGCATTTTTAATTTTCAGATTTTGGGGACTGCATCTAATAGTTACTAGGTCATGAAATACATTGATCAGACATATGGCAGATATATATGTGGAATAAATAAGCTACTGGGACCCAATCCATGTTCCACAAAGGGGTGATTGACATCTGTGACAACAAGAATGTGTACTGTTAATGGCTGCCATATGTAACTCTGGGCTTCCACACCATTAAAAGCCTGATTTTTCCAGCTTGCTTTTTCAGAAACATAAAAAAGAAAAAGATAAATACAGATATCAGAATCCTTCAGTGTATAATCTGTAGACAGGGTTGAAAGCCCAACCATTTCCAAGGTTAGTGTTATGGTGCACTGTGCTAATTATTTTATTATTTTCCAGGAGACATCAGCTCTATTTAAGAATTTGTGTTTGATATATAGCTGTGATTTTGTATTTTTGCATTGATATATGTGCAATAAATGGTACCATACTACTATTTGAGTATATGTACAGGGCATGAAATTCATATGATCAAACTAGATATGTAAAAGTAAGTGTTTTTCCCTCCAGACACTTGAAAAATTGCTTCTAGGCACACTTAATGGATCCTTCAGCCATGTAGCTACCAAAAAAGAAAAAGAAAGGCAGGAGTTTTCATGTGTCCTCCCCTACCCTCAGAGTTTGCTACTACCTAACTCCGGATCATTGTTCTTAATCCACCCTCTGAATCTGGATCTATCGGAAGCTACTATAGGTTCTGTTTGAAGGAAAATGAAGGTGAAGTTCAGCCCATAGACCTTATAAGTTTTTTAAAACTCTGATTTCACTACTGAATTCATTCTTGAAGCATTTCTGGAGAGATAGATGCAAATTAAAACTGGGGAGAATTTAACTGTTTGTCTTTTTTTGTTATTTGTTTACTTAATTAATAAAATGTTACTTGTCCAAAACATAAATTTAACATTGTTGTGTTTAAAGGAGACAGGAAACCATCTTTTGCCGGCAATTACTGGCAGTACTATTAGTGCCCAGAGTTGCTTACATTTTATCTATGGAATGGTGGAAAATCCTGTCTTCCTGGAAAATTTTTCCTATCATAGATAAGACTTTTCTTACTACCCCTTCACCTTCACAATGTACCTACGAACAGCCTGCCTGGCTTAACTGAACAAGTCCAATGGCTAGTAATGCCTTACCTACACAGGGAATTGTCCTGCAAGTGGACAGTTTGATTGATGAGCATAGTCTGTATCCTTGACTAAAGGAGGATCAATGCTTAGATCTGTGGTGGTTTTGCTGGTCTCCAAGGCAGAGTGTGCATGTCAACTTAATGTGTGAAATTGCAAGGGAATACATGCTTACACCAACAATGAACTCGTTTTAGAAGCCGAGACGTTCTTTTATCAGTGTATACATAAAAGTTTTGTAAATATAGAAAAAGGCAAATCAGAAAGGAGACAATTCAATAGTGAAGAGGAACACAAGAAAATTCTAGTCTTGTCTCTAACACCTGCTTGTAATTTAAAACAGTGATATGTCTGACCAAACATATATATATTTAGACACATCTAAGGGTGCTAGGTCTTAGGGAAATCAAGGACACCAAGACTGGCAACAGTGATTACTGTCAAACCTTTTTGGGTGAGGAGAAGCAATAATTTCAGACTCAAGCAGAAAAAATGGATTGGATAAAAAGCCGTAGTTTCTGAAAAGAAAAATTATAGATATGTATGAACACTATGAAATCAGAGAATAAACATTTCCTTTTTTTACGTTATTTTGGTGTAATTCTAATTCATCTAATATTCCCAGGGAATGTTTATATCCAGGTTTTATAGAAAGAGGAGATATATTATTGAAGTAATGGAGCTTCTTTTTGGGAATTCACAGAACACTATAAATTCAAGCACACACACACAAAAGCAAGAAAGTTTTTTCTCCTTGTAAAGACAAGAAGTAATGCTTCTGGATATCGTATTTTATAGGTCTTCATTGTTTTCAGTTTCAAATCATGGAAAAGTATTAAAAATAAAACCTGACCACTGAGTTATCAGGAGTGTTTGATTTTAAAAAAGCAGCTTTCTAGGCAATCTGATTTTGTTTATTTTTCTTTTCTATTATGATTTTTCCTAAGGTTGTAGGATTAGTGACCGGGCCATATCCGGAGTATTTGTAGAACACTGGGACTTTAGTAAATTACTTCATATTGTCTCACAGTAACTGATTTGAAAAAATAACAAATAATCAAAATTGGTTTGGCCTGTAACACTAACCCATGAGCTCCAAACTGGCTACCAGACAAAGCCTACTGATGAATGGATGCATACTGAATTGCAGAGGGAAGCCAAGTAGTTATTTTGGGGCAGTCTATACTTCCTTGTGCCAAGGCTGGATGTGGTTCATTGTTTCTTCAGTTTTTTAAGATAACCATAACCAAATGAGCATAATAAATCCGGGTCATTTTTGATGAAAATTGTGTGTCATAAAGGCACTTTCACAGTTGGGCTGGGTTTGGCAGTCTCAACAGAACAGAGGAAGGAAAACGAAACTACTTCCCCAGAGTCAGTCCCTTGAAGGTTAGGGCTATGGATGGGGCCTGGTGAGTGGGCAGCAATGGGGGCTGCAGTTTTATTGCTGTTGAGAGCGGCTTGTCTCAGACACATCAAACTGGCTTGCAGTCATTTTGTACCATGGGCATTTCTTTATAGCTGTTTCACCTCTATTTCATGAGGTTACACTGGGAGGGGGAGGAGTAAAACATCTGAGTTTAGCTATCTGCTTACTAGTGTCTATCCTCCCTTGGTAAGAGATGGAGAACTAGGCAAGACAGGCAAGAGAACAGCTCAATTCTCAATTAACCCTGAAGTAAATACTGGGGGTTTATTCCCCACTTATGTGCTGAGCAGGTCTTCATTGTAACTGGAGTTTAGACATTGCACACATGGTCATCTGTGTTTATTTATCATCCTCTGTGAACTGAACCCTAACCCCTTTTTCTTAGATACTGTTGTGAAAAAAAACAAAAAAAAATACTTGCCAGAAATATTTCAGTCTGACAAATATGCACCAAACCTAGATTGGGACTTGGCTGTACTTCCCTGAAGTAGAGCTTGGAGAGCCATATTCAGAGCTTATGTGATTAAAGTTCAGGCCTTAACATTGATAGTGTTGCAGACAATATTTAAGAGCTCTGTGGCTCCCTGCTCTGAAGCTGAGAGCCTCTCATATCTATCCTCAGCCTGGCTGTCATAGAAGCAGAGATACCACGTATCGAAATGCATCACTGAAATACTTGTGAGTTAGAAATAACCATAGAGTTATCAGTAGTTCACTCTTGGTAGTGGCTAGAGACATCCTCCTCCCAAAACCAGGGCCAAAAGAGAACTAGAACTTGGAAAAAAATTGCAAGTCTGACGTATGGTCAGAATTATCCTACCAAAATAAATGACAAATGCAATTTATGGGATTAGACTACTTTCTACTCTTTGCCAGCAAGAATGGCAACATCACATGCAGCAGAGCTCTTTTGCATAAATAACGCTGATAGCCACCAAAACTAAACACTGACTGCTCGTAAGTGTAGGGGAACTATGAAATAATCTCATCACATATTGAACCAGGTGCAAAATAAGCACCTGTTTTATCTCTCCCCTTGTCTCCAATTTACTACAAGTTAAGAAATCTTGAAAAATATCTGTCAAAACTTTTGAAGCTAATCAATGTTATTCATGGCAATAAATTACAAACTTTTTCATTTCAAATTGGAAGCAATCTTATCAGAAAGTAGATTTCTTCACTGAATTCTGAAGAAACTAGTTCAGCTCTGGTTCCATCTTGTGCTTCCAGTTCCCAAATAGTAAGCATCAAGTTTGAGCAAGACATTAAATCAACAATCAGAGTCCAGCCTCAGGCACAGAACAGAGATTACTTTAGTTGTATCAAACTGTGACCTACTTTGCAAGAGCCTGGACACAGTAAGAACTTGCTCAAAGTATTGCTGTCTGTGCTGCTTTTAACACAATGAATTACAAAATATTTCTGACTTGCTTTTGTTATAGACTTCTGTTCTATTATTTTTGTTCTATAGTTATATAGGATCTGAAGACAGACATTGCAATCATTAACCCATTCAGTAAAAGCTTAACATGTATGGAATATAAAGTGCGTGCAGCTGTTTTGATAGGATATATAGATAGTCCTTGGTGGAATGGAACAGCTGTAAGGGAAGCATTTATGAAATGCTCAATAAACATCATGCCTTACATAGAAACATCACTCCCATTTTTAAAAAGGGGAGACAGGAAAGCCAGTGAGCCAGTGAGCCTCACCTCTGTGCCTGGGAAGAGCCGATCCTCCTAGAAGCAATGCTAAAGGACTTAAAAGACAAGGAAGTGATCCAAGGCAGCCAGCACAGCTTTACTACGGACAACTCGTGCCTGACCAATCTCATGATCTTCTGTGATGGAGCGATGGCAAAGGTTAACAAGGAAACACAGACAATGTAGATTTGTAAGGCCTTTGATAAGGTCCCACATGGCATCCTTATCTCCATCTTGGAGGGACATGGATTTGATGGATGGAATATTCAGTGGATTGGCTGCCCGGATGCAGCCTCTCTGCTGACAGCAGCCTGAGTGTTGTGGTCAATGACTCTATGTCCAGCTGGAGGCTGGTGGCAAGAGGTGTCCCTCAGGGATCTGTTTTTGGACCAGTGCTCTTCAACATCTCTGTCAATGACACAGGCGGTGCGATCGAGTGCACCCTCGGCAAGTTTGCAGATGACATGAAACCGAGTGGTGCAGTTGATGCAACAGAAGGATGGGATGCCATCCAGAGGAACCTGGGCAAATTTGACATGTGAGTCCACTCATGAAGCTCAACAAGCCCAAGTGCAAGGGGCTGCACCTGGGTTGAGGCAATCTGAGACATGTCTGGGAGTAGAAGTTATTGAGAACATCCCTGCAGAGAAGGACTTGGGGTTCTCCTGGATGAAAAGCTGGACATGAGCCAACAGTGTGCACTCACAGCCCCACTGCATCCTGGGCTGCATCAAAAGAGGGGGGGCCAGCAGGTCGAGGGAGGTGATTCTCTCCTCTACTCTGCCCTCTTGAGACCCCACCTGGAGCCCTGCATCCAGATCTGGCGTCCTCAACAAAAGAAAGTCATTGCCCTGTTAGAACAGGTTCAGAGGAGGGCTACAAAGATGATCAGAGGTGGGAGTATCTCTCCTATGAAGACAAGCTGAGTGAAAGAGAATTTGCCCATGGTCGTTGGTGTGGGTGAGTTACATAAATCTCTACTTTAATAATTGTTTCTTTTTGCTAGCTTTTATATAATTACTTTAATATAATTGCTTTGATATAGTGCACTATCCTCTTATACTATACTATAGTAGTATTTTTAGGTTTTATACTTTGTAGTAAATAATTCTGATTAAGATATTTTTGTCTAATGATTTATCATAATAAATAATTCATTTTTATATGAATATATCTGGTTTGCCATCATTAATCCTGCAGGACAAAGCTGTGCAAAAATTCAATCAAGCCTCTATAATTTCTTAGACTTAAATCTTTGACAGTCTGAGGCTAAGATTGGATTCAGTTGCCCCTGGGCTCCTTTCTGAGAAGTTTACAAGGGGGTCCTTTCTGGTCCTCATGATTCAATGGGAGGGCTTCTCTAATAAACTTTGTCTGAAGCTCCCACTCTCTCCTGCAACAGACTGTTGGGGTTGCTCAGCCTGGAGAAGAGAAGACTGCAAGGAGACCTCATTGTGACCTTCCAGTACCTAAAGGGAGCTTATAAAAAGGAGGAAGAGGGAGCTTTTATACGAGCAGATAATGACAGCACAAGGGGCAATAGTTTTAAACTGAAAGCAGGCAGGTTTAGATTAGATATTAGCAAGAAATCCTTTACTCAGAGGGTTGTGAAGCACCAGCACAGGTTGCCCAGGGAAGTTGTGGATGCCCAATGACTTGAAGTGTTCAAGGCCAGGTTGGATGAGGCCCTGAGCATCCTCATCTAGTGAAAGGTGTCCCTGCCCATGGCAGGGGGGTTGGAACTGAATGATGTTTAAGGTCCCTTCCAGCCCTAACCATTCTTAGATTCTAAGATTCTATGATTTCTTTTCTCTGATTTCTTCACTTATGTTTGGGACTTTTTTCCTCTGCCTTAATTTTTGCTTCTAAGCCTGATTTGGGGTACCTTTATTTAATTTTATTTATCATGGCAAAACTGTACCTAAAATATGTATTAACTGTAGTTTCAGAATATCTGAGGAAAATCACAAGTGACTATGATCCTTAGGTTAATGACAGGCAGTAAATCAAAATTTGAAGTCTCTATTGCATCCTGGATGAAGAGTTTGTGTGATAAAAATAAAAATTATATCTTTTACATCTGTTCTTTCCTATGAAACAGACAAAGACATATCAATAACTGGTTAGCCTTTCCTTATTTAAGGGAGATACCAGACACGAAAATAAAAAACGGGATGATATAGATACAGGCTTATTGAAAAAGAATATACCATTATGAAGAATGTGTTCTGGCAATGGCTTACATTCAGATACTTTAGATAAAGCTTCAGTATAATCATAAGAAAAAAACCCTGTATAGTAATTATATGAAAACAAACATCCATTTCTGAAGGTCAGGGGTATAATAAACAGCAAAATGTGCCCAGAGTTAGTTTGTGTGTGATGCCATTTGTCCTTCATGAGGGAAATGAGTAAAGCAAACTTTCTCTGCAAACAAATTAGATATATCTGAGACTTTGCTACCATGGAAATAGGGAGTATTACTTCGCAACCTTTCACCAATGTAGGTGTGAGAGACTTGAAAGTTAAAAAAAACCAGACCAACAATCCCCCCCAAATGGCATGAGAAGTCATGTTTGGTCGATTCCAATTAGGACAGCAAGTGAAAGAGAGCTGGACAGATATCAAAAATAAAACCCATTATCTACTGCTGAAATGTCACCTTACTTAAAGTAAACCTCTAAAATAGTCACACTACAAATAATCATTGAGATAGACTTATATCAGGCAAATCTCTCAGGTATTTATTATACCAAATCATTAAAGTTCAGATTTTTCTTTTACATGTGGTGTTGAGCAACTCTGGCATTAGCATTAAACAGTTTTCAATTAGTTTTGCACAGATCGGTAGCAGCAACTACAGTTTGTGAGTGTCCTTTTGTGGCTGCTGTGTGTGTCTTAGCTTGAGCTAAGACTTCTAGAGCTTGAGCTGTTGAAGTAAAAAATAGGTATCAGAGTAGTTAGATACTAGTAGTTAGATAGTCCATTTTGGACCATTTGGACCACTTGGACAATTTTGGACCATCTTGGAAACTTAGAAGTTAAAATGTGGCTTTGAAAGCTCTAGGCTGAGATTTTCTTTAAGCCTGGCAAGATTAGGGTTTTGTATCATAACTTAGGTTTCACATTTAAGTTCTACCTTAGATCTTTGGGTGCAGATATCAGTTTTGAAATATTCATAAATAGAACAAGGAGTGAATATTTCTTGTAAGAGTTGCATTGAAGAGCCTGCGTATCGCTATGAGATAAAAATCCTTGTTCTGTGACGATTTCCTCACTGACAGATGCTTTGAGGGCTGTCAGTTGGCCATTCCTTAATCCACTCAGTGTGGGTTGTACTTATATTTCATCCTGGTCGTTATTAAATCAGCTCAACTTTCTTATGCTGAATAACAGATTGGTCTCCGAACCATCTGCGACTGTGTATCCAAATGTATGAGCTGGTGGATGCCTGTTTAGAAACAAGGCAGCAAATTGATGATGGCTCAGAAAGGAAGAGGAGCTTCAAAAAGAGCCTGGCTTCTAAACGTCTGTAAAGAAATGGTTGCTTTGTGTGGTGCATCTTGGCCAGGCTGCAGTCCATGCTGTGCCAGCACTGCAATCGAGCAGCAGTGCTGCAACATCTGCAGCAAGCTTCCAGCATTTCAGACTTTATATATTCTTCTAATTCTAGTCATATATACCTCAAAGACATTTGTTTTAAAGCGATAAATATACACATTTTTCCTTAGAGAGGAATGTACAAAAGTCTCTTTAAAACAGGCTTCAAATTTTGAGTTATTCATTATGAGATTCAATGTGGAGTAACTTTTTGAGATAATGAGCTAACATTTCCTGTCTTCTAGAGAAAATTATATGTATGCAGTATAACAGTGACTTACACCTATGACATAAAAGATCTTTGTGTATTTATATGTTATTTTTAAAATAAAATGAGAGGTGATATGGCACATGGAATTACGGAAGTAATCAAAGCTACTTCATTTCCTCCATTTTGACTATTGAATTGTGTTGTTTTGTGGGTTTTATATCAGTTGGATATTTTTCTTTCCTTGTTAAAGTTTATTTACTCTCTTGACTGTACCAGTTCCATGAGATTTCTATTTGTCATCTGTACTTTTAACCTACAAGGACAAAGATTTTTCGAGCTTCAAAGGCATCAGGTTTGTGAAGACAGTGAGACTATGGATTTAAATGATTTTTTTCAGTGGTCAGAATTCTTCTCCTAGAACTAAAGGCTCTTATTCTGAATCACAATTCACCCTGCCTTATGTCAGCTGCATTTAACACAAAGTGAAATAGCAGAGCCTTCTGAGCTAAGGGACCTTCCCTTCCTTCAGAATTGGACCAAATGTTGCCAGATAGGTGCCTCTGGGTGCCTTTGTTCAATAAATTTAAATTCTTATTCAGTGTATCTCTCAACCATTTATCTTTTCTGAAACAAATTTGTAAGGCTTCTTTTGCTCAGGAGAAATTTCCCCACACTTGCTAAAACTTGCTTGTTTCACTGATTCCCAGCATCTTTCTGAATTCCTGCATGAATTCATGCTCTGTCTGCTGGTGGCTTCATCCCATGAATCAGACTGGCTATTTTCTGAAAAACAAGTTGATTTTGCTTTCCACTGTCCACTCTTTAGCCTCCTGAGCCAAGGTACTTGCTAAAATTCAAACATCATTTTCACTCTCAGCTCATGTCTTGTATTTGTAACCTTGAGGTGTGCTGCCCATGGCTCAACAATGCGATTTCTGCCTCCTCTACCTCTGCCACAGGGCACACATAAGGTGAAAAAACCTCTGTGTCCTTAAAAATTTGCTCCCAGTTTTGTTTCTCGACAGATTGCAATCAGCTTGCTTCCACATTTTCAATATATAATGATATCAAATGAGCTATCTTTGAGTACAAGTCTCTGGCAACTGAAAGCAGGACACTTATTTCCATCTCCTCCAGCACTGATACTCTAAATTGGAGGGAAACTGTAATGATTTCATCTTTAAAAAACTTGAGACAAGGATTAGAAGGAGATGGAGTTTTTTGTTATTATTGAGGTTTATTCTCCTGGGAAGTTCATGATGCTTTTCAGGAATAATGGTTCTTCAATTTTTTTAGGAGAACATCTATCTCTTTTACTTACTAATTATCATTAATTTGAAATTTAAATGTGATGAGATGGGATGTAACTTCAGTTAACTCTTCCACATTGAAATAGACCTCAGAATAAAAGATTAAAACTTGTAAATGGAAAACTAGAGCAGAGAGTTACAAATGTAAGGGAGGTGATAAATATAAGAAACCAACTGATGTTTTGTTCACAGGTTGATGCAGTGAAGTTATTAAGAAACTGCTACATAAGGAAACAACTATCCCATTCTACAACTCCTACTAGCCAGGCTTGTACCATATCTCCACTAGGGCAAGGACAATGTAACATGATAAACCTGAACAGCTGTGTTCTGGCCAAAGCAAGCAAGAGAGAAGAAATATCTCTTACATTTCTGTAGATACCACCACTTAGCAGCATGCATGTAACTGAATATTTCCTACCTAGAAGACATAGACGTTTCCAGTTCTCTCCCAAAATGAAAATCCAAAAAGGTCAGAGGTTATAAAATATGTCAATATTCTGTTAGCATTTGATTCAATAAGGTGAATGACACTTTAACCTGATTTCCACACTCCAGTGACAAGGCTCTTTGTCTTCTTCATAAGTAACTGACGCAATCTGGTCCGCTGTGGTAAAGCACACCATAATCCTTCAAAGCATGCTTAATGAACGCAAAAGTAAAAAGAAGGACTGTTTACTTACTGGAAAAAAAAAATGTTTTTACAATTTTAAGGGTAAATAGAAGTCTGGAATCCTTTTTGTACTCTTTATTCCTGTCACATAGATAATTTTTCATTACCAGAGGGCCTAGGAGATTTTATTTTAGTACCATCAGATTGTCAGTACCACAAAAATCAGTTTTTCATCAACATTGATTGCAGGGAAGAGACTTGTCTGCTCAATCATGAGGCATAGATCAGCTCAGGACCTTTATGTACCACATGATGTGAATAGGAAGGCATTTACTTGACAGCTCCTTTTCCAAGGGTAAATTGCCAATAGCTGTAGTGCTCTGTAAAAGCACTAGAGAGCTTGAGAGTTTGGAAGTCTGTTTCACACACACTCACACACACACACACACACACACACGCGCACACACACACTTTTCATTTTCCTTTCCTCCTGTGCTTTTGTTCAAAACTGGTCATTCTTCCTGATAGAAGAAAAGAAAAATAGGCTGTAACTTTAGTTTCCATTAGTGGCTCCAGCATACTTGGGCTGATATAATTTCTGGTCTACATTTACAAAATTGAAGGTTCAATAGGTTGTGTCTGTCAAGTCGGCTTACCTTCTCTTTCTTGTGACCTATGTGATGGTGATTTCATTAAGACTTCCGGGTCTGAGGTATAGAGCATAAGCACTACATGTAGAAAAGATGCATATGTTTGCAAAAGTTAGAAGTGCAGATAAAATTTACCAATTGATAACCTACTGGGAATTGTGTGATGTGCCTCAGTGAAGAGCCCACTAAAGTATCTTTGCATCAACCAGTAGTCTGTGTAAGCCAACATTTGGTTATCTGACTTGTCTGTCTCTTGAACCTGCTCATGCATCTCAGCCTCCGCAAATATCTGAGGACCTGACAGAGACCTTGGCCAGCCCAAATCACCCAGCTCTAGGCTCGCTCAACAAGAGTGGGATGAGTGTCCCCTGCTGAGATCCCAAAAGCAAAATTGCCACATCAATGAATGGTGATGAACTTCACCTCACCTGACCCTAACACTTACAGCTGGGAGTCACCTCTGCTAGTGACAAGGGAAGGATCTCTGCCTGATTCTTTCCTCAGGGCTAATATGATCTGAGGCCAATTATGAATTTAAGCCTTCATCTAATGCTTCTTTTTCCCAAAGGTGTAGTAACACATCCCTCTTTTCTCGGCTGGCAGTCTGAAAAGCCTTCATGAGAGAATTACTACCACACATGTTTTCTACAGCCCCTAACAGAATGGAGCTCTAATATGGGATTGAGCATATGTGCACTGCCATGCCTCAAATGCTACTGACACTTACCCTGCTCATCCTTCACCAGGGTTGTGCCACAACAACACAGGCAATAAATACCTAATATGACCGAGTAAGGCCCAAAACACCAAATGATATTGATTTCTATAAGGGATGGAAGTATATTCTTAGCCAATGTTTTCTTTCCAAACACAGTTTGTAAGAAAGAGGTATATAATATACTAAACTTTGCTGAATTAATCATGAAAGGCAAATAGTTGAAGTTGTATTATAAACAGCAGGGTACCAAAATGCAGTGCTCACATAATGTGTTAAGTGAAGTGTTATTGATTAGTGATAGTTAGAAAAAGCCACTAAACTAAATTAATTCTTAATGTAACACTGTTAAAGAAATCTGGGGAAGCCAAATGTTTATAAGCAGAATAAAATAATCTAAATCTGCTTGACACATAAAACAATACATGCTAATGAATGGTGTTTTCAAGCACTCTTTATAGAGACAATTAAAAAAAATGTGAGAGGGAATGAGGCAACAAACTCTGTCAGATGGCTTATTTGTGCTGCCCTTCTAATAGTTGTTTGCATATTAATGTGCGGTAATTGTTGATCACTGGAGCCTGGATAGCATAACAAAAACCTATACACTGGATTTTAGCTCCTTGGCTAGTTTCTTAGCATGAGTTTTAGTGTGTGATAGCCGATGATTATTGATTGTGAATTTAAGTGATCTTCTCTATTCTGGGTTCCAAAGTGAACGAACATCTGGGACCAAATTAGTTTGTGCCAGACGAGTTTTTGAATTTTGTTTTTTAATTATATTTCGTTGTCATTGTTTTGTTCATACAAGCTACCCTGCTTTAGTATAGCTTCACTTGAGAAATACCATTTGTGTTTTCTTCTAGGGATCATGCTACTGTCTTCATCATGTCTGTTTCTTCTAGGTACTAATAAAAAATTGCCAGTCATTGCAATAACCACACAAATGTCCCTCATTCACCATCTGAACTACCTGTTAGATGATATCCAAGTGCTTGTTGATAAGGTCATCGAGTAATAAGGGACCAGCTTCCAGGAAGGTAACACATTCAATACTTCTTACCTTGAAAGACTATAATTTACTTGATATTCTGCATATGTGCTCTTCTATATATATATTAGAATAATTATGAAGTGTATCTGATGTTGGAGAAGCTCTTTTTCTCCTCTAAATTGACTGTGAAAAGTAAACACTGTCCACTGAGTTACCTGCTCAGTGATGCAACCCTGGCTGGCCTTATTGCTTTAGCTGAGGAAAACAGATACTAAATATGTCTCAGTTGGACATGGACATCACATGTTAGTGGTCCTCATTCTGTCATACCTTGTGGACACAATCATTTTATTTCTGATGCTAAGAAAGTGGGAATAGTATCTGTCCCTTGAAAGAAGATGCAAATAGCTGGATAAAGCATTCCACTCTTGACAACTCATCTGCGGACCCTCAGTCTGGCCATATGACTACTTAACAAATATATTCTTGGTAAAGCCACTTAAGAGAAGCATAGACCTCAAAATGTGGACTGGGCTGGTACACTCTTTGCTAACAGAACTGGCATTTCACTTCAGTCTCATAGGCTCCAGCTGGTCTGTCCTTTTGGGGAAATATTACATGTAGAGGCCCAGGAAGAACACTGCTACCTTGAGAACATATTGGGTATTTTTCTTGGTCCATTTTGACCAGACACTCAGGAAGCTTAGAATGCTCCTTTGCATGTTTTCTACACAGTGGAAGAAAAAGGATTCAGCATGAGTTCACCAAAACATGCTCCTACTGTGTTGTACAAGTCTTCCTAATCCTTGTTCTTTTTTACCTCTTGAGATTTGAAAGGGTATCAGACCTTATATTGCACTGACATGCATAGCCACTTAACAGTCTCAAAACTTTACATTCACCTAATTTTCATTAATCAGATACATCCCATCTACAGTTTACATTTTTTTATATTCATTGTATTCAGTAAGTAGCTTATAGCCTTATTTTTAATAAAAACCATGATTTCAAGGAAAGTGGTATTTTAAAGTTGTGCTATGCTGATTCATGCTACTATATGTGCAGTTTCTGAACCTTCAGTTATTTAAACCTTTAAATGACTTTCAGTAGAAAAGAATCACTGCACACTGCACTACTCTCCAGATTAATTGAAGTGAGTAATACACAAGAAAAAATGGCTATTTCTCTTTGAAATGACATGATTATCAATATTTAGTACTCCCTTTGTTTCACAAGTGTCAGAAACACTAAAGAAACTACTTATAATATGAACTTTTACTTGCTTTTATGTTGTCCTATTAGTCTCTGCAAAGACAGACATACTGATCAAAGACTGGTAAGGCAAATGGGATGTTTTCCATTCAGCAGAGATTAGAGAACTCAAGTTTCCAATTAATCTTACAATTACCTATGTCATGTTTTGAGTAATACATTATCTACCTTTACACCTCTTCTGAAAAGGCTAAGGGAGCTTCTGAAATACGTATGTCACCCATAATCCCACAATCAGTAATACTGATTGCAAGCTCCATTTACTCTTAAATCAACTCACATTTGTGTTAGCTACCTTGTTCCTCACCTGTAAAAATGCTGACATTTTTAATAAACATGGAAAAGATTTAGAGATATTAACTCATACCAGTGTAAACTGGGTCAAACATGATGGACTCCATGCTCTTCTGCTGTTAACTTATTCAACCTCACATTAAAAGCCCAGAAAACTTAATTGTTAACGACTTTGTGAGAGTGGCAGAGAAAAAAAAGTCATTAAAAAGGACATGCTCTCCTTTTTATGCCTTCATTTATTTTTGTTTTAATATATTAATACTATCATGGAATTGGTGAAATACATTTTTCTAGTTTGCCATGGTTTAGAGGCTGCTCCTAAGATTAACTTGGGAACACAGAGGAAAGGTATCTAAATTCAAATGAAGTAATGAGATTTTACATAGTAACTACAGCTGACAGCTTTAAGAAAAAATTCCCTTAGAAAATAGCTAGCCAGTTTGTAGCTGTACTACAGCAGAAGCAGGTGTAAGTTGGATGGTAGTAGGAAGCATTTAAAACATTTTGCTGTTGCAGACACTGCTTCCTGCCATTAGTCCCAATTTGCAGTCTGCAAAACAGATGATATTTCAAGAAGATGGAGTGAATGTTAGAAGATATATGCCTCCATCGTGGCACCTGTAGGGAGAATTCAACACATTGCACTTTTAGTCCTGAAGAGGAAGAGGTGCCTGCAGGGGCATAGAAGAGATTGAATATCGGTTGAGAAAAGTTACTTTACTAGCAGTTCTTCAGTATAACAGAAAAGTAAAATTAATGAGTTAAGAGGAAAAGGCACTGACAGTCCCTCAAGGGGTACAGATGCTTGTGTGAATGACTCATATCACTTAAGGGAGTAGCAGTCTGAATGTACATACATTCTCTTTATCTTTGCACAAAGAAGGGATAAAATACAAAAGGAACATTATTCTGCAGAGGTAAAAAGAATATAAGAACCCAGAGGACTGTATATATTTTTTCAGAAGGGACAGTTCAGACGAAAAATTGCTACCATCTAGTTGTTCTTTTTCTTTTATTATGCTACTTTATGGAAATGTAAGTGAGCAGCATAGACTGCAAATTTAGCATCATAAATAGTGTGAAGATTCAGAGCTGAAGATAACCTTGTTATCTTGCTCTGTCTTCCTGTGCTCATTTCAAATCTCATTAAAATGTGTCATGAATAAAAAAGAAAAAAGTCCTGTTTATACCTAATTCTCTCTCTTCCTTTATTTTTTTTCCTGGAGACATCCAGCCAGAATGCTTAAAAAATTGTTTGCATCTCTTTATGCTCTCTTTCGTTTGCCTGCTCTCTTCTTATCACAGTTCTGTATCTTTAGCCCATTGGAATTCTGATGAGAGGGAAACTAGGCAAACTGCATTGCTGTGGAGCTACAGCTTCCAGGCCACTCAGTGTCCAGATCCTTAGGGAATCTCCTGCCATGTCGCAGAGTGACACGCGCTGTCTCTGCATTTGACCTGGGTTTGCCTTTCACATTGATTCACACACAGGCTGTTCTGTAAAAAGCAGTTGTTTGGCCCATGCTTGAGCCTGTTACATAATGAGAATTCACATCCAGTGCAGGAACTGCTGGGAACCGTGAAGAGGTGGGATTGCTGTAGCCCTCGCTGCAGCTGAATTGTATTTTTTGGAGATGACAGTGAAAAAAATGTCTCATGGATACAGCATCAGATAGAGCTGTGAATGCTGCTGTAGCAGGGCTAGTTTGTGTTGGCAGCTGTTCCTTGAGACAAAGAGAGGGAAGAAAAGAATACTGCCTTTAACTTGAATATTAATGGGAAGGTGTTTTACATTTCAAATCTTCAGAAAATTCCAAGGCAGTGCTACTATGTTTTGCATTTGCTGATTTTGTTTTATGCTTGAAGTCTTACAACTGCTAAATTGCTTGCATGTTTAATCCATGCAGTACTGTGCTTATTACAAGAACATAAGTATAAAGAGATATTCTTCTGTAGAGTTGCATCCTAATCTTTAATTCACAGAATTATCTGAAAATTGTGGTCCTTCCTAAAATGCACTTTCAGAGGTAAAAAACACATTCCTTCAGTAGCAGGATACTACAAACCAAGCACAGATTTTTTTTTTTCTGAGGCTTATTGCAATGTATTGCTTCATGCCCTTTGACTTTACTAGCAGGACACTGAAGCCTGTGGATTGCTTGCCTGACTGGCTAGATAATTCTGTTCGATTTGCTGCCTTTGTCCTTAGATACAGTGTATTCTGAAAGTACTGATAGCTAATCTACTTGTAGGATATGAAGCCTAAGACATATGGGCAAGGCCATCTAATTCCACAATCACTCTCTACTTTGGTGATATTTGATTTGGATCTGCAAGAATTTGACTGATTTTGGAGACGACTTTGTTCTGCTAATGCCTGCAGGCACTAGAACACACTGACTCAAACAAGAGAAGACACTCAAGTAAGGTGAGAAAACGTGACATAAAATCTCTCTTCCCTAAACTCAGAGAGAAAGAAGTCAAGAGGGGAGGCAAGCATGAGACACCAAAATTCTTTGCAGTGGGGAAGAGGCAGGGAAAGAGCAGATGACCTCTAACTGCCCTGCACTCTCTGCTCTTTACAAGTCAAAAAACATCCCAAGAAGTGCCACTCAGATACTAATTTCTTTTTCTGGTCTCAACATGACCAGTCAAAACAGCCCTATGGCACTCTGTTCACTGCCAAATGTTTCTGTCCCTTTCACTTTCAGCTGCCTCTGGAAATGTTTAATGTGGCACTGCAAAATGACTGGCAAAAAAATTCCACAGCATTATTTACTATGGTACTTTGATGTTTTATTGAATGAAACCATCTGTTCAGGAATGTTTTCCAACATTGTGGGCTAGATCTAGAATTTACTGCTGCAATATAGCTTGTCTGAGGGAGTTTCATAGCAGGAATGCCACTCAGTGTATCACAGATATGTAAATCTCTGGGTAAGAGGAATATTGAGAAAGCTCCTATTTCCTCCCATAAAACAGAGTCAACTGACTTCTTGATGGTAAAGATTCAAAACAGTTTAATTTTTTTTTTTTTTTACAGTCTGATAGCTATGTTCTCTGTGCTCTGTAAACTTGTGATTCAGGATATTTCCTAAATTACTTCAATGGCTCACAGGACATATACTTGTGGCTGATAGCAGAATGCACTATAAACAGATTTATGGGCATTTTTCGAAAATATTGGTATCAGACAGAATGTGTAATAAGGTGGCATTTCATTAACTTTTTCTTTTATACTGATAGAAATGGGAGTTTTATGTTGAGAAGCATAAATTTTGGCCTTTTCTTCACCCTCTGAGTTACTTGTTACTTTGAAGTGAAACAAGAGGCAGCTGCTGATAGAAGTCAGCTGTTTGGTTTATTCTGAGGGTTTGGGAATTTAGGTATGTATTCCAGAACAGCTCATATATGAACATAATTAGCTAAATAACATACATAATCAAAGTTGCAGCCGGAGCCTTCCTCATCAAAGTGTTTAAATAAGTCGTTGATGTTTGCTTGGACTTTCAAAAGTAAGGAGAAAAGTATACTCAAGTTAAACTTCAGTATTATGCAAGATGAGCAACGAGATGGACATAGTCTCAAAAGACTTCCATTTTTCAGAAATGCCATGTGCTTGAAACAAAAGCTTATAGGTTTATAGGTTCTGAAAAAAAAAATTAGAAAATTCCTTTGACCCAAGTCCTCTGCTAGCCATCACAAACATGAATACTTTAGCCACAAAATGCATTTCTTGCTGAATCACAGTACCTTAGTAGATCAGTTAAAATGAATACCACGCTGTGTGAGTAGGTAGGATTTAGCTGATACAAAATATAGTAATATACTTAGTACTGTAGCTTCAAAACTAACGAGATAAAACTGGTTTGGAATAGGAGATGATGAATGTTTTCCCTTGGAACCTATCTATAAAAGAACAGTGCAAAGGTACAATGGTGCATGGGCACTGCCATTGCCTGGTTTTAAACACTCAAAAAACCAAGAAAGGACCAAGCAGCTTTGTAGTGTGCCTCTTCTGCAAATTGGCCCTTGTAAGCATTAGCCGGGATTGTGTAGGGCAAAGGAAAAGTTGGCAATTGCCATTTTTTTCTGAACTTTTTTAGAAACAGAAGTACTCAAAAACTTAGCCCCAATCCACATGAAGCATGAAGCTGAGTTTTTCCCAGGTACAGTTATGGAGACAATTTACCACCTTCACAGAGGAAGCCAGAGGTTTCAGCAGCATTAAAAGGTTAGGTTGGTCTGTCTCTCAGAGCAGAGACAATTTTGAAATCACGGTTGGGTGGTTCAGGGCTCCTCTTCTTACAGCTTTGAAAATTTCCAAAGAGGATGCTGTGCAATCACAGTGTCTGTGGCACCCAGAGGCCGAGCATTTTCTGCCCGTCTCCCCTGCCCCCCATAATAGAACATCAGCATGACTTTCTGGGATACAGATCCTTGAACGCATAACTTTTTAAGATTTATCAATTTAAGAATTATTGAACCTGCCCTCCCCCCTTTTTTTTTAATTGGGTGCACCCAGCAGCTCGTTCTTCCAAAACTCTGACATTCACAATGGCAATTTAGCAGTGATATTATCTTTAGACATTCTTGCACTATCTTATCCCTCCTTTCATCCCACCACTGTACCTACACAAGCCACTCCATCAGTAGCACCTGTGTAACAGTCTAAACTGCGTTTTGGATACAGTAAAATAACCGTGAAATAATTCCTTGAGTCATGTCCATTCACACTTGTAATATCGTATGGGTGCCAAACGACTTGTGGTAAAATTAATAATTACATGGAGAGGGCAACCAAATATATCCTATTGTAGATTCAGTTTGTTGACAATATTTTAACAGATTAAATTAATATACATTTAGTTTTAGGGGGTCTTTTTAAGTACTTAACTCCAAAGAGGTCTGGACTTTTTATCAGCTTTCTTTTAGAATATGTTTTATATAGTATGTCCTATTTTTTAATCCCTTCTAAATAAATTTTTAAGTTAGTTAAGTGGGTTTGCTGTATTTTGCTTTTGCCTTGATTTTGCCTTTCTGTCTTGGCAATGTGAATAAAAACAAGAATCATACGCTCAAATCTACTCATCTCCTTCCCTAAGCTGAGATTTCGCACAATGTTAACATGGTTCAGAAGTAGACCTCCCAGGAGAAATTGTGTTAAATACTTTGACAAACCTGAATTTTTCCCCTTGATTATCTGCTGCCAGTTTCAATTTCAGTTTTGCTTTTACTTTCTTGTTGGTTTTAAACAAAATCATCCTACATGATAGTGATGGCAATACTTTGGGGCAATGGGATATTAATGCAAGCAAACTATTCACAAGGCAATAGAGTATGCACTACATAGTGTACATTTTTGGATAGTAGATTACAATCACCAAAGAAAGGTCATGTTCAAAAGAAATTTATGAACCAACAGAACAAATACTGTTTCTGCAATCATTTTATCATGTATTAAACTAACTGGTTAGTAAAAATAGAACAGTAGTCATGGCATTTTTCAGGCAAATGTGAAGCTGAAAGCATTCCTTTAAAATATGCTAAACATAATCCAGAAGCAATTTAAAACTAAATTAGGATATTTTCTTTAATAGAGAAAACACTGAAAAAGGAGTTTGATCATGTGTGTATGTATACAGAAGAAGAGCTTCAATCAAAATATATCTGTATATATGTGAATATGAGATTCCATCACTAACAGACGTAGGAGAACTTAATAAGTCTTTAATCAAAACAACTAAATAAAATTACCTCACTCTGTGGAATGTAAGACTTGGTCTACACTTTTGTATGTTTGGGTTTAAACAGTCTGTGTTTCTATTTTTAAATGGAGATATTGGAAACATTTCCCTACATTTTTATCGATTTTAGGGAAAAATTTGTTTACCTTGGAATAAAAATAATTTCTTCTTTAGCAAATAACAAAATACATTAATGAATAAAACCGCTATAAAATATTCATAATACTTTTTGTAAGCCAGACCTATGCCTGTCTTAATATGTGTCCTATTTTATGAAACTGTGGTAAAAGAATTTTCATCGTGGCTCAATTACGAAGTATGACTGCATTTGCAAATTGTGACCACATAGCTATTAAATTATTATTGTTTCTTATTTAATGCACTTATGATGATTGCCTACTTAATTGAAAATAGTATCACCTAGAATTTGCTTTAGAAATCATGACTATTCTATGAGTTCTGATACAATAGGAAATAACATCAAACACTATGTGTATTTATGTACTTATTCATTAAGGACTCTGTAACATTTGTGAAATATCCATTTAGCATATGCCCACCTACCCAAAATTGCTTTTATTATTCAATTGTTGGTCATAAGCTATTATGATCTGTAGAAAAGATACTCTCAAAAAAGCCAGTGACCAGAAATAAACCTATGCACTAACTTTTTTCCTGCAGTTAAATTAATATCCTGGCAGATGATTTGAACTGTTGAACCACTATAAAAACCAGGGAAATTATAGAATCTTTTTTCAATATTATAAAAAAAATTAAAAGGTAAATAAAAATTAATATTCTAATTTCATTACCCAGGAATCTCAGAGGGAAAAAGAAATTAAGACACTACCAAACAAACCTCTTGGTTTTTTGGTTTTTTTTATTCGCTGGAGATGACTTTGTTGGGCATGAACATGGTGTCATTACTAAAAACCTTAAAGTCAAACAGTAAACTCTGAAAACATCCCATCTTTTCTATAAGCAAGGTATAGATAAACCCATATACTAGGAATGTCCTTTAAACTTATGAAGGAGACAACACGGTTGACATCAAGTTGTTTCTTTCTCACAGAGCAGTTCAGGAAGGATTAGCTGTTCACATGTTTTTTCCCAAAGTCCATACTAGCCCAGGAAAGATTACACCATATTCAAATTTCTCACATGTCTGATGAATTAAGTCTGTAGCCATCATTTCCCAATAGTTTATTAAAGTCACAACACTTTGGTGTGATTACAGAGACATGGAGCAAAGTCTCAATTTCCCAAACTGCTTTTATTTATATATGAATAATTAAAGATTCATGGGACCAGGTTTTTTAATATGCTAATCAGGGAATGCACTTGAGTGTTGGAAACCCTCATTTCAGTTCCCAAGTTAATATTGTAAATATGTGTAAAATTTAACAGTTGTATGAAAGAGGAATTTGAATCCAGGTTTACCTTCTCAGTTGAATTAGAACTATTTAATCTTGGTGTCTATTTATTCCTTGAAAAGCATAACAACACTGTCAGAAGAGATGAAGAACAGATTTCTGAATGTTCTCTAACTGAATGATTAAGCTTTTCTGTAGGAAATGAAATACATATATACTTGACATGTTTAGAGAAAGAGCATAGTTAACTCATTTCCCTATCATTTTTTGTCAGGAGCTTGGTCTCCCAAGTGTACATTGAAAGTTCAATTTATTAAATTTTAGCCTCACTGAAAAGTAACTTCTTAATTTTCATGTTGCCTGGTTATGATTTTGTCAAGAAAATAAAAAGTTGTGATTTTGTTCCAACTCCAAATGATTTTATCAATGCTGTTAGTAGTTGGAAGATGGCTGCTGAATCAAAAGAGAATCTTTGTAAAATTTTTGAGATGAAATACTGTATTAATGAAAGGATCTCTCTAATGAAAGCATTTATGGGTTGTTACAGAGATACTTATTTCCAGTTCAGTACAGAACACATGGTGTTCATGCCAAAGACAACTCCTGACTACTCCAACCAGGTGCGAGGACAGATGGACCATGGGAAGGCAAAAGAAGCTGTCTTCATCACATTTTTTTTATCATGTTGAATTGTCTGGTGCCCCATGTAGCAAAAGATTTGAAGCCATGCTTTCCTATAGAGAAGACCAATACTGTCAAAACTGAGTCACAGACAAATCTTAATACACAGCATGAGAAACGAATAATTACTTAGCTGTAGCAGGGCTGGTTGTGGCTCCATAAATGGGAAAACTCTCCCTCATCCTTCTGATAGCCATGGCTGTTTCTTAGGAGTGTGTTAACCTGTCAGTCTTGGTTGTGCTACACAACCATGTAAAGATTTCATTTTCATACATCAAAAATTATATTTTATGGGCACAGGAGAGTCTCATGACAAAAGTGAGGCATAATTTCTTATACCCCATTCATACTAGCATAGAAATATATCTTCCTCAATATATAAAATGGCTGACTCACAAATTTTTCACCCAAGGTACTTTTCAGAGGATGCTGCTCATTCTAATTATTTTTTTTTTCACAGAAACTAATTTTTCCCATGCTTTTACTGTTTATAACTTACTTACATCAGAAAATATAAATTATGATAGGGAGATTAAAAATGCATTCTAAGAATGTAAGAAACAGATCTCACTGCATTATAACACCTCTGCATGAATAATTTACCTCCCTTGACTACACTGCCATCATAGCTGTCCTGAGCCTCATGTTGCCTTGGCCAGACTGTTCCTCTCACCCAGGCAACGACCCTAAAGCTGGTTCAGGTACAGCTACATGGTACTGGAGGGCACAAACAGATTTACCTTGCACTGTGTTCGGTGCTGTTGTCTTAACAGCTGGAGACACAGTCACAGCCAATGCACCTGCAGCCTTACAGATAACAGCATTGCAACGAGAACCCTAACAACTGTCCTTTCTCATGAAGTCAGCGTGTAGACTGGGCAGGAAACAGCAGGATGATATGACTGCAGCTTAGCTTAACTCAGAATGTGTTTTCTAATGTCAGATCTAAGTACATATTTATATGGAAATCTAAAACTATGAAGAGCAATTTCTATAATCTAAAGTGTTCATTTAGCTCTTCATCTCAATAATACTCTACATGTTTTTTCCTTTTATTGATTATTTGGCTTTGAGATGCAAAAAGTTCACATTAAAATGTCATTTCAAATAGCATCAGCATAAAGGAAAGCATTCTGTCAATCTGAGGAAATCTGACTTTTTTCCCTCTTAATCCATTCAGAAAACAATGTTGTGGTTCTCTGATGTAGGTAAAATCCAAATAGAACTGACAGTGCTGAACACAGCATCTTGGGACTAATAAGTGAGATAGCTCAACCTAATAATGAGCCAAGGTAATCATATGATGACTTAAGAAATCTACGTGTTTGGAGTGTGAATCAATGTAGGTATGTACATGCTAGGCAAGCACTGGACTGGTATTCTGGATAATGCTTCATCTATACATGGGTTAACATTTGTTGTAAATTATGCCCATTTATATCTGCCTATATTTTCTTGGTATATCACATTCATGTCAAAAAATACATATGTTAAACTTTGTTATTATCTCTATAAAAACCCTGTGCTTAATGCTTTCAACACTGTTAATGTTATAGTCATCATCTATAAGCTGCGTTAAAGCATGAAGATGTGATTATTTTCTTTTAAGAGTGTATTATTTTCTGCTACGTCTTAGAAAAATGTTCTGCATGACTTTGGTGAAGATGGTTTGAAAAGGATGCTTTGGAAAAGATGATGGTTCCTTTCTGCATAAGGACAGGTTTTAGCTGTCAGGGTAGAGATACACGACAATTATTTCGTAGTTCCTGAAATATGAAAGTATGTAATCATGCAGACTCCC
The DNA here is from genome assembly GCA_013397565.1 of Ptilonorhynchus violaceus. Lineage (NCBI taxonomy): Eukaryota > Metazoa > Chordata > Aves > Passeriformes > Ptilonorhynchidae > Ptilonorhynchus > Ptilonorhynchus violaceus. The sequence goes on from VZRJ01012425.1 coordinate 110,945, forward strand.
TCAGCTGTGAAATAAAAGTTGTGAGAGATGTAGTCAGAATTTAAAGAGTAGCAGTAAAAAAAAATGGAGCTTCATCTGAGAAAATTACTCAAAAGTATTCAACAAGGCTCTGACTGCACTGAGTCTGTGCCCATTTAGAAATGATGGGTTTAGTGTGTCTCTCACCATTTCTTTTCCGCCTCTGTGCTAGAAGACTTGGAAAAATCTACAGTTTACACAATCTGGGTATATTGTTTGGTTTTTTTTTACTTGCAACCCATCCTCAGGTGATTCTCTAATATCCACTAAGCTGCTTTGGGTTTTAGCTTATTGCATTTGAATTTAGTGTACGCACAAGTAGAGAGCTAGGTTTCCTATCTATAATACAGTCAAACTGCAGTAATATTTTCTTTGAAAATACTCTCCTGACTATACTCGTTGCTAACAAACTATTGTAGTGTTTGAAGTCAGAGACAGAAAGGTTGACAAACCTTTCTACCTTCTGATAATCTGTGAAACAGCTATAAATCCATTGGGTTACTCACCTGTAACTCAGTTCCTACTTGTCTGTGACTATTATGCTTCTAAAGATTAGATATCCATTAAACCATAGTGCCAGGTTCTGGCCTACAATTTAGGCAGTGGTTTACCCTATTCAAGAGAATACGGTCAACTATTTTAAACTTTAAAGACCGCTAAGTCTTTAAAGAAATTCAGGGATTAAAAAATTCAGAAATTAATGGAAAATATATACACAGCTGACAGTTTTTCTTAAGCCATAAGTCACATCCCGGTGATAGAGGCCTAAAGATGTTGAGGTGACAACAATGATATAAAGCTGAAAAAGCCTTGTTGTGAAGATCTCAGTAAGTTGCAGGGTTACCCTGGAGGGGCCAGCACTTTAGGCAGAATTTAGTTCAGCTCCATGATTCCCTGGAAGCCTACACCTGTAATTTTCCTGTGGGACCATGGGCCCCCAAAAGATTACCATATAAGGTCTGAAGATCTGTGATTGGCTGGCTGACAAAAAGATTACCATATAAGGAACGAAACGGGTGGTTGAAGGAAGGTTATGTAAACCACATGTTCTCTCAGTAAAGTGGATTTTGTTTGTGCACAACATTGTCCGTGTGTGGATTTACTTGAGCCGGGCAGGGTCCGTGTTAGGAATCACCAACATTTTCCGTGTATCCAGGACTGATCCAATGTGCTGCCTTAGCCCCATGGTAATCTTCCAGCTATATCTGACCCCTATACCCTAGGCATCATGTTCTCTAGGTGAGCTTAATCTTTTGATAACACTCAGGTCACAGGCATTTAGTATAATTGTAATTCCTTGTTTTTAGATTTCTGCTCTCTACACACCAGTTAGGGTTCTGGCTTCAAAGGCAGAAAATTTGGGTTCAATTAATTCCTGGAAGGAGTTGCTTTGGTTGAAACTGTGCATCAGTCAGCAAAGGTTTCAGGGTGCGAGATACACACTAGGCTAATCCAATTTGGATGAGTGGAAGGGTTTGGAAGTTGCATTTCTTCTCTCTGTCTCCCTCTCTCAGTCTGAAATGTACATGCCATTCTTGTTTTTTCTGAAGTTTTTTCTAGCTGTAGCTACAAGATATCATCCTTAAAAAAAAAAAAAGGAAAGAAAAAAAAAATTACTCAAATTCTCCTATAAGTAAAATTTTCACAGCCCAACATGGAGATTGAGAGACATAAACAAAATCTTGCCCCGTCTCCTACTGATTTGAACTGAACTTCACAGAATCTTAGAATAGTATGGTTTGGAAGTGACGTTTAAAGGTCATCTAGTCCAACCCCTTGCAATAAACAGGGACATCTTTAAAAAGATCGGGTTGCTCAAAGTCTTGTCAAACCTGACCTGGAATGTTTCCAGGATGGGGCATCTTCTACCTCTCTGGGCAACCATAATTTCTTTTCTCAACTACAGGTTTTCATTAATATTGCTGTGTACGTTGCACTAGTACTACTGTTTGGGGGATTGTGCTATAAAATGTAATTCAAATGACTCCTGTTTAAAGAAAAAAAGAATGTCCAAAGGGATGGAGCACCTACAACCTCTCTTGATAACCTGTTCGGGTGTTTTATCAGCCTCAAGGTAAAAAATGTCTTCCTCATATCTAGTCTGAACCTACCTTCTTTCAGTTTAAAACAAATATCCCTTGTCCTATTGCTACAGGCATAACTAAAAGGTCTGTCCCCATCTGTTCCCTTGAGGTATTGAAAGGTCAGAAAAAGGTGTCCCTGGAGCCTTCTCTTCTCCAAGCTGAACTACAACTCTACCAGCTTTTCCTCACAGGAGAGGTGTTCCATTCCACTCACAATTTTGTGGTTTGAAACTGCAACAGTACGCAGAGTGCAAATGATGACTCCAACGCTGTGAATGTGATGAACTGAAAATTTTGCCATCTAAATGAATTCTGTTCTTTTGTAAAACTACAGATGTTCTGCTAAATCATCTATGCAGTTCTGAATAATATAAATACAAAGAATAGATTCAGTGTTAACAGTCCTTCCTGTTAGTCTCATGTGGAGTCTGCAAACTGAGGCTCGCTCATAGAGAAGCGTGCACATATTTCCCTTAAGAGTACACTTTGGAGTTGAAGAGTGACTCAAAAATCTTATGAAAGACCTCCTGTGTTTAAAAAAGCATAAAGAAGGCAGACTGCAGGGCACTGAATTCATCAGTCAAAAAGCAAGAGATTGCTGCCCCATCTATTACTGCCTTCTATGCTTTCAGACTTAAATACAAGTATGGAGAACCCAAGTGCTATGGTTAATTTCAGAATAAAAAGGACCAGCCACTCACAGTAAGAACATTTCATCACTTCAGCAGATATTAGAAACTGATGAACTATTTACATATAATAGATGCAGCTTCATCCATCACTTTTTAAAATTTTTTCTTTGTTGGCATTGTATTTAATCAAAGTATATATGTTACAGAACAATCTCTCTGAGTGCCTGGCTTCCCACTGGAAGTAATAGTGAAGATAGAAAGCATAATTGTTTGGGCGAATACAAAGGCCTTTTTTTTCCTAAAGATCATTAGGGTTTATCAATGTTATTTTTTCAAAGGCAGTAATTCATGGAACAAAAAGCCTGGGCAAATACAACACTGAACTTCCATTTCCTTTGCATCTCTAAGGGACAAAGTGTGCATACATAGGAAAGCGCTCCTTTGAGTGTGAAGCATGAAATGTAAATAGAAGTGGGATATTAGCTTTGGTCCCCGACATCATTTACTTTCTGTATTGAGGCACTAGAGAGATGTTGTGGACAGACTGGTGTCCTTGGCATCAGTTGTCAACACCCATTGCATTGCTCATACACACTTTTATTGCTCATGCTTGCATAGCAGAAATTATTGAAGCAGTAGTGCTAGACAGCCCAAGATTTTGACAGGAAAAATTTAGTCACAACTACTTGTACCAGACTTCTGTTCTACTGTCTTGCATTTAATTACCATTACATGTAGGGATTCTTTCCTGTAATATTTTGCATCAACACTGTAGTTCTCAGTATGAATTTATACATATATATATATATATATATATACATATACACACATTTAATTTAAAAAAATATTTATGTAGGCAGTTTACATGAATGATTAGGAAAAATTATTAAACTACTCTATGAACATACCATTTATTTTAGATAAATGACATCTATTTTGAAATATATATTTTTCATTTCATAAGCTGAACTTGATTGTACAGTAAAGTTCTGTAAAGTCAAAACTATTCAAACACAATTTGTTAGATTAATGTAAACACTGTGTTTCATAGAAAGAAAATTTGTCCAATTTGATAGTGGATAATATGACTTATGTTTATAAAATTCTCAGTTAAACACACAGTTATATGCCAGCATACTACAATTATTTCACACGATGACAATTCGTTCCAGAGAAAAACTAATTGGAGGTAGAGTAACATTAATTATTGGGAGCATGTCATATTTTTTCTTAAAAATTTCTCCTAGTAAAGAGATTAACTTTGGAAACCAACTCCAAAATATGTGATATTATGTACAATATCAGATATTAAGAGAAAAGAATCTCAAACTGTACTCCATTTGGTACAAAAATCAAAACATAGTGACTTTTGCTCTGTTGTGGTTTACTTCATTTGGGTCAATCAGTTCAAAGGTTTGATACTCAGGTATTCATGGGTACTTGAGAGTCATGAGCATATGTTCCATGTTGGAAGCTATTAAAAAATTCTCTCTTCATCGCTAGCTACCACATAGCATAGAAAGCATTAAAAATGTAGCATTTTAACCTTCAACAATTAAGGTAGCTTAAAAATTTCCTGCCCTCCTTATTGTGCTTTTTGTCATAGAATCATAGAACAGTTTGGGTTGGAAGGGACCTTTAACAGTCTTTTAGTCCAACCCGCCTGCAATGAGTAGGGACACCATCAACTAAATTGGGTAGTTCAAAGCTCCATCCAACGTGTCCTGGAATATTTTCAGGGATGGAAACATCTACCACTTCTCTTGGCAACTTGTTCCATCATGGCTTCTCTCAATTGCTGTTCATGATATTGCTGTGTATGTTGTACTAATACAACTGTTCAGGAATCGTGATATAAAGCATAATTCAAATGATTCCCACTTAAAAACAACAAAAAAATCCAAATATATTTATTTAGATCAGCTGAGTGCTCTGTTTTGCAGTGCCACAAAATAATATAGTTTTTTGAGAATGACATAGGGAGGATGGTGAAGGTCTGAGTATGGCTGAGAACAAGGAGAATGGCAGAAATGAAAGGACAGTATTTTTTGGGACATCTCTTTCCTGGACAAAATGCATCCCACACCTATATGCTCGGTTTCCTCTCTGAACTGCCAGGCAAGTTTGTGTTGATGGAGGACTCTTTCACTCTCTCTTTGTCACTATCTCATAAGTTTTAGACGCTTTTTTTCCCATAAACTGGGAAACCGTGATCTTTTAACTTCACAAAAATTCCTGAGAACTCTCAAAGTTGTTGCCTGGCCAGACTGCAGTGCCTGCCTGCAGTTATGTCAGACAATTAAATGTGACATACATGTTCTTGGCCTCTCATTTCGTGTTAGTCCTAGTCCTACTTCACAATAAGCAATTAGTTTTGTTTAAAATGATATTCTAGGTGGATATTTATGAACAGAAATACGTTTCATTTTGGCCCTCTTTCAGAATTTAAGGATTTGGCCATTCTCTCAAGTTGCCCAATTGATCCAAGGCTATAGAGGCTATAGGCACGTCTTCAATGCTAACCCAAAACAGAAGCATGACTAAGAAGGTGCTGCAGTACAGCAGCAGTAGTGGGATAACCCTGTTGGCTACTCAGTCCTTCAGACAGACAATTGCCTCATTAATTTGTATTTAACCGCACACTCTGCCTGTATTTTTCCATCACATTATCTGTGTTTCGGCTACTGCTATATTTCTTGTTCTTTGATGAGTCTTCTTGCCAGAAATGGATGAAAAGTCACCAGTGATAAAGAATTTACATCAATATTTACTAGTGTCTGATTAGGAAGAATGAACGGGGGTGACTTTGGAGAAATTGGTCTTGATTCACTTGTGTCATTTCTGCTGTCTTAAATCTCTACCCAAATCCTACCATTCTCACTTCAGTTCCCATGAATGAAATTTATAATTTTCAGATTTATTTCTTGCTATTGTTCTGCACTAAATAACACTAACAAATTATTTCATTCATTTGATAAAAGCAATATTAAATCAGTGTGTTCCCAGTAATACGATGACGTTCAATGTTCTTCCAGAGACGATGACTAGTAACCATAAATCAAAGTAGATGCACAAAACTGTAGATAAGAATAAGGGAAATGGCTGTCAAACCTGTTCTCTGAAAATAGATCTCCTAGCTATTGTTATGAATGATGTAAAAAAAATTAACCTTGGGTTTTCTCATGTACTCCCAATCTTAAAATGGAACGTTGTTAAGGTGATTATCCTGCCACTGTTGTCACCTTTCAAAAGGCAATGTCTTTCATAAAAATAATATATTTGCATAACTGGAAAGCCTGTCAGAAGTAGAAAGTCTTTTTTCTTGCAGAGAAGAAGCAGATGATGTCTTACTCTTCCTGTATTTCTTATTGATATTATGTTTACAATATTTTTAGCTTATTTTCTTTTTAAAGTGCCATTTCATTCTCTGAGCCAACAATCTGCTCTCCAAACCTGTAGATTAGAGAAAACAGAATTTATCTTAAATTAAAAAGAAAAAGCATTAATGCACATTTTCGCATACATTGAGAAAGTTTTCAAAAGAATGGAGTTTCCTCCTTATATACCCAAAACTCAGAAGCTTGGAAACCAGATGATTCTATTCTTTACCTCAAAAATTTTTGAAGAATGTCATGTATTTATCATGAGACATTTGCTGACAAAAGTCTGGGGGAATGGTACCATTAGTTGTGAATACCCTACTTCTTGACATTTAAATTATACCATTTGGACATTATTCAAAATCTCTTGACATAGCTGCAGCAGGTCCCATCCACTGAAATTAGATAGCTGGAAATTCAATGACAGAAGAAAAAGGGACCTAAAATGTTTGATTACAGTGATGTGTAGCTGCTTCAGTCATTACAATGTCACAGCAAGGTTATGAGACATTTCCATTTTTAACAATCTTAATGGGTTCAGGTCCTGAAGTCCTTATTAAATTACAGACTATTTGATTTGTCAGTCTTAGGCTTAGCCTATATATTTGGGATGGAGGAATAAATGGTAATGTGATCTATCTTGGGAATTAAACTGGATGCTGCTAGTAGTATCGGTACTATTAATGCCAGTTGTATAACACATAAGTATATTCTCTCTTTTTAAGAGAGAATTTTTAAGTGAATATTGTCACTGGCAGAAAGTTTCTGAAGCAGTGAAACTGCTTAGTTGTCATTTCCCCTTAATGACAAACTGTGAATAAGTGTCCAATTAAAACTTGCACAAGGAATCTGAAAAAAATAATTTCATAATAACGGTAGAAATTGGTCTAAGTTTAAAGAATATCTAGAAAGAATTAATTTTAGACTTTTAGAGTGTTTTCCAAAACTTTACCGCCTCTAAAGTTTTATAAGCAGTCGTGGGATATTTTTGTCTTGCTTTTTATGTACATGCCTACATTCATTTCCAAGCTACCTTGAGTTTGCCACTTTATAGAAAACTGCCTGCAGAAAAGTAATAGCAGAGGCAAAAGCAAGAAATTACTCTTTTTATCCTGCTTATTTCAGTTAAACATTCGCATTGTGATAATCTTGCACTGGTTTAATAAAAAAAACAACAACTGAGATTTCTAAATATTTTTTAAAATTTGTAAAAATAAATACCAGAATGTTAAATAAGTGTTAATCATATTTAAATACATTTAAGTATGTCTACACAGAGTTTCACATCAACTTATCTAAATCAATACTAAAATATTAAAATTATATCAGTTCCATACCTGAACCGAAATTTATATGCAATTTATATAGTATTCGTTCTTGTAAATCTGTGTTGTTTTCTAACTTTCAAGATTAGAATTGTTAAGCTTAATATTACCTAATGTTTTTCATGTAATGAATTTCATTAGTGGAAAATACAGAAGGCAATAATTTTGGGGCAGAAGGGATTGAGTTATTCCATTTTTTGGACTTTTACTATGAATATGTAAAATGGGTTAAAAAACCCCAATTCTTAGAGAGAATTGAGACTATTTTAGGACATAGACAAATTACTTCCAAAGGCACAAGTAATTCCAACTGTGATTATTACCCATGGTCTTTAACAACTTGCAAATCCTTTAAAATGTCCATTAATGAAACATGCTTTCAAAACAGTGTTCTGAGAAATGACTGTACACTCTTATTTTTTGCAAAACTGATTGCTGGTAGTGTCTCCAGGTATACTTTCATTTTTAGCATTTCTGATTTTTGCCTTCATTGTGTATTTTCACGCAGCTGTGTTTTTATTTTATTATTATTATTATTTTATATTCTTTCTATGTCTTTATGGAGACTAGCAGAGCTAAACTATTGCCTGCCTTAAAAATACAATAACTAGGATGATAAAGGGCAAAGCAGTTTCTTACTACAACTGTGCTTTTAATGTCTAGCTAAAGTACTGTCAGACCATTAGTGAAGCTAGAGTGTGTCTTTGACACCCCATAAAAGTAAATCTATTTGTCTCAGAGCTCTACTCAGTAAGGTACATCTGGAGAAAAAAAAAAAATCCCATCCTTGTTCTGCGTTAGGAAAAGACAGTCATCCTAAGAGTACAGAATTGAACTGTAAAATTACCATGGTTTTTAGGTTTCTTTTTTGCTGCTTTGAAACCTGTCTACCTGCCTAGTGAAGTCCTTTTAAGGAAAAAAAAATAGTATAGCTAAGACAACCTATCTACACAGCCACATGTTTTTTGAAGACCAAGTTATATACATGCTCATATTTTTCTTTAAGATTATTTTCATGCAGCTATGTGAACAAACAAGCAAAGCAACAAAGGTGAGAAGCAGGTGTTAGAGTCACCAGTCGAACTTAGGCTTGGCAATACTGGCCACTGCCACATGGAACCAGGGGCATGGAAATGCCCACGTGCAGTTCACAAACCACTTTTGGCATTTGATGTCCTGTAATGCAGAAAAGTGAAGGGATCCACAGGAGCCTACGTGCTGAAGCGAAAGACACCCTGAAGGAACAACTGATGAAGAGGGATTCTGCCTTACCACTTCGTGCCTGGAGAACTTAGATGTCTAATGCTGCACTTGACAGAAGTGCTTATTTTAATTTGGGTTTTACAAGCCTTAACTTCTCCTGAATTAGAACCATAAATCTTGCAGTGACAACTCTATTTCTACCACTGTGCCATTTCTACACCTCTTCATAACTCTCCTCTAGCATAACGTTTCCTACACCAGTTCTTGGAAGAAAATTTCTGCTTCAGTAATTATCTGATCATATGTCAACTACAAACTTCCTAAAGTAAAGAGACTTGGAAAATGCAAAACTGTAGTGTTAAATTTTCCTTGCAGGTATCATATAAATTGTATGCATTGTTATTCCACACTATGGTTTTTCACTGGGTATCTTAAATTTATAGACCTTGTAAACCCAAACCTTATTTTTATTTTCAGAATCTTTATAACTTGCATGGCACCAAGATACCGATTCTATAGAACAGGAGTACATGAGCAAGGTCAAAAGCAGATTTTTGGCTTTCACTTGGTTTTTAGTCTAGATTTCAGAACATTTACTAAGGTTAAAAAAATGAAATTTTGTGCATTTCTCTAAACATTACATATGTTTATATGTATCTCTGATTGTTGCTCCATTTTTTGTTGGGCTATACTTTGCTAAATGCCTTGTTACTTTAGGGGATATGGGGGGCTTGCCTTACTAATGAATAACTTAAGATTTAGCTTACTTCTCATATGGCTTTAAGGACTGTGTTGATACCTGGATATACATAGGCTTCTTCTAGAAGCTCTGAATTGTTAGTGCTGTGCTAGTACAAGACACTGGAATCGCCAAGACAGAAGTAAATATCCAAAATTTTACTTCATAAAAGCAATGAGTTTGGTCATGAGATCAGTTGCTTGACTGTCCCATAAGAAATGGGGAATTAAAACAGGCCTCCAGGTACTGTTTGTGAAAAAGCCTGCTTCCAGAAGTAAAAGCACTGAGGCCAAGGGTAGGGAATGTGTCCTAGGATTTCAACAGTGTCCAGCAGATATTGCTGGAAGATTTGTGTGTTCCTGCTGGCTTATTCCTCAGTGTGGCAGATCAGAGTCAAGAGTCTTTCCAGTAAATGTGACAGTGTCTGTGCTTATTTGGCGAGCTATGCCTATGGCACATTTAAAACTGTTCTTTAATATCTCCATACATTTATTCAATTACCAATGGATAATTTGTTTCCTGATGACCTTCCTTCTAAAGACTATTTTCACTTCAGCATTTTTTCTTTTACTTTTTTCTATAAGGTTTGGCACTTCTTACACCCCAAGGCATTACAAATGCCCAGAAGTATATGGATAGTGGGGACTAAGGGTGGAATGGAGTGATTGTGTCAGAGCCTTCATTTTTCTGCTCATCCGTTAGTAAGAAAGAATAAAATGTAGAGATGAAAAATTATATTCCTTTTCTTTCATAGATACATCCTCTTTGCGTAACACCACCTCTACTACAGTAGCACTTTCAAAATTTCATCATTTTGAATTATGGGAATATACTTTGAGCAAAATAAAAGAAACCAGTAGTATAAACGAAAATTGATGACTTTTTAAAAAGAATGTTTCAAATGGCTTCTGCAAGAAGGGCTAAGCATTTGTTTTCATTTACAAATAGCAAGCACTTTGGGTTCTAATTATTCACCATTATTATAAAGGCTTTCTAAAATAAGACATAATAGTTTAAAATAGCAGTTTAAAGAGCTGCTTGATACATTGAAATGAAAAGTGAGAGTATGAAAAATACATTTCATTACTTCCAGCTGCCTCAGTGTCTTGGGGCACTATATTTACAGGGAGAAATATTAAAAAGAAAGTAACCTGCAGAGCAATTTTATGGTGGACTTTTTCCCTTGGTGAATATAGTCATTCGAAAACAACTTTTTCCATGTATTTGCATGCTGTACTGCACTATATTTGAAAATCGTTTAGTGAGGGAAATGAAGAATTACAAGAAAGGGCTGAGTCCCAGCAGACCTTAGAGAATCAGAGTGTAGAAGAGGAACCAATTATTTGCTTGCAATAAGTGGGGAATGCAATTTGCAATGGCAAGATTGGATTCCTGCATTCATGGGCAACCAATAAGATATCTCTGATATGACATTGCCACAATTACAACTCTGTCTTATTTGAACCATAATGAAGTTGCAGACTGAGTAGCTTAAAATGTACAAAAACCTTCTGGTACCCCTGGGCATCTGGGAGTAGACCAAAACAAATATTGCTGTTTCTGTTTTGCAAGGTTTTACCTATCCGCAACATCTCTGCATTGTTTGAGTACTGCAGTTGTTTCCTCAGCTGCATGGCATTAGTCATGGCCTTGAAAGCCAAAGACTTCCGCACAGAATCGCTGTTCTTTCCCCACAAAACAACACTGCAACCCTTGCTGTCTGTTTCAGGTGGTAATCATAGCAGTTCTTAGGAGACGTGAGATCTCCTTGCCATATTGTCTTGAATTACTTCATCATTGAATTACTGCCTTTTTTGTAAGTACATTTGGTGATAATACCAGCAAGCAGGGAGTCCCAAAGGTGGGAGACCTTTGTATACTGCCATAATGTATTGATACATTGAAATGAAATGTATCTATTTGATATATTTGAAATGAAATGAGCTAGTTCTTCTAGCTCTTCTGCCAGCTAACCCAGTTCCTAGTGATACCTGGTCTTTGTGAGCAGCAAAAATAGACCATAAGAAAGTCAGCTCAACTTTTTATTTTGAACTGTATAAATTCAATGAGGAGCTATTTTTGTACAATATAAAGAGAACCTTTAACCTAAGGTCTAGCAAAGAAATATAAACATTTTTCTGATATTAGCATTTTCTCCTATCCTATTGTTGTCTCTCTGTCAGGTGCTTTTCAGTATAGACATGAAAAAGGGTTGGGTCTACAGGTTGGTCTAGGTTTATTTGGTACAGTTCTGCTGCTGCTTAAAGACATCATGAAGCAAATGCTCTTTCACTAACTATCCATTCATGAAACATATATCTCCGTCTGAGCCAAAATTGTCCCCCTGATGAAAAGGGCATGCTTTTGTAATTAAAGCCATTTCTGAGATATTTCCCCTCAAAATCAATGGCAGAAAAGAAGTCAAACTGAACTAGAAACATATAGGAAAATAATTGATAGGAATTATGTTTCTGGCAACTTGGAGTGAATGAGAATGAAAAATTATTTTTGCTGCTAGAGGAGGTCACTTTGTGCTTACAGCTTGGAACTTCTTGAAACAAAAAAAAACTCGCAAATTTAGAAGAAAGCCTGGGAGTATGATCAAGGTTCCAGATACATCCGGAACCATAAAAATACAGAACAACAAAAACATTAAACAGAACAGATGTAAGAGTAACAGTCTTTATTTGAAAAGGAATTTATAGAAATCAACTAGACAGCAATGGGAGAAATACAAATAATGCTTTTCAAGCCTAATTGATTATTAAAAGCTAAAACTTGGCACCAGATTTGAGCACAGGAGGCAGAAAATAACAATTCTAACATTTTACTGCATAATTTTCTGCCCCATAAATTCCGTAAGATTTTGCATCTGAACCATGGAAGTAGTGTGGCTAATGTGTTTTATCATCTTTGATAAAGAGAAACAAAGCATAGTTATTAACAATCATTCTGCCATTTTTTCACTGCTGGTATTGACTAGCAGTGTCAGAATTTAAATAACTTCTATTTTATTGTGAAGAATCATGTTTTGCTCAGGACAGTGCTCTTTCTTATAGTTCCAGTTATTTACTAAAGATTTCCAGTTCTTCAGCTCTATCTACATATTTACTGATATCACTAAAGCTACCATTTAACAGACTTTTAGAATTTTCATTAAAAAATCATATCAGAAATGGGTAAAGCAACTCATATTAGATAAAAACAGTAAGTTTGTGCCCTAACTTTTAGCTTTCCTATCTGTAGATTTTTAAAGGCAATCTTAAGATGATTCTGAGTCTATGATTCTACTCAGTTAATTGTCAAAGCTAACAGGGCTGCAGTAATTCTCCATAATTTTTACTTCTGTTTAACTTAAACAAGTGAAGCTTTCTATTCTTATTTATTATTTAGGAGTCCAACACATCTCTGAAAAATCCCTTTCTCATCTCCATAGGCAAATATCATACAATATACTACGATTTTTGGCAATTATTTTTTTCTGTAACTATTTTTTGGTGCTTGGTTATTTTTGTGAAAGATGGTGAAAATCCTAGTGAATGATGACAGAGAGTGAGACTGAGAATTTCACTTCAAGCACTATCAAAACTGTCTACATTTGGTTAATTTTCATTTTATTTATTAGCAGTCAACCACTACCCTCACCCCAAAAAAACCCAGGATATCTGGACTGTTTTCCCTTGGGAAAGAAAACACATTGAAGATGGCTGGCATCACTTTAGGGAATGCAACTAAGTGAGGCACTGTCTGAGCTTTTTTGATTTTGAGGTGAAGAGATGTTTTACTAAAGGGGAAATGCAATGAAGACTGCAATGGGTCATTTATACACTATTTAGAAAATGAAAATATATTATGAAATTAGGTGATTAAATAATTTTCTTGATATTAAAACAGAGGTGAAGAATAAATAAATGAAGTTTTTCTAGACCCAAGAAAAACTGTATCCAGAATATGTGTCTATATTATTTATAAAGCAGACTTAGTTTTATTAGATAGCAATACTTACTAGAAGAAAACATTTGGAATATTTACAAAACACAGAGAAAATTCCCGGTAGTTTGATTATTCCCATTTCTTGAATGAAGAAAGAAGAGAGGCAAAAAGATATACTTGTCATACCTTTTCTAGAAACTGAATCAAGTGAAATACTTGTACCATCTTGAAAACTGAGACTGCTTGCTCCTTCTTAGCAGATTGCAAGCAACTGTCATGGATAAGAAACATGATGCACTTGAACATTTGGGTAACAGGTGGCATGGCAAAACTTCAGGAAGACAAATATCCAGGAGGCATCTAGCAAAAAAAAAAAAAAAAGGAGAGCAGAGTGTCATTTTAATTGGTTATACAGCAGGTGCATTGAATTTGAAGACTGGGTCAATAATGAAACAACTGTGCCCTATCAAAATTAAATGCTTTAATTCCCCTTACCTTACACAGGTTTTACATTTCCATGTTTCCTTTTATTTCTTTGTAATTTTTCAATTTATTTTCATGTAAGAAAAGGAAAATCAGACCTTTTACGTCTCTGTAGTTCGATGTGGTAAAACTTAGTTTATCCTCTGCCTTAACGATACTTGCTCTGTCACGAAGCTAAACAGAAAATTGGGCTAAAATGATTACTTCCAATTTTATTAGAAAATTTCAGTGGGGCAGAGCTTCCTAGAAATTAATTACTAGCTAGGTCTCAGACATGATACTTGTCCACCCAAACCACCTCAGCATTTCACAATGTCACCCATCTTCTCAAATACAAAATGCACAGAGCTAGTCATGAAAACTACTGCATCAAGGTCTGATCCTAATCCCATTAAAGGCTGATTCCAAAGAAATTGTTCCAAAAATGGTGTGACAAGTAAATGGTACTATTTTACTGTACGGTGTTATGGTAGCTGGCAGCCTGAGTTGTGCTGTGATCTAGAGGCACTTCGTAGTCTTTCATACACTGCAAGTATAGCTAATTCTGAAAACCACATGAGATGTGACTGCAAGGACTGAACAGCCTGTACACTTGGCATTGCTTCTAACCTATTTTTTCACACTCTATTTCTCACTGACAAAACAAACAAGCAAACAAACAAGAATTTTCAGTCCATAACACAATAAAAAGCTTGTACAAGCTCAAGCAGCAAGATAAGGTGATTATTTTGCCCTTAAGTTCAAGTGTCAGTTTGTTTTCAGCTGCTGTCTTAACACTTTGTCACACCAGATGTCCATCATATCTGTTACATGGCAAAAAGTTTCAGTACATAAAAAACAAGATGTGTGGTTTTCTCACACTTATCTTTGAAATCTCCAAAGAACTCAAAGAACTTTCATTATAGCTGTGTTTGCTTACACCTACTGCAGTTCACTTTTAAGTTCCCTTTGAAATCCTCCTTATCACCTTTTTTCTCACACTTATGTTTGTACATGTTGAAGTTAAGACATCTTTTGGGGTAACAAAACTCTGGGCCACGATTTTTTTCATGCTTACTTGCTTTCCTTTTTGCTAAATAAACTTACTTCTATATCTTTTACTCTGATTTACTCCAATGTCCTTAATATTATACACTCATGATACAAAGAAAACATATTCCTTTTATTCACTTTTTGTGTATTTCTTTACCTCTTAGGATGTTTGCCTCAAGGAACATGATTAAATATAAATAGTGAATGAAAGTGTTCCTGTTACCTCAAGAGCAACAGTATTTTCTTCACAAAGGATGCTTTTACTGTAGTTCATGGTGAAATAATTTTCTTCCAGATTCTCCTTTCCTTCTCTGATTTTTTTCTCCCTGTTTCCTTATAGCTACATGAAGCATAATATAATGGCTCATGGTTTTTGCAGTCTATTATTCAGAAGGCAGTTTTGGACCAAGCCACTCCTACTTTTAACTTCTAGTTTTACTCTGTAACACTGTAAATATACTGTTGAAAACCATTAAAATTTTATTTAGGCAAGTATGCAGTATTTTGCCTGTACAGATTATCTCTTCTGTCAGCTATAAAACTTTGTATAAGACTGTTTTAATAAAATATATAGTTTATATTGAATTTGAAATTATTTCTAGACGTGCAACCATGTTTTTCAACCTGCAGACTGAATACAACTTTTTATTAACCCGTGCAAAGTAATGGCATCAAGCTGAGACAATTCCATGGTAGGCTGGAGTGTACATGGCTGAGTGAGTAGACTCATGCCCTCAGCTAGGCTGCATGGATGAAGGGAAAAAGAGTGTTTTACGCCTTCTGTTCTGTCAGTGGGATTTAATGGAAAATGCATGCCTAAGCCAGGGGCCAAGCAAGCAGCCAAACATGATGTTGGCCACATCCAAGATGACCCCTTCATTTGGCTGCAGAAGAAAAGCTGTGCTGCATAAAGCAGCACTTTGGAACAGCTGTACCACAGCTTTTGGTGGATTGCTCAACACAATAACAAAGGCCCTCCCATATTAGAAAACTGAGACAAACCAAACAAATCAAAAGCAATTAATACCCATTGCCATTCTTTATCAGTTGGCACTTTGACAGAGAAGGGAGCCATCACCCGAAATCCTTTTTACAGACTGGAAAAGTGGCTGCTTTTGTTGGTTGGTTGGGTTTTTTTTTTCCTCTCAGCATAGTTTGAACACCGATAGACATATCCATCTGATAGACATATCCATCTGATAGACATATCCATGAAGGAAGTTGGGATTTTTTTGAGCATGACATATGAATACAGGGGCATTCAAGGGAGAAAATAAGCTGCTATTCAGTGTTAATTTATTTAGTCTTATGTATGGTTAGCACTGGACTCTCTTCAATGGAGCAGATATTGACAAGATATTGCTACTAGATATTGACAAACATGATTCATCATTATCTTGATCTCTTTTGACTTAACTGAATGGACATTTTGCCAGACAGAAATGAATTTTCTGGTTGTTTGAATTTCATTTAACTTGATCAAGTTTTTTAATCTGAAAAGAAAATGAAAATCCTGAAATACAATCTTAAAAGAGTTCACCTGAGGAGTTTTTAGTAAAATACACATGCTGCTTGTGAAATGTGAAGGCTGTACAGAGGTTTTCTTCAAGGTAAGATTAATACAGTGCAGAGGGTCAGAATAAACACTTCATTCCATCTAAACAGTAGAGACCTTTGGCCGACTCTGCCTAGAGGTAAATTTCATCCTAGGTGCAGACTCCAGTTACTCCATTACGTTGAGTATTGGCCCAGAAGCCCCGGAGGCCCATTTACACACTAGTGAATTCAGAAAAGAACAATCATTGTGAAAACTAATGCTGCATTGTTTCTTTCAAGACAAAGGACAATTCAAATAATTGCATTAAACCTACTGCTACAGATTTGCCCTGGCAAATTCCTATAGTAAGAGCATTGTGGGGCTTTTCAGTGTTTTAATTTGAAAGCAATGGAACTAACTCTTAGAATGAAATAAATTTTTATATTTCAGTCATTGATTATTAAAATTAATAAGTTATCCATTATATGTTTGTATGGCTAAGTTGTTAACAGATGTACAGTTAAAATAAGCCAACCCAGAATAATTTGACTTTCTCTTAGGTTCAGACTGTACACTGCTACAAAAAATAGGGCTTATTCTGAGCACAGCACATAAACTGGGCAGAAGCAGGATGTTTGCTGTAAGCTAAGCTCAGGCTTTCAGAGAGAATTGCTTTCATGGGGCTTCTGTTTCCTCTGCTGACCTTATATGGGACTATAGGCTCTTTTTGTTTGGATGAAGCATGTCTGAATTCTGCAATTTGAAATACCCACAGAAAGGTTAGCAGAACATCTTTAACCTTTGACAGTAAGATGTCAAACAAATGCTAACTGACATAAACATAAGGAGATGACTGTGTCATGATATTGACCTGACTACATTGTGTACTCTGGAAGAGAAATACAGCTTGGCTATAAAATAATATAATATAATATAATATAATATAATATAATATAATATAATATAATATCTATATATTATCATGATCAACTAGTTGCAGCAATACTAATTGCATACAGAAAACTTGCTGTTATATTGAAAGCAGTTTCATTAAGATGCAGTGTATTTTATTTTTATTAGCAGATAAAAACTAAACACTAAAAATTGAATTATTTTAATTTGAAGTAGAGAAGGCTTCTTACTTCACCTTACTTAAAATAATCAGTCTTGTTTGTTGCTAAGACACAAGTGTGAGCTAACTTAAATAAGCTTTCACTACAGAAAATGAAAAGTGGCATATAAAAATTACTTATGTGAACTGTAGTTCTTATATGACTCTATACTTGCAAAATGGCTCATCATAATTTTCAAAAATAAAAACTGAATTTTTCAAAAATATCTTTATTCCTACAGAAAAAATAAAAAGGGAAGAAAAATATTTTTCTGTGTATATCTTAGTCTCAAATCCATTAATTTTCCAATATTTGAGCTGACTGGGATATCTAACTAATTGCTACTAGTTACCATAAATCTGAAGAAAATTCTACACAACTTCAGAGCATAGGGTTACAAGTGTTACCTATTTTCCTTACAAAGCATAGAAAAGACTGGGTCAAGTGCACAGCTGATACACCATTTGGTCAACATACTTAACACTTCGGCCCCAAGGTACCTTTTAAAAATCCCTACTCCATTATCTTCTGAACAGAGCACAGCCTAAACACAGCTTCTGACTGTCCTTTGGTGACTCGGTAAATTATGGACAGTGGTGCTGATGGAATTTTTTAATCTTTGATCTTACCCAGCTGCTGCAATCCCTCAACAAATGACGGTCTTTCCAACTGTTTTCATCTTAGATAGTATGGTATGCCAAAAATGGGGGAGATTGCAAGATCAGAAATAAAGACTTTTATTTGCTGATATTTATTCACATGAGATTTGAAAGTTTTCCTTCCTAAAAATCCCCAACTTTTGGTCATTTAATTCCAAAACTTTGCTCTAAGAACTGACACATTAACATTTCCTGATGTGTAGCACTGAAATTTTTATTTGTTCCTATCAATATGTATAGGAGAAATGTAGAGAAATGTACAAAGTGCTCTATTGTTACCTGGTAATACACTAATTTCTTTCAATATTTTTTTAAGCTTTTGATCTCATATTACAGCATTTTTTAATATCTGAATCCTTCTTACACACTTTCGTTATTTTGTGTTTGTATTCTTCATTTCAACAGTACAGGGAAGAAGTTGTTTTGTTCAAGTACTATATAAATTAAGTATTTTGAACTACTTAATTATTTCATATTCTAAAAATAACTTGTAGTTAATTAAATAGTATAATTTGAAATTATGTCAGCTGAAGTATGTGGCACTAATACTGTTTTATGCAATTCCATTCCTGAAGTATAACATTAAAAACATACTTAGCAGCATTATTATGTTTAGTGATATCACATTCATGAAATCTTTGATGGTCACTGTATATCAGAAGAGGAGAATATTTCAAGAAATGTTCTCACTTTTGTCAAATTAAAGCTTCAACTTCTTTTTAGAAACACAGAAATTAGAGAGAAAAATTGAAAAATTGATAAGATTGTTACCTTTATAGTTATAATTACCTTTTTAAAAAGAAAACTGTATGTATTTATTGCTATAAAATTAATAACACCTTATATATATAACTTTTTCACAGCAGTAAGGACACATTTTAATTTCATTTTCATTTTGTCTCAACTTTGAATACTGTGTATTATACAGTAAAAATGAATAGAATATTTTCAGTAACACTACTTTTCAGAATTATCTGTAAGTTTATAAGAAGACTTACTACAGTTATAGGAGTAAAATTCTGCTGCTCCATAAACCAGTATTTTATAGAACAGAAAAATACTTAATTTCTGTGGGTCCATGAAGGACAAAAGCTATCTTATAGTACTGTACTGAGTATCAATAATTACACAGTCATTAGAAGAAAGACAAATTAATCTTGGAGTCAAGTAAGGTGCTCAGTACTCACTGCTCAAATTTCACATTATTACATACTTAGGCTTTTTAGACACCTGTCAGTCACAGTCCAGTTTCTCAAACTAAATTACATTCCCTAGATGCCTGTATGCCTCCTGTATGCCTTCCCTGAGGAAGGGATTTATAGTGGGATGTAAGGAATTAGGAAATGAGGGGCATAGTGGTTTACCCTAAAGCCTACACAAGGCTGTGAGGCAAGCACATATCCCTGTGTCTAGCACCCCATATCTGAAAGCTGGAGACCTAAGTTATTTTAAAAAAACCAAAAAACAACCTAAGGCATTTTCAGTTCTTCCTTTCAAAACACAGCAAGGACATTTCATCACATTAATAGCTGAGCCTGGGATGTAAATTTCACTGAGATGTATAAAACTTGTACACAATTCTTGCTCCAGCTCGAGTTCCTTTCTCACAGATGTGTACGCACACATCGACTCAAAGGTCCAGTATTGATGTTTTAAGGCAAAAATTTACCATAAATGATAATACAAACAAAATTTTGCAGAGCCTGCAATGATTTAATCAGGAAATCGTCATTAATTTAGGCAGCTCAGTCAAGAATAAAGATCTTCCTCAGCTTTCCAAGATGAAGAGCTGTATGGAGGAGAGAGAATTTCAATATGGAATTCATGAATCGTGTTAGACAGGTAAGTATTCCATAAGTCCTTCAATAGCTCTGTCAACAAATGTTATTCTCTTTCTCATTAGGCCATTAAATTTCTCACTAATTAGAATTTGTGGTAAAGGAGTCCAAGAAGGAATTTGGCCAGAGCTGAATATTTAATGAAAAAATCAATGTAGAATCAAATAACTGATCTTAATGCCTATCTCCACACTGATAATTTAGTTTTGAAACACAAATCCAAATTTCTTCTAACAATGCACTTTATTGTACAGCTTTAGCTTTGCTCTCTTATATATAACAGCTGTAAGTCTCTCACACTGAACACAAAAGAACTATGCATTGCGAAGAAATACTAAAACAAAGAAACCATTGAAGACAAGGTAAAAAGGAATGAACATAGAAAAAAAAAAAAAGACAAGCGCTGAAAGGCTTTATTTGTAGTTTCTCAAGTTCCTATGACATCTCTCTATTGTAATCATTCCATTCATATGGTGATTAAGTTATTTGATTGATTTTACTGACTTTGTCAAAGCTTAGGTGAAAGATTCAGTTCTTTCCAGGGAGCTCCTTTGTGCATGCTAAAACTTTGTGATTGAGAAATGGGATTTTTACAGGTAGTGTTAAGGTTTTATGGACATTTTTGCCTCATTTTAAGGTGCAGGTAAAATATCTCTACAATCTTTCAGTTGCCTACCCCTAAATTATAGAGTCGCAGTGATTTGAGACACTGTATTTCTGTGCCTCACTGGTTGTGCATAAAGACTAGACGGTGGCAGTATTATTTCTAACAGAAAAATTTCAAAATAAAGTCAGATTGGAAGAGCCAAATACAATCTATCCAGCTCAGTTAGCAAAAGCTGTGAAGTTGCTATATCATGGTTTCGGAAGACAAATAAATATGGCTAGGCAGAGCAACTCTCTTTACAGTTTCACTGTTACCCAACCTAGACTAAGACTAGCTCGGTTATCCCTGCCTGTGCCATGTGTACATCGTCACATCGAATTGTAAAGCAGTCTGTTTCTTTAAATAAGCATGACTTAAACTATAAACTAAGAACCTACATACATACAAGTTATGGGTTCAATCTTGATCATTAATTGCCTAATCAGGAAGCCCTGATGTTATACTTTTGGAAGGTTTCAGAAACCACTGAAAGAATTCATGTACATGGATCTGTGGTCTTCAATTTCAAAAGGACACTGGTAAATTTAACATGATTCAGAAGAGTGAGTTGAGGTCTGCTGAGTGATATGTCCCATAAATACTAATCGAGTTTCATTTATTTAATTTACCATAAGACATTATGTGATAACTTGGTCACAGTGAACCAGTGCATACAAGGGAAGATAGCTGATGGAAGTTTAGTGTACTTAAACAAAGACACAGATAGTATAAAGGGATAGAACAGAAGGAAGCTAAAGCTGGCCAATTTACTTTAGAAATAAAATGCAAACAGTTAGTCAACAGCAAAGGTATCAATGGAACAACATACACTGTAATCTATCCATCAGTCTTAGATGTTCAATCAAGCCTAATTTTGCCCGGAAGACATAGATTCTTTACACTAATGCTATGGCTTGATGTTCTCACTGCATAAAAAGGTTACAAGGCTGAACAGAGACACAGCCTTACTAGGGAAAGGGATGGGCAGAAGCTTGATGAGAACATCCAGCCGTGCAGGCAGGCCTAATGGGGCCTAATGCAGCAGCCTCTCTTTCCCCCATGGCACATTTTTTAAGGTTGTAAGAATGAAGATTTAGAGGAAAGAAAGCAGCTTCCCAGGCACCTTTCCTGAGCAGTAGAGCCATACAATGCCTTTTACAAAAGACAAAATGTAAATTTTAAACAACTATTTGTATATGTTTAGTATAAGTGTGTGACAGAGTGTATGATAAGCATCTTATTAGGTGGGTCATATCAGCTGGTAGTTTATGGACAAGTTGTTGACAAGACATTCCATTTAAATGCTGCCGCCTTCTCCAATTGTCATTTCACCTTTTTTGAAGTTATCAGTGTATTGTAAACATAGTAAGTTTTATAGCCCTGTGCTCCTTTCTGTTCCTCTCCTTTCGGTAACCTGTATGAACTGCCATCGGAACATTGCCAATCCTGATGTGTTGGGAAGCAGTACAAAGCAGAGAGAGGGAGAGAGAGAAAGGAAGGAGGAGTAAGGAAAAGAAAGAGACTTTCTCTCCCTCTTTCACTCTTCTTTTCACATGTTCAAGCACAGAGTTAAATATCATTTGTGAAAGCAGATGGCTTCTTTAATGAGACGTATGAATAAGGCATTGGAAAATCTGCAAACATTGATAACTGGTTGTTTTTGAAAGGCAAAAGAGCCTCACCATTCTCTTTGAGTTATCAATGGATGTACAAAAATTTTATATTTATTCCAAACTAAATATGGACTTAATTCTTTCATTCCATCAAACTTGCAGATATCTGTTGGGAATTAGTAATATATGCACATAGTGTATTTGGTTTTACAGAGTGTGAATGTTCTATTTAAAGGTGTCACCAGTACACTTCTTTCAAAAATCATGAAATTAAAAAATAAATATATTGCATTTTGATTTCAGGTACTTTCTCCTAGTTCCTGCAGCAGTTCCTGAAAGTACTGTGTTTGCAGTCTTTACAGCTGTGAAGATAGCAGTTTTTGTTTTTACAAAAAACAAAAAGTGGTTATTAACCACTTAATGAAGTGGAGCTTTAAAAAGAATATCTAGTGCTGTGGAACACAGCATTCTGACTGTGAAGAGAGTGCAAAATAATTTGTGATACCTGTATGCAGTAGACTGACTACTGCTGTGGGAATAGCCTCAGCTGTGCAGCCTGTTACATACAGCATAATTACTTAGGATCTGTTTGACATGAGCATGGGCAGTGTTGTGAAAATGAGCTGTAGGAATGCAGTTCATAAACCATAGAGAAACTAGACCCTGTGACAGCTGAGCTATTTAAAAGATTTTTTTAACAAAAATAAACCCACAACAACCTTACTTGCCTTCAGCACACACTACTCTTGAGATTCCTGTGTACTAATGAGAACCTCTAATCAGGAAGTGTATTTTCAATTAGGTACTTTTTGTTCCAGCTGTACTAGGTGCTTACAATCACTACAGAAACCATTAACTTCATAAAAGGAATACACATAGCTCTGGCACAATCCGTGTAGATATTATGAAGTTTATACTTCTAAGGCATTAACTGCCCTTAAAATTTGTGAGCCATCCTTTCAGATGAGGCAAAGTACCTACACTACAGGAGCAGCAGAATTATATGCAGGTATAGGAAATAAGCACAACATCTAAATTATACCTGTCTTTTGTGAACATGCCTATGAGGATATCAGACAGGCGTCCTGAATTGGTTTTGATACATAAAGTTGCACAAAGATTCCTGCATCTTTTCTAGTATCATCATTTATTGTGGCCACACACAAAATGGAGCAGATCCACTGAGACACTTGGATTCCTAATCCTGTTAAATGCAGAGGGAAACTTCATTCAGAAACTTCATCTAACCTCTTGTTTAGGAAGTGACCTCCTTTCCAACAGCATGAAAAACGAGCAAAACAACAAAAATTTTTCCCTACTCCTGATGAATAATAAGAAGAATTTTTTTGATTTCGTTGCCTGTTGTGCAGCTGGTGAGGGGAGCTGGCCCCCAGGTTCAATTCATTTATCACTGCCCCTTACTTTAGCTAGTTTCTTTTTATCTGATACTGAATAATGCTCACACTGAATTGTGTACACATTGACATGTAAGATATCCCATGAGTGCTGGCCTGTCTATTGAAAGAAAACTGATCTGACTCAAAAGAAGGCTTGTCTGAATGTCATTTATGGTGATGTTAGTTATAATGGCTATGTTGTCATTATTTTGAGGGGGTAGGATTTAAGATTATATTTTGACCAGTAAGTGAGCAATAATTACTCTCCGTAGGATTGAGAAAGTGAAAAAATTCTCATCCAGGTGCTTAGCTCCTATTAGGAAAGTGTGGTAGACGCTAGCATAACTCTCTGTACACTTTGCTGAAGCATCCGTGATATTTACACTGTCAGTCACTTAAAGGAGAGACCTTATTCCCTAGAGTCCCATTTCCACTGATTATCAAGAACTCCCAAAGAGTTTTCTTAAAAGCTGGGTCAGTTCTCCAGAGGGGGTCATTCCATGGAGCTCTCCAATGCTTTATTTTTATTATTCCAAAAAAGCCCTGTCAATTATGTGCAGCAAAACACTCATTCAATTAATAATCTGTGTCATCTGAAAGTATTTAAAGATAACTTCAGGCTTTCTGTATCATGGACTATTTTTCACACTGCACCTAAACTGCAACTTTTTTGTTTTAAACTCATGTAGGTTATTTGCAGCTTGAAATGAGACACCCATTAGCAATCGCATTTGATTTTTAAATTTCATTTTTAAGGCAATTCAGGATGTGATTCATGAATAAGGGCTAAATTAAGAGCCAAGGACTTTAATTCTGTCTTTCGCTATGAAGTTTTCTGTGACTCCTGACTCAATAACAGTCAGCTTCCAGCTGTCCTATTTACAAACAATCTCTCTATTGACAAAACAGTCTGTCACTAGCTATTTAATGCATTGTGATGATGATCTATATGGTGTTAAAAACATCACTGCTGTGTACCCCTCTGGGAAAGTGACTGTTGTGAACTATAGTTCAGTCCTTGTTATATGGAGTGGCTTCTCCCACTAAAATAGTGCTGTTGTTTGAATAACAAATATCATTCAGTCCTTACAAATAAGTGGACCTCCTGTGGTTGTATCCTGAAAAGTAGAAATTTCCCCATTAGGAAAACTTCAGATTAGCTTTACTGTACATTTTTCCATAACGTTTCAGTATATAGTTTAGTGTTTGTTCACTTGTACAACAGGAGAACACATTTTTACTGGATGGAAGGGTGACTCTCTTCTTCAACTGCAACACTGAAGAAAGCCAGATTTGTTATAAAAAAGTTGTTTTCTTCCAATCTCTGAAACTTTCAGACGTCTATTTCATATGGCAGCTCTGTTAGCACACCTTAGAATAATGTCTTCTTTCTGTGCAATAATATTATATTATTGAATTATGTTAATTATTTATCTGCAAATGTCACCATAATTTTCTCCTGTGGTACTACTACTTCACTAGCTTGTCTTTCTGAGGGTGAGTTACCTAATCTATGCATTTAATTTGGCAAATCTTCCTGAATTTCATATTGTTCCAAGGTGCATGCCAAGGTTTTCACAACAAATTTCCTGATTGCTAAAATAGTTGTGGACTCTAATTTAAGAAGTGCTCCTTATCAGTACTCTGAATAGAATCTGAGCCTCTATGTACCTCTGGGGCATTGCCCTTGAGGTATCACACTCTTTTGTCAGGGTGCTCTTGATAACTACAGTGCAGTGATTTTATGCTTATGCACTTCTACTGCCATGGGGGGAAGTATCACAGCATTGGTAGAAGGCAGGGTAGTTCACACTGCTGTGCCTCATTATTCTAATCCCATATCCCCCATGATCATTCTATCCAAGGGAAATGTCCAATTTCAGTAATTCCCTTTTTCTGATCAAATTATTGTCCTTTCTATTTTTTTTCTATTCTGAGTTGTCTTGCTAAGAGTTATTTCCAGCAATTTATCTCTTTAAAAAGAATAGCTTCCTATTAATGCAAAATAGAATCCATGCCAATCTGAGAAAGGTCTCTACATAATACTTATGTTTTTCTGCCGGCATACTAGAGGCATGCTGTCACCTAGTGAAATTGAGTGTATTTCACTGGCAGGAGTCTTAATATGTGCAGAGCTGGAGGTGATGAACAGTCACCTTGTCCAAGCCCATGCAGGCTATGCAGTATTGACAGCTGCTATGGAGCTTGTCCTGTTGTACTTCTAGGGAGCTATTTTTGACTGCTGTGAATATTGGGTACGAATTGGAATGTCATAAGATACATCAAAGCCTAAATTTATCCTCCATTTTTTCTGAAAATCTCAGACTAAATGTTGACATAGGTCTTACCCTCTGTCAGTGAGAAAATTTAAGAATTCCATTACTGTAGAAATAAATTAGACTAATACAACTACACATATCTTTGTTAATCTAAGGTTACACATTGGTCAGAGGTTAATAACGCTGTTTTTCTCTGCTAAATTGTTTTACTTGAACACAAGTCCTGGGATATCAGAGTCTGGTAGTGAAGAAAATTGTAAGACTATTAGCAAAGGTTGTAAAATAGACCTTGATGAAAAAGGAAATAACCAGTAGCTTGCACAAAAAAAGTGGAACTTTTAGGGTATATTTTGAAACCCATTAAACTGGATAGATCACTTATGTACAACCTAAAAAAAATAACTTAGAAATTTCTAATTACAGCAGCAACTCCAGAGCTTTAGACTCCAGACCTTTCCAGCTCAAAAACCTCAATGGTTCTAAAGACCACTGTTAAAAGTTGCTTGGTTAAGGCACGGCACAGCAATAATCTGGATTCTAAAATAGATCTAACCTGCTGGTGTAGTTCATACTTACAGCTCTGTGACAAGGCCTTTAAAAGAAACTCTCCCCTTCATTTTTATAAACATTCTGAATATATAGTTCCCTTTTGCAGTTTAAATCCCTTGCTCATTGCTTCCAAGAATGTTAGTAAAGCACATCCTCTATGCAGTAGAAGTACATAAACAGATAGAAGGAATTTTAGTATTGATTCATATCTGTGTCACTACCACAGAACCAAACCACTTGTTTGAGTTGCATTGGTTATACTCACTGTCTTTTCTTGCTTATGCTCTAGCTAGGGCATTTATAGAATCGTAGTATGGTTTGGGTTGGAAGGGACCTTAAGGATCATCTTGTTCCAACCAGGGACATCTTTCACTAGCCCAGGTTGTTCAGAGCCCCATCCAACCCTTGAATACTGCCAGGGATGGGTCATCCACAACTTCTCTGAGTAACCTGTTCCAGTGCCTCACCACCCTTACAATAAAAAATGTCTTCCTAACATCTGATCTAAACCTATCCTCTGTCTGTTTAAATCTACCCTCTGTCTTTGGTCCTATCACTATGTCCCACCAGATTTTGCAGCTGTCAGCAAAAGTTCTGCATTTAGAGCTAAGGTCAGCTAGGAACTTGTGATCACATGGCCAGACCATGAAAATGAGAGTTCAGCATTTCAGATAACAGTCTATTTCATAGCAATCACAGCACAATTGTAAGTCAGCACCTTGCTCATTACCATACCTGCCATACAACTAAGGGTGTACAACGTCTTGCCATGAGCCCTGTAAGAATGATACACTTTGAATGAAGGAGTTAGTTTCAGAGTTCCTGCTCTGAACGTATGTTCTTGAAAGAGGCTGATGGCAAACACAATGGAAACATAGTACCTACCCTTCAGGAATTTAACCAGAACCCAGGAGACTTGAAGGTACACTTCTATTTTTACAATACATGCTTTTTAGGAAATGCCTGGAGTGAACTCAATGGGGTGCACGCCTTGCTGCACTCTGCTGCATTTACTCTGCTAAGTCTCAGCAACACATTCTGTTCCCTACAGAACTGAACCAGCAACTTTAGTCCTGGAGCAGTAATTCTGTCTGGTAGCTGAGAAAACTCATTAATCAGTTTAGAACAGCTGAAATAGAAATGCACATATGCATACAACACATGGACACGCACACACAGGAGAGCCCTAGCAGACTGTCTGCTGTTCAAGTTCTTAAACATTTCTCCCTGTTTACTCTCAAATCCCTTAGAAGGGGACTAGCAGCTTCAGGGTCAGGATCATGCACTAGATATTTTGCAGGCAGGATCAGAAGGACAAGTTTGTATGAGGAAGTGGTTCTAGTTATTTCTTTGAAAGTACACCAAATTTTATGAAGTTTTCAGTGTTTGGGGAAAACAAACCACAGTTTGCAAGTAAAATAGATGTTGTCTTCCAGCAGCTGGAACTTCTGAAGTGTCCATCTCATCAGACACACAGTGCATGCACAGACATGAGCTACATTAAGAGAGCAAGGGCATTACGAAGCTTTTAGGTATTTGACACAGCTTTTAGCGTGTAGGGGGGATGAGCAGCACTTGTCTCTATTCAGCAAGGCCTCACTGTGTCAGCTGGCCTAGTTACATTGTCTTTAGGGGAATTTGACTTACAGTGCTGCCTTTGTCTGTTCTCTTCATTAAAAACAACACAGAAAGCTCTCAGGGCAAAACAGCCTGTGATGTAAATATGAAGCATCAGCTTTGTGTGGCCCAAATGCCCCTGGGAGGTCTCTGAGACTGCCTGAGACTTTCATTTTAGGAGCCAAAATTCTAAACAGACTCCTTTCTGACACATTTACACTACACTATATTCCATAGCAGTAATATGAACACTTGGCACAACAAGAGCTGCAAATGTACTGTAAGTCCTCACTTTCAGTATAGCACACACCTCTACCACCTCTCTCTTTTGAACTATGCTCATCACAACCTCTTCCTTCCTGCCTAAATGAATCCACCAGCACCTTCTTTTTCTCTTTGAGTCCTAATGCCCTGGCCTTTGCCTGGGAGGCAGCTTTGTTGTAAGCACTAATGTCTTTCTCTGCTGTGAAACCAGTGTCGAAAGTACTGACCATTTTGCACAGTGTCCCCTATTTGAACATTGTAACCATGGTAAACATTTTCTCTGGCCCTATTATTTAATCTATTTTTAAATGAGCTAAGTTAGCAAAGTCAGATGTTATTATTTGCTGTGGTTTCAACACATCTGAACTGAGGTGAATACATGCCAGAGCATACCCCACGTTATTGGTTCCTTGACTTGGGGCCTGAGAGTAAAATTTGTGTCAATCTCCATCTACAGGACTAGAGGCTTTCTGAGTTGTGGTCTTCTTAAAATTCACATGTGGCAGATGCAAATTCTGCCACAAATTTCATCTTTATTTTGCTGCATAGCAAATTTAAATCTATAAATATGACTACCATGTTTGCACCAAAAAACCTACAACCACCCAATAAAAAAACCCCAAACACATCAAATAAACCCCAACAAAAAGCCATTACAATTTTGTGAATCTACAATTTTTTTCTGAATTCTAATGAAATTGTGAAAACTACTTTTTGGTGTCAATCAGGTACAGGTAAGTATTTATTTCATTTATGTGCATAATTCATTTTTAACTTATTGAGAGTAAACATGATCCTGAATGTATTGTTACAACTCTACGTGCCTTGCTTTATTCCCATTTAGTAGGTTCCAGCACGAATTCCTGTTTCCTTCCAAGACCACAAGATGATCTGTAGACTTGACATAAGTCCTTTAATTGGAAACTGAAATTGCAGATGTCTGCAAAAGACTTTGTAATTCCCCTTGTTCGCTTAAGAGGTGTATTGGGTAAACTGACAACTGAGACCTACCAAGTGTTCCCCTCTCTGGTCTTTCCATCAGACTGTTGAGTATTTGTTCACTTTCATCCATAAAAGGTCAAGGGGTCTGAATGTGTCAAAGTTGCTTTCTCTTACTTGACAAATTCATAGCTGAAACATTTTGCTGAAGGCTACAAGTTTGTCATGTACATTGAAAATTTTCTAAATTGAAGTCAGTAAATCATGAGAAAATATCAGGGATATAACTGATAGCAAGGTCATGACTCATTTTCGATATGAAGCAATTAAAAAAGAGGCCAATCAAGAAAGCAAACAGCCTGTACGAAGGTGTAAACTTGGTTGGCTGTTGAATAGATCTAAAGCCTTCAGTACCTTCACTGCTGAACTATTCCTAGAGATGCATATCATACCTTTCATGCTGAAAAGTACTTTTTTTACCTGGCAGTGCTTTCTGTTGGAGACTGAAATACTCCTTATGTATATTGACAGGTATTTTATACATGTGGTAACTAAGTCTAGCAAGTTTAGGTGGCCCTGAACATGCAATATGCAGGCAACTTCAAAGATCTCTGGGGAGACATGGCAGCTTGGGGATTCTTCTGCAACATCAAAACTTTGGAAGAAAATGTGCTTCCCTCCTCCCACCCCCAAATGAGGGTTTTGTAGTTTCTGCAGCTTTGTGCAGCTGCATAAAACAAATGCAAGGACCAAGAAAACTCCTGGACAACTGTGGGAGACACCATGAGTCTGAATTAGCATCTCTTTGCTACCCTTTCTTTCCCAGAGAAGTTTTCTTCCACTCTGTTTTGGGAAACCTCTGAAAACACATCCTTCCTCCCACAAGGCATGAATGAGGTGAAGAAAAAAGTTACACCAGTGTGAAGGTTTAAAAGGAGGAAACCTGATTAAAATAAAGGTAATCTCATTCACTGAAAAGCTGTGAAAGGCCAACAAATGCACAAACCCATTTATAATCATGTTATGTGATTCTTGTGTCAATTACAGGCACAAAAAATAAACAGAGTTTCAAGTGGGTTCAATGATTGTGTCTAATTAGCCTTTGTTATGGATCTCTGCTTCTTTAACAGGTTACTTTCTTATGTAGATGAGGGTACCATCTCTACAAGAAAGCTTGATGCCTGTCAAGCATCAAGTGCATTAAAAACATTGAAACCAGTGCATTAAAAACAGTATGCTGCAGATTTCTCCATTTAAGTTTGAATCTACATCATATTCTCATTGTTAACCATGAGGATTCACAGCTCTGCTCTAAACATTGCGCTAAGTTCAAGAGAAAGTATTTAGCAAGGAAGCATACAGACTTCACACAATGGAAAAAATGCCAATTTTGTAAAAGCTTTGAATGCAAAAAAATCAGGACTATGAAAATAACCTGTGGTTGTCTAAAAAGTGGAAATATCAAAAGGTTTATAAGCAATGAAAAAAACCCAAAGTTTCTTCATCTGAAAATGGAACAAGAGAGCTGCAGACAGCAATTCCAAGTTAATTCGTTCCTTGCTTAAAATGTGGGTAAGGGACAGGCAGGAAAGCAATGCCCATTTCAACCATAAAACTGAACTACTTTTTCTTTAAGAATGTCTGTAAAGACATCCGTCAGTGTCGGAGCAAGACTTTGAGATCTACAAACATTCAACCCCAGAACAGGAAAAAGGTGCCCATGTGTCAGTCGCCCAGCATGCAAAATCAGAGCATACCCTCAAAATGTACTGGTATGGCAATGCATTGTGTGCATGAGAAAAAACCACATTCAAATGCATTTCTTACTGAGAAACAGCACATCATGTTATCTGAACTGCTTAAGGCAAGTCAGACTTCGTATTTGTGTTTCAAACTACACTCGCCACTTGACATTTTCGTATTTGAGCTGCTTAGTACTTGGAACACGTTATAGAATATTGAGATAAAAAGCTTAGGGTTTGTTGTCAAAATTAATTGCATCTGTGTATCTGCTTTTGCTTGACTTATAAATGGACTAAAAAGGCTTTGGCTATCTAGCTTACTTAATTGAAAAGATGTAAAATTATCTATCCAATAACACGTGACTACATCTTCATTTTGAAAACAACCTAAAACTCACATTTGTTTTTGGCCCAGGTGACCCTGCTGTTTTAGTGAGCGAAGCAAAAGTTTCATGTATGAAGCAAAGTGGGAGTTTCACACTGTAGTTGCAAAACCATGCTTCTGATTCACCTGACAGTTCAAGAAAAAAACTATTTTAAGCATCTAGAGTCCTACTTAAATGGTGCCCTGTATGGTGAGAAGTAGTTATCAGTTTATTAAAAAAGGTATTCTGCAACACTGCTTAAAATGTTTATAATATCTCATCCATGCATTTAACTGGTTTTTCAGTTTGGTTGTGGGTTTGTTCGGTTTTTGTTTGTTCAGTTGTTTTTTTGTAAATAAACACATATTACATAACTGCCAGCCTGATGCAGGTAACTCTACTTAGGTTATAGAATATGATTTTTCCTTGTCAGTCAAGGTATGTTGAAAACGTATACACCACTTTAGCCTTCAAAACAAAGTAAGCAACTCTTTCAGTACTGGCATTATGCAAAAGGTCATACAATGTGGAGTTGCTTTGTGGTGAGAGACAGTGGAGTGCCAAACAGTTTTAAATTTCTACCAATGACCTTGATTCTGCACATATACAAATACTCACAGGCGTGAGATCCACATAAGCATAAATCATTTGAAGGACTGAAACGTAGCATTTGCAAGTTATTACTTAGAGCTTATTTTGTGGAATTTTGAAAATGGAAGATATGAGACACATCACTTTTTCTTATTTTTTGTGTTAAGACATCAGTGATGTACATTGAAGTACAAAGTCTCAAGAAACATATTTTTCAAATTTTTCTAAAAATGCTTCAGACATTTGTTGAATAAATGAAAGAAGATTATAGCAGTTTAGGGCTGTCTGAACCTATGTTGTCTAGACATCAAGCTTAAATTGAAAGACAAAATCTGGGAAATTATTAAGCTCCAAATCTGCAAAGACATATGCACATGCCTAATACTACTTATGGACCAGTCCACTGGTTTGTTTGCATACACAAAATTAAATACATGATTGTTTTAAAGAATTGGTCATAGGTCTGAAATATTAGACAGCTGTTTTGATTCATAATTTTGATATATAATGTAATACTTCACTATGAATCATTTTTCAATGACAAACTAGAGAGCTCCAGTGCCAAAAATTGAGCTTTCCTCAGTTCATTTTATTGGTTAAAAAATAATACTCCTTCAGACCGATTAAAAATTTGACAATTAAGTCTCCAGCACAATATGTGAATTTCAAATTTCAAATATGGAGAGTCACACCAATCTTTTAATATGTGCTTTTGGAAAGGTATTGAAAAACACTGAAGGTATTAATAGGTATAACCTTCTATTATATCTGCATATTATCTACTCAGAGAACATTTCAATCAGTTTTTAATAATATTTTCCAAAATGTTAACTGTGTCAAGATGGCAGGTCAGGAAAAGCATTGCTCCTGATTTCAGAAGCTACTGTGCCACTAAAGTGCACAGTAATTTAATTAATCAGTTCTGAAAGAACTCATATGGCTGTCGTACAAAATGATAAACACTAGTAAGTGTTCTACCAACCATATTCCCCTAGATAGCTCTCTCTGCGGCAAATAATTTCACCATTAATTAATTCAAAAACCTTTTAAATGCTGATTGAAAAGGCAGCCCTTAAACATCTTTAAATTTCAGTTTATCTTTTTGTATATTTGCTTTTTTTAATGTTCTCTCAATTTTCATCTTTATGTCTTTCATTCCTCTCTCAGCTTTCCCATTATCGGCTATTTTTATCTGCTCCTTTTCCCACTCATTGTTTTCTTTCCTTACATTCTTTGTTTCATAATATCCTGTTTTAGCTGCTTTTGGAGTGTGGCAATGACTATACACATTATTCACTCCTGAGCACCTCCCCACACGCCATCCCAATCTTTCTCCAGAGCCCAGAAAACAGCAGCTCTGCCTCCCCATAACAAAAAGCAGCACTAAAGACACAATCTTCTCCAACAGCTCTTCCCTCTGCAGCTAACCGGTCATCCTCCTCTTTGGGGCCAGTTTTGTGCATCTGCCTCTGTGATTTAACTCTAAGACAATAAAACCCTGAGGCGTGTCTGTACTTAACACCAGTTCAGTGCCGTATTATCCCAGAACAGACTCCTGAGCCAGAAGTCTATGGATTTTCCCCAAAGGGCTTCTTGCTTCTCCTTGAAGCTGTATGTCATCGTGTGGGAATGGTGGACTTTATGCTCCCGGCTAAGGGGCAAGTGACACACTGCCTTTGGGATGCTTAGTTCAGTGAACAGGACATCTCTGCATCAACAGACAGAGCCAAGATGCAATACCTAATGGGAGGCAATGTTTGGGTTGCCCTTGGGCATTCCCTTGAGGGCATGTACAGCCATCCAGTACGTGCGCTTGTGACCAAACTGGAGTAAACTCCAGATCCATCAGGAGTTCACAAACTGCATCCTTAGCTCACATGAACACTCTTGCCCTGGTTATTGTAAACTCTTCTGTACCTCACATAAGCCCTCTTACTTTGCACGTAAGTTCCTAAAGTTCCTATCCCATGAACCTTCTCCCACGACTTACCTTGTACACCTCATTTTAAGGTTTTTACTTCAGTCATTTGGTGACAACTCCAACATTGCTGACAGATGCATGGCCTGTTGAGCCTGGCAAAGTAAGAAAAGTGCCACCACCTACAATCAAGAGACAAGGAGTCAAGTGAGCTATAGTCTCTCAGTGGCGTAGTCTGTCCTAGTGCAATTTGAGCTCCTTCCTTTGAATGGAGAAAGAAACTCACTGTCTCCCACAAGCCCCACATTATTACTCACCCTTCCAGGCAATGGCAATTGCAAAACTAGCTGTGCCTTGAATGTACCAAGAGTAATGTACCTGAATGTACCTGACCAGGTAATAACCTTCTTTGTCTGTGGTCCTCCCCTTTAACCTCTTCTCTCCTCTCCTGGGTGTTTAGCTGCCTGTGTTCATATTTGATACAGCACAACTGTGCATGTTTAGATCTGAGTGCCATGAAAACAGTGAAGTTGTGGGAAGCCTCACCTGAGACCCAACCCATGCAGCCTTTGGAGCATTAATTCAGGAGCTGCAGCTGCACTCAGCCCCTTGCTCTAGCCTGAGCTATGGTGGGCATGTGCTGTGCCTGGTGTTGCACTTTTCCTTGCCTTCCTGACCGGTCATTTTGGCCTGACCTCAGGCATGTCTCTTCACTACAGACTTGCCTCTTCGTCACAGACTTGCCTCTTCATCATTGAACTGTTAGCCAAATCTGGTCATTGAACCCTTTCTTTCCTCTTTTTTTTGAGTACTCTCAGAGTGAGACTGCAGCCTCAGGGTGAGGGCACTGCCTTGCCAGCCTGGCTGTCACCATTGTCTCCTGGCTTGCCTTCCCTAACAGAGCAGCCTGGTCCATTTCCTGACAAAGCCCTTAAGGGTAAGGAACCCACTCTTTAGTGCCCTGAGACAGGCATTATTTTGCTTGTACAGATAGTGACATCCTTCAATCTGTTCCAGTATTCATGTGCTACAGTCATCCTTTGAAACATGAGCATTGAAGTATGAGGCATGAGGTAGATGTATAAAGCCACCAATCATCCTGCCTGCTGTAAATGGAAGGCCTCAAGCAGGTATTCCCAATCCTACACATTTTCAAGTGTCAGATCCTTGTATCTATCCAATATCTGTCATATGGGTCCCTGGCTGTACACAAGAATGTTTTTTTTCTCACACTGATGCTTAGAGCAGAGACTTGGTCCTGTTGCAGATTCTTTGCGATGTTGTGTGGGTAGGTGCTGGGTCTCTTCAGCCAGACCCTGAACTTACTCCAAGTACAGAAGTTTATTGCCATGCCTGGCTACAGAATGGCCTTTTGAGCTCCTTAATGACAGGCCAGCCCAGTGGTATCTTCAGCATCGTGATCTATTGAAGTCCCTGGAAACCTGGGAGTGGCTGACTCTCTGAGGTCAGCAGGAACAGTTTCAACAGCAGCAGATGTGGTAAGAAACTCTTACATGCAACAACTAGTTTTGCTTTGACCAGTACTGTTGGAGGAAACAGACCCAGGCCCCTTAAGGAAAAAACAAATGTGAGATCAGAGATTGAGCAATAACGTTGCTTTGTGAATTATTTCAGCCCATATTATTAAGGAACGTACTGTTTCAAAGTTTCCTTTAATTTTTAAGTTTATGACACAGAAATTTGGAAATAGATGAAAATAATTCACTTCTCAGAAGTTCTATTTTCCCACTTTCAGTTGTTTCTGGTATATTCTGATTCTAGTTTCTAGTATATTCTTCAGTATTTTAAATTGAACTAGAGGTGAAGTAAAAAAGAAACCTATTATTTACTTAGCTACTACCATTAGCATACGAGCTATTACCTCTCACTACTTCCAATGGATATATAAAATACAGTTTCTGATACAACTGAAACTTTGATCCCTTGACAGAGAATGGAGCTATTATTTACATAAATGTAACACTTCAGAAAGCAGAAGAAAATTGATTTTTCTGCAATGTACCATGCATATTAGAATTATCAAAGAGTTTTCAAAAGAAAAAACAAGAATAGAAGTTCAGTGAAAGAAAAGCCTCCTCACACCATATTTCCAACTATGCCCTAGCAGGTGCGTGTATAGATATACATGTCCACTTCAGAATTGCCTTACTACATTCATATAGGAAAGGCAAAAGCTGCTGCTGGAAACAATGAAAGAAAAATAATTTCACACTAAGCAGTTTTTTGCAATTCAGTTTAAATGAACAAGTCTGAGGCAAAATATATTAACCTGGAACTCATTTTTTCCCCATCTTTATGTTTGAGAGTATCATAATAAACTGAATGAAGAAATAAGCTCCTTTTTAAACTAGTGATTATGAGAGCTTGCCAGTGAATGTGATATTGCATGAGTTGTGACAACCTATGTCCTGGGGCTATCTATGCTTGCCGATGGGGTATGACAGTCTCAAAAAGAGCTATAAGAAAAACAGGCTATCATGCTAAGAAAATAAGTTACCTGTTGTGAACCGAGACACACCCACAACGCCCAACAGGCATTGCTAAATTATGGGCCTATGCCTGAAAATTCCAACACGGAAATGCAGCTGTCAGGTATAATGTACAGGAACATTTCACTCAGTCTCGATCTTCTATTGCAAAGCACGTCTCCTTATGTCAAGCATGGGTTTATATAGCTTGCCTGATTAAAGATGTATTTAATTACCTTCTGAAATTGTATCAAGGAGAAACATAAAATTACAGAGAAACACTTGAAGAGCTGTAGAATTTCAGAAACCAACCGTTTAATAAAGCAAAGCATGGATTCATAAGTGTGCCATTTGTAACTTCAAATACACTTTAAAGCTTGTCTCTTCCTGGGAGTAATAGCCCTATTTCTTTTTTCAAGCAACAGGTGTGTTATACCTGCTACCAGGTATAAAAAACTTGCCTTTGGCATAAACTAATTAACTTTATTTTGTTTTGGTTTGGTTTTGGTTAAAAATATAAAGAAACAGTTGACAACAGTTGACAACTGCTTGAGACAGTACAGACAAGTGTAAAAAAATATTTATTTGTCTTTCTTGAGTGATTAATACTTCAGAGGTAGCTATAGGATTAGGCTGAGTGCTTTTCAGGTGTAATAATGCATCTAGAGTTGAAAGGATTGTGCAGTTATATAGCTAGTATTAATTAATTATGTTGCATACTGTGGGATCCAATGCTGCATTTCAGCTAGGGACATCTTACAGTCACTCTTACATTCTAGGGGTGAAAGTTATTTACTTAATT
Organism: Ptilonorhynchus violaceus; assembly: GCA_013397565.1. NCBI lineage: Eukaryota > Metazoa > Chordata > Aves > Passeriformes > Ptilonorhynchidae > Ptilonorhynchus > Ptilonorhynchus violaceus. The sequence continues at coordinate 148,131 of VZRJ01012425.1, forward strand.
GAAAAGATAAATACTAATTCTATATTACATATATTTCCCTCACAATCTGAAGTGCAAATATAACTCTGTCTTCTATTGACACACTGTAAAAGTTCTCCGTTTTGCCTTCCACTCCCCATACTTCCAGACTTAATTGCCCATGTCAAGAAAGAAATAACAGAAAACAGCATTGACTTTTAAATGTGATATTTCAAAATAATAAACCCTAAGCATTGAAGGTCCTTTCTTAAACATTCTGAAAACTGCTCAAGACTAAAGATGTTTCTAGAGAAATGTATGTCTTCATCATGTAAATTCATCCAAGCAGAAGAAAACAGCATCAGCAAGGAACGTAGGGGTTTAAAAGTATACCAAGAGGTATATGAATTGTCTTAATTACTTACAACTGTAGCATAGTTGACATGCTAGGTCAGAGCAAAGGTTTGTCTAATGAAAGACGCTGTTTTCAGCAGTGTTCATAACAGATGTTCAAAAACACCAGGGTAAGAAACCGCAAGCATTCATGAATCTTCCCTATGACGCCTTTCCAGGTGCCCTGTCACTGGTGAGCTCTGCTGAAGGGTGTGCTAAAGATAAATCTACTCTGTAGATAAATCTACTCTGTAGATTTGAATCCAAGGTATAAACCTACCGCTGTTCTTGGAGAAGAGGCACTTCTTGCTTTGGAAAAAAAGATACTTCCTTCTACTTTTAGTCCACCAAGGCTCTGGGACATCAACATTTTGCTGGTAGACGCGAACTTCATCTACCTGTGATCTGAACAGATTCAAGTTTTCTTTGGTATACCAAGAGAAGACCAAAAGCCTACTGAGAAGGAGGGCACATTGGCACAGGATCAATGCCAAAATATCTGCATTTGCATGACTCCCTGATGTCTTGGACTGTGAACAGTGACTGTGGCTTGGCCGTAAAGTGCCAATATGCACTGTTTGATTTAAAGAGAAATTTTGAAATTCCTATCTTTGTGAGAAATCCTTGGGGGAGAGTCGGGGGATGAGGCCTGGGGCTGTCGGGAGGAGAGAAGTTTCTCACTGAAATACAAGGACATAAAGCCAAAGACCTCCAGGATATGTCAGTGAAGTTCAATCATTTGATCAGGTGATTAACACCAGAAAAAGACAGCACTGTGTTTTAGAGAGGAAAATTTCCACTAATATTCTTCCTAGACAGTCAGAACAGATATCTTGCCCAAGGACAAATAAGAAATCTGTGGCAACATCTGAAGAGTAGTCAAGATTTTATGTCAAGTTTCTGGGTTTAATAGCAGAAAGTCCTCTGTCTTATTCAATGTGACTGAAGTATTCTTTAAGAACTGACAAACTGAAATCTTCTGAAACCTTAAAAATGTTACTATTTTATTTACAGCTAATGAAATGCACTTCATACTGAATTATTCAAACATCGACAAGAAATTGGTTAAAATGTAGTTTCATCTAGCCAGGAGTCAGAGTATATGGAATGTGACAATATTCTCACTCCTCTTTCATCCACCAAATTCCCAAACAGGCAGCACAATGGGAAAAGCAATGACAGGAGAGTCTTAACTGAGGCCCATATGTAAGGGGTGAAAATAGTCGGAAAGACATTGCTCTGGTGATAAGCACTTACTTTGGGGTGGGGCACAGCAAAGAACCCAGGTTATGAATTCTTAACCTTTCATGATTCAGTCTTTGTCTGGGGGAGCAAAGCAGCTGTTCTTTGCTTGGGGCAAAGCCAGAGCTGAGTCCAAATCCAGCAAAGTCCATCTGTCATATCTGCAACAGATCGGCCAAGTTTGTAGCACAGATTTACACCATGGGCTACAACTGTGAAGGAATACAGAATTACAGTGATATTCACTGGTTTAAAATTGCAAATTTCTTAAATATAAACACACTAAAATTTTTTTTTAGTGTGGGAAACATAAATATAGGTGTAATCAAGACTCATTGGACAAGCCGCAAAAGTGGAATTAGATTGGAATATGATTCCCACCTTTAGCTGCTTGACTATAGAGTCATGTTGATTTTTACTCAATTTCTGCCCTAGTAAATCTCACCATTTATTTCTTTGCAATGACACAACTTCAAAAGAGGAAAAGGGATACTACTAATTCCTCTCTCAGGACCAGCTTCAGAATAAACAATAGAACTCTGTGGAGAAGACCAATGTGTTTATAATTTTTATAAAAGAGCAATTGATATGTCAACTCACAGCAGTAAATACGTCACTATGGAGCCAAGGGAGTTTGCCTATTTCTCTTCCATTTCAATTTCTAAAGGAAAGGTTACTCTTTCCTCCCTAAATCAGTGGAGTTTTAGGAAAACCTCATTGCAGTCTTGAAATCATGCCTCCACCCTACAAAGCAGAAATCTAGTGTCAGGCTGTCATTAGCAGTTGTTATTGACAAGCTGAAGTGCTATAAAAAGGCTAAATTGTGCTAATTTTAGGTAGCCCCCCACTCAGTCTAGAGGCCCTAGCATCCCCCATGTGTGAGTGACTTACACAATGGGGTTTCATAATGAATCGCCTTGTGTTCCAACACCTGAGTGTGACAAAGCTCCTCTTTGGATCCACCCTAAATCCTGAACTATGTTGGAATGATGAATATTTTCAATGATCAGCTATGCAATTATTAACGATGGTTTATTTGAATATAATCTTAAGCAAATTCTGAGAAGGCATCTTCAAATATTCAGTCTTCTTTTACCACCGCAACACATGTACATTAATTTATGTTATTTATAATTCTATACACTAAAATTAGTCTTGTATAACCATATATTAAGAAAATAATTGATTCAGTAAAATTCTATCTCACCACTTTTTTTTTCCCAAATTGGGAGAAGATTAATAAATTTATATTAAAATTCATTATACTATTTATGGATATTATGACTTTTCCTGATATTTTTTCTGACATTTTCCTCTCATTTCTTGATTTTTCACAGTTTGTGTTTATTCAGGAGAGGTATTTCCATACTGAACTCACCATCCACATGAAATTCAAATCTCATATTTCATGGTTTATCCCAGCAGTCAAATATTCCATAAAATATCTTGACTTGTCTTACATATTTTAATTTTTTCTGTTGTTTTAAAAATATGCTTCAACAATGTTGTTATTAACATTTTATTCAGTCTGATTTTGCTGTCTATTTTTACAGCATCTGAAATATCATAGAAATAAGTTTCCATCTCACATCAATATAATTTTCAGTCCCCAGTTCCCCATTTCTATCTGTTGCTGGCAATTAATTTCCTAGATCTGATTTACTGTCAATCACTTCTGCTTAACACCTGCCTGTTTCATAAGCCTAAATCTAGATGGCATTCCTGGGCACCTCCAGAACTCTTTTTTCTTACGATTGCCAATGAAGTCTAGACTTCTCTACAGGAAAAGGTGAGAAAATGGGACAAATTATATTCAAGCCCTGTTAGCAGCCGCTACCATTCAAGCAGATAGCTGCAGAAAGGTACTACAAACAGCATCAAGTAGTCTAAGGCCACATGGACTGAAAGAATAACAACATTTTTTTCCTCTGCATTTATCAGCTTTATTTCTCTCTAGATTTTTTCTTTTTTGCATCTCTTCTCCCCATGGGATCCCCTGCCCTTCTCTTCTTCCTTATGAGTCTATATTCTATTTCTGTACTGACCTTCCACATCTAAGGTTATTTTCCTACTGTATAGGAAAATAGCAGACTTTTTCAGAGAATCATAGAATGGTTTGGATGGGACCTGAAAGATCATCTAGTTTAAAGATGGCACACTTTCAGCATGTTTTACATGCCAGCATCTTATGACTTTCCTCTGCCCTTTCATTTCTGTTGTTGATGCCTCAATACTAGACACTGTCTTTCATTTTATATACCTAGCCCCTCTCCAAAAAAAGTCATGAAACCTCTATTTATTAACAAACTCCTTGGGTTGGATGACACAGCTGCGAAACTCTCTGCTTTGGTCAGCTACAGAAACATTGACCGTCCATCAACTGTGAGCAGAGATTTCCCTCAGCAATAAGTCTTCTGTCCTGTCACATAATACAAACTCTACAAAGCCCAGCCAAGCTCTGCCACCATAGAGACTGTCACTTTATTCACTTTGGAAAAAAAAGAAGCTCCATCCACACCCAGGAGAAGGTTCAGATATGCTATTTTTTTTTTTTTTTAAGTGGGGTGTTGGGGTTTTTCCCCTCAAGGCAGGATTTTCCTTTTATTTAAGCTGTTGACTATCATATCCACCAAGCCTATGATCAAAGCCAGGAATTCTGTTTACTGTCACATGAACTACATTGAGTTTGACAGAGACTTTGTGAGAATCTGACAGGCTCTGCAATGGGAAGTATTACAAACTGCAACCAGAAAAATCTAGCATAGCACTAGGGAAACAACTGCAATAAAAAGACATACAAGGCTTCGACTGAATTGTATAAACCAGCCCGCTCTTACTATTAGACTGCTTCATCTTTGATTTCAGCATGCATATTGTTTGTGGGTAGAACTGGGAGCTACAACATGCAGCTGACCTCGGGTGCCTTCAATCAGCTGGACGTGCTCCAGCTGACAGTGCATCCACTGCAGGATGGCCCACTCACTGGCCAGCTAGCTGGCCACTTGAGATGCCTACTGTTGGGCTGAAGGTGTAGCTGATTCTTTTATTTCCCATATTTATAAATTGAATGCTTGTCAGTTTTGACAAATTGAATGCCTGTGACAGTTTTCAATCTGAAAGTCCAGGGAGTAAATGCTCTGCGACTGGGATTCTTTTGTATCTCTTTGAAGAGAACAGAAACAAAGTGAAATCACAAAAAATATGTATTTCAAATGATGAGATTAGAGTTTCAACTTTTATCTGTGTTTCTATCTACCTATATTAAGCTCTATATCTATATCTATAAAGACAAAAACCTACTTCCTAAAATTTTAATAAGCATTTTTCTTTATATCATATGCCATTACAAGCTTTAGTGAAAATGCAGAAGAAGCAAAATGAAAGCGATGCTTTTATTACTCTTAACACACTGTTGTACAAGCCATTATTTGGTCTACAAACCTCCAGTCTAGTGCAGTCTGTTAAAACTAATATTGTTCTGAAGAACTTATGTGGCCCCTAGTCTTTGAATTAAGCTGAAGTAATCAAGACTATATTAAAGGCAATGATGATTGGGGGAAAAAAAAGAAAAAAAAAAAAGCATGAATTGTTTCCTTATTGACCTCTATGAGTTTTATTAATAATTCCAGCAGAAAAATGATCATACTGGAGGGAAAATTTTTGTCCCTTTGGTCATGAGACAAGGTAGAAAACTGGTCACAAATCTGAACAGCTATTGCATTAACATTTTATATGACATTATTCAGTGCCATTTATGCCTTATCTTATGCCAGAAATATTTCCAAGGTACTTTCCCAGAGCAGCCCTACTAGCCTGTACAAACAAAGCTGCACTGTCCCTCATGGTTCTACATTTTCATATGGAGTGACAGACTGCTTTCTAAGCTCGCTGTCTCAGGTGCAGTGAGTTGAGGTTACTTTCTCCAGGGAAAATGCATAAAATAATGAATGTGTTCTGAGGGCAAAAGTTCTCTCACGATTTTGGAGACAACTAAAGGAAAAAGAAGCAGCTACATGATAGCCATCACAAAGCATTTCTCAGAGTGTGTGATTGCAGCTTTGCAAGTGTGTCAGATAGAGAAATAGTGAATGTCATCACTAGACATGCAAGGAAGAAATATACTTGCAAAGAAAAAAAGTGCTTGGTGTCATCAAAGGCATTTAGGGGAAGCTCATGGGAGAGCACAGTGGAGAAGATGCAGGGGACTGGCCTGACAAAGAGAAGGATGAGGGAATGTGCTTGCCAATAAACTAGAAGGATAAAAGGGCTGGAGTTTTGCTGAGGAATAGCCATAAGACCAGAGAGTTAAAATTAAAGCTACTAGAAAATGGATAAGACCTCTGTTAGAGAAAGGAAATCCTAATGGCCTCCATCTATTCAAATATCATACTGGGGAGAGTGGAGGTAACAGGAGTAACTCTTCTTTCTCACATGCAGACTCCAGACTAAAATCAGAGATATCTTAATGGAGAAGAAAGCTTAATTTATTTATGAAAATCTAGTATTATGTTAAAATGGAATAGTATTATTAAAAGGCCTAAATTATTGGTGATTTCATTATAACTACATGTAGAAAATATAAAATAATCTGACTCTAATAGCAGCTGAGTGGCAGAGGCATGGAAAGCAGCCAGCAATAGCAGCTACTACTACAAATTTTCACAGGTTCCTGGCTTTCTTAAAAGCAATAGCAAAATACTAACTTCATTAATATAGGATTTCCTAAATGAGAATACTTATCAGATTTTCATTACAAGGCCAGCCTGCTTAGATAACATTTAATTACAATCTTGAAACCACAGAGATGAGGGGTATAAAGTAAATGAGAAAAAAACCCACCCTCCTGAGCTTTCACTAGACACAGACTTTTTCATGATTTAACTCTCATTTGTCCGAATAGCAAGAGAAAAATCAATGTGAATGTATGAATCTAGTAGAACTAATAGTTAACAATAACCTTTATGGCTTTATCACAAGACTGTGAGGAACAATAAATGGCTTTTGATGCTTATTAAACACTAGTGTGCAGCTGAAGCAGGTAAGAATCTCACATGGTCATTACAACTACACTCCATTACCATGAACACTCTTCCAGGGATTTAAACTAAAAAAACCACAAGGAATATAAAAGATGAATATTTCTTCTTTTATGAGAATGAGGTTACTTAATCTTAGGCATTATCTTCTCGAAATAGTTAGTATAACGTGCAAATCAGCATATGACAAATTATCCTCCAAAAACTGCCTCTGCAAAGAGCACTATTATTTCAGTTCAGGTTTGCTCCAAATGGTGCAGTTTTGAAAAGGCCCAAGATGCTAAGTATGAAGACAGATAATGTCACTTCTTTTCTTGTAAGTGTCCTATCAGCAGTTCACAAGTCAAGCAAATATTACAAGTTTTACATCTTTTCACAGATGCCCTCCCTTATATCCATCCAGCTGTTAAAACCTTTTCCTGAGGCTCTGTGCCTTTTGGTATTTCAATCACACTTTAAGAGATGAAACTGTTACATCTCTCATGCTAAAAGTCTTGCATCTTTCAAGGCATCCATGTAACAGACTGCATTTGTACAGAGAATGAATCAGCAGCTGGATCTGTTCTGGTAAGACAAGTACATTTAGAGGTTGAGATCAGAGATTTGATTCACAGCTAGCTGATCTAGATAGCCTTCCAGTCCAGAAATAAGAAGGATGGATATTTGCTGCCTACCAGCTTAAAAATCCATGAATGGAGGGTCACTGGGGCGGGCCATAAATACAGGCAGCTGTCCCTTTAGCAATTTTGCAAGAATATTTGTGCTGATGTGAAGGAGGGCAGAAAGTCACTTTGTTCTGTTCTTCAGTGGCAGCCAACCAGTGTGGCTGCCAGTCAGTTCTAGTCCTGCCTGGCAGAAGGCACCATCAAACTATATACACGAATATGGAGACAGAACATACAGACATAAGCCTTTAAATACATACACACATTTTCTTTGATATTCATTCAGCTGGCTGGCTTTGTAAAGTCAGTATTCTAAATGTTAATGAGGTACAAGCTTTCCAATATGGAAAACATATTTTGTATAAAGCCCAGAGACAACAGCATGATTTAGTGGCCATCACTGTGCCTTTCTTTAACTAGAAATAATATTGACTCTCTTTAGTATAATCTTGAGTCACATATAATTCTGTTAATGCTGAGAGTCAGATGATCATATCCCTCCTGAAAATATAAAGGTATACTCACCTTAATAAGCTTTTATTCTTTGGCCTGCTCTGGCATAATCACTGTTGTGGTTGTACTCTCTCAGAAAAGCATAATGTTGCAAATTCTGTGCAGATGACCACTGTCCGTGGCGTTCAGCCTGTTTTCACAGTTCGTTTGGAGTAGATGCCCTGGGATGCATGAGGCATACTGTTTCTGGGTTCAGTAGCACTGCCTGGCTCTCTTTCCCATGGACTGATGGCCTAAGAACTATCCAATAACAAGACAGGGGTCACAGTGGAACAGTGGTGATGCCCTAAGTTAGTTAAAGCCAGAGTGTATGTGATTCAAGCTAAACCTTCTATTTTACTGAATAAGACAGGGAAATTAATGCACAATCTTTCAGTTAGAATTAACATTACAATTATTTGATTAAAATTACAATCACTTCATAAGCATAGCAATGAGAGTGAAAGTGAACATAATGCAAAGTGGTTTGAACAAAAATAAAAACTGTACATATGAAGAGACAATAAAAATGATTATAATTAAAGTCAAATGAAAACATAATTGAATTTCAGGAAGTCTGAATGTGACTCATTACAGGAACTTTGTTTGACATTGGAATGTGTGTTTTCATTCAACAATTAGCATCCATAATGCACATGGCCATTTAAGTTCCTATGAGTCTAAGAAAAGAATCACGTTCCTATTTTAAAATTAGCTAAACTATGTAGAAAGCCTTTATTTTGTGCTTTTTCCTTCAGAAGTGGCTGAGAAAAAAAATCTGATAAACGTTTCATGATTTTCAGAGATGTGTTTAGCTTCAGGGGATGCCTTTGTAAAATGTCAACCACTGTGACTGTGATAAACCCAAGATAAGGATTTAAATTAAGAAAAGGCAGATGCAATATTTAAAGATTCTCTATGGTAAAGCTAATAATGGATATAGATAAAAACAAGCTATTATGTACCTGTGCTAAAGGATCTTTTAATTCAAAGTTAATTATTTTTTTCTTGACCATCAGAAAAAAATGAGTACTTATTTGTAGAGCAGCATAATTTCTTTTCTGTTACAAGGTCATAAAATACTTTTTCAAACACAAACTTGAAAAGCTACATTTTTGCTGTTTAAAAGAACCACTGCTTTCTCCCTTTCCCACAAAATTCTTCTTCATCATCTAGATACAACTTTAAGATTACATATGTACCTTCTTGTTTTGCAGGAGAAAATTTGTCAGGAAGAAGACAGGCTGTGTTCTTCCACTTCATATAGAAATTTGCTGCAATTTCATAATTTACTGACATCATATCTGACATAGCAACCAAAACTACTTTTCCACAGAACATCTGACCAGACAGAGGTATACAAGAAAGTGGAAAAAAAGTGTACAAAAAGTTCCCTGCCAGAAAAGACGAAGAAATTGCATTTCTGCTATGTGTAATTCAAAGTATGCCAATGTGCACAGTCCATTTAGAAGACAGTATTCTGGAGGCTAAACATCATGATACATATGAAATTGAAATTTAAAATATATACAGAATTGATGTTTAAATAAGTGAGTTAATTCAACGTGAAAATACCTTCTTGAAAACTAAGATGTACATACAAAGATGCCTAATGCCTAAAGATTCATCTGAAAACAGATGAATTACAAACACTATATATAATAAAGAAGTTTTTTTCAGGTTTTGTTAAAACATGAACACCATGGGGGAGTTGGAATAAAAATGAAATTGGCCAGAAAAATGGAAATATGAGAAGCTCATTAACTACAGTAACCTGTCAGCAAAGGCATATGTGACTATTCTAAAACAAAGCCAATGAAATAGTGGTTTCTTTACCGTGAATATTTATCACAGGTGGTGTTATAACATTATTACAGTGATAGCTGTATCAGTACTGAAGGATGAACTCCTAAACTCAGAGCTATTAGTGAGTTTATTCTATGGCACTTGGCAAAACAAAACCACAAGTATTACATAACAAATGCAAATCCTTTTCTTCTTGAGTGCCAAAAAGCAATGATTACATAACTGAATAAAGTAAGTAGAAGGATGTGACACAGAAAATTTTATAGCTTTCATAGTCTGTAAGGTAATAGAATAAAACATTTTAAGAAAGAAAAACAGATTTTGTGATAAAAGTAACTGTCCCATGTGAACTATCTGAAGTGTGGAATCTGATCTGACAAACATTTTGAGCTGAGAATGTGTTAGCTCTTGGGTGAAAACATGCATTATTTTTCCTTTTTCAAGTCAAGCCTTCATATAAAGATTACTTAAAACCATAAGAATATAACAAGTCATAGCCATAAAGCATCTGTACGCAACCATAATTCTGTTGAATTATGAAAACAAATACATTTGCTCATCCATACAAGCAGTTCCAGAATCATTAATTCTGGAAAATTTGAAGGTATTTCCCATTTTCTGTTTTCTTAATTGATTTTAAAGCCCATTTAACCTGGACCTTGGCTACTAAAATTCAAAACTGATTCTCAAAACCTTCAGGCATGAACTTCCCTATGGTCAAGCAGTATTTGCTACTTCAGATTTTCCCATATTGAGACATTGGTCTCAAGTACTGAGCAGCAAGATGCCTAGTTTGTGCACAAAAGTCAGAAGCCTCCAAGGAATGCTGCTTGCCTGTCTTTTATCCATCTGTTACAGTTCTCATACAGCATGTGAAAGACTGGCATTTAGTTCTGTTTTCTGGATGGCGAAGTTCAAACTTAAATACTTCTTTCCTGCAGGATATTGAAGCTCAAATACCACTGAGACTACATTCCACTTAACTTCTGCTATAGTATCTCAGTACTTTTAGGTCTTTCCTAATACATAGTGAAAATCAAACCCTTCCTTTTCTAATGTAATAATGCATTAATATAAAGATTTTCATTTACTTGTATGAACTCAGCTTGATTTAATAGTTAATATCAGTTCACAATAAATAATACATGACTGTCTTTTAAATAAATGCTTATACCTTTGTGCTGTGTTTTAAATTTGACTCGCATAACAGAAAGCCCCTAGAACATCTATAGTACAACTGATACAAATAAGCAACTCTTTAATGAAGAGTTTTTACTAGTTAGTTCTACCAGTCAGCAAGTTTATACTGAGTGCAGTTTGATTACTTGATGAATAAAAATGGTTCTGACTGTGAATAAAGACTTTCAGTTCAGCTCTATGGCTTAAATTTGCTATCCTCACTAGCATTAAGCCATTCTTCATCCTGTTAGCAGTCCCACTGAACATTATTTATATCTTCATGTTCATATTTAAAGGTAAAACTGACTCTACATAAAAGTTCATAAACAGAGAATCATCTATTTACCCCATACCCTGAAAGCTATATGGACCAGATCAAAAATAGCTGCTATTAATTGAAAGGGAAAAGTAGATTGTAATTTATAATATCAACTGTCTTGGTGTTTTTAGATTTGAAATACTACTTTTACAATTGTGTAAGGTAATACAAGTTCCAGACTTTCATCCTGTATTGACAAGAACTATAAAAAGGTTATAGGAGGTGCAATAGTCTATTGAAGTTGATTCCTGAAAGCTTAAAAAAAACCCCAAAGCTACTGAGAAGAAATCCAGATACGGATGAGAAAATACAGAAAAAAAATCTAGATTGTTTGTAGCAGGAAGGGCTCCGGCGCTGATATCCAGCTCCGGTATGTCTGCGACCTTCCTAGAGAGCGTCCCACAGAGAACAGCTCTCCCAGGGGCACTTGGCAAGCCTTCCTAAGCGACGAGTGATTTCAGTAGGTGTAGCAGTCTTTCAGCTACAAGTGATTCAGCTCTTTTGTAAAATCACCCCAGGCAGACTTGGGGACAGAGAGATAGGAGCCTCGTATGGCTGTTCCACAGAGGTAGCTTTATTGTCCAAGCCACCCTGCGAAGAGGAGGCCAGGGACAAAAGCTCCTTGGTGTCAGGGGTCGAGGCATGGGTTTATGTGGTGAAAACAGGGGGTGGGGCGGAAACCAATTAGCCAACGGGGTACAGGCTATTACCATGAAGAAACAAAGCGTGTTTGTTGGGAACTCGCCATGACCCAGAGGAGAGTTGGCATCTCTGGGGTCTGCTGGAAGCTCTAACCTTGACGGCTCACAGCCCTCTACAATTGTTTACAGGATCCATTTTTTTCAAGCCCCAGGAAAAGAAACATTATTCTATAAGTAATTTTTACAAAGTAATTTCCACAAAGTAATTTCCAATGAATAAAAAACTTAAAACTAAAGGAAATTGCCTGTCTGCTTTCACCTTAAAAAAAGCCCACCAAACTTAGAAAGGATGTGAAATCTCAGCAGTAGAATCAAACAATCTAAATACATTCAAGATAATTTGATGTTAGGATATGATTCAGCATATTTAGTTAACTATAATGCGTTGTGCAATTAATACATCTTTATAATACATACTGTATTGAAGATCTTAGTTTTTGATGAAGTTGCTTTAAAATAGTAATTCTTTAAACTAGTAGTACTTCAGGAAATATTTTTTTTATATTGGAATTTAGTTTTAAATTAAAATCAAATATTAACTAAATAAAATAATACCTTGATAAAAATTATTCTTTAAACCTAAGTTCTTTTATACGATTATTTATGCATTTATGTGTTTCTATTTCTATATTTAAAAATGTAATTTCAGCCCCACAAATGAAATATGCAAAAGAAGGATTTAATCACTAAGTCAACAAGTTAACTTTTCACCAGCATCCAGATAGATTATTTGAATTTTTGCACATTTGTTGTTTTCTCATAATGCTCTTCCCACATTTCAGTCAGTTCCTAAATATATTCATTGAGTTTTGCCATATTTGATATGTCAGTGATTCTTCCCTTAGAGTTAAATGAAAAAAGAATTTTTTCACTATTTGAGTTCCATCATATTTTATTGGACAGTATTATACATCAGATACTTTCAAGCCTGTGAAATAATTGTTTTTCAGATTTAGCTCCTAGATACATAGGAAGTGAATCCTTTATCACTGCACTTTATCAGCTTCAAGAAAGTGCCTCTTTCATACTGCCCCACAAACCATCAGATTTAGAAGCATGAAAGATTTATAGGTCCAGACCTAGGAATATTTTCTTCCTCTCTCCCAAGGTGTGCAGGATCTTCAGTCAAGATTCAATTCTTGTATAAGTAATTGCAGAGCTGTTTACCAGTACTTTATGGCTTTGAGTATAGAAAGGTGTGTGTTTTCCTTGTTCCAATAGGATTGGGAGAAGTTTCTGCTGCAAACAAGCCTTGCAAAAAGTCTGTTATGAAGCAAATCATGCTGCCTCATATGTTCTCTACAGAGATGAGAATTATCCACAAATTGGATCTCCGTCTGTGTTTTACAAGACTTTCCATTGTGTTACACAACCTCTTAATTATGCCCTCAGAGATACTGTCTTCAGTTCTCCCCTCCTTATCAAAACCAATTTTTTCACATGATGTGTCACTCCTACGCCATCAAATTCTGATTTTTACATCTGGATTTTATAAGTTTGAATTTTTTCCATTTCCCCATCTGACGCTTTTGTGTATAACTGTTGTGAAAACCACGCCTCTTTGCAGCAGTTATTACTGGGAAGGAAAGAGAATCTGGAAGCTTGTCTGGGGTGCTGGGAGAGTTTGCTGTAGCCCACAGCTTTTTTCCATGACATGAATCCACATTGGACTATCAGAATGTGCTAATCCCAGCTACTCTGGTCAACCAGTTGAGAGTTCGTAATGAGCAATTGAGGAGCAGCAACTTCTTGAACCAGCTCTGACTGACAGACCCTTTGAAGCCAGCCAGCCAGCCATACTGCCTTCAGCAGTCAGCTCAGCTGCTCAGTTTTCTATTGGCCCTGCAATATATGAAAAACTTTGCATGGTCAGGCACACATTTTGGTGGAGCACATGAAGCACGTGTCCAGTCACAGTACAAATTTCTGAGCCCCATCAGCCACATGCCATTCTGTGAGGCTTAACTTCAGCCTAAATCTGCAAGCACGTTTCTCTTGCACATATGTGGTGTGTCAAAATGTTGTCGTAGACTGTAAACAGTTACCTGCTTTCAGACAAACCATAATTTCCCCTTAACATTATGCAATCACTTGTTAACCTCCTTAATTTTTGCTTAACATTTTAATTCAAGTATAATTTTACTTTTGATTCATATAGTTTAACTAGAAAAGATCACAAAAAATGTGCACTCTTCTTATTTAGCTCTCTCTTTTACTTGGGACAGTTAAATAAAATTTGTCACATTTCAGCAACAGTGTCATTCTGATCAGCCCCAGTAGGTATCTCATGAGAGCAAACCCCTCACTCATTCAGAAAGTTCATAGATAAAGCACTTGAAGGTGGTGAACAAACTTGTGTTTGTGTTCAATTCCTTCAATAGGCACAGGGGTGAATAATCAGACAGCTCTCAAAAGGCTATTTTATGCTATTAATATTTTCTATAGTAATTATTTCTGTGTACTAAAGAAAAAATGGAAATATAGTAAAGCAGCTCTTCCCTTGGTTGCTTTTCATTAAGTTTGCTTTGGAATAAAAACTTGTTTTGTTATGTCTCAATCCCAACAGGCTCTGGAATAAAACAATTTTCTTATCATATAAGTAATTCACTTTATGACTGCACATTCTTCTACGGTGCAAAAAGGTTATGACTTTTAGTTTTCAAAGAAAAGCACTAAACCAACATTCTTGTAATCAATGAAGACAGTTTCATTAAAATTAAATCTTTAGCACAGGTGAATGAGGCAAAGTATGATTGACAGAGGACATTTAGAAATGTGCTTTAGTTTACCTACAGGCAAGTAAATCAAAGTTTCTTTCTGCAGTTTGAACATAAGAAAAAAAAAAGAAGTATTCTTTTAACTAAGTGTAGAGGAAGGATATAATGTTGGTTTTCATCATGAAATCAATACAAATCTGGTTAGAGAGGAAATTATTAACAGCAGTAATGGGAGGGGTGAAGTAATGGAAATGTCCCTTTAGCTTTTTATGAATGTTTATTTTAAAACCAGACCAGTTACACTGAGAGATGTATGCATTGACAGATACATTATGGACATAACACATAAATTGCCAATCAGGTTGGACATCAGCTTCCTAAATCTAATCACAAGAAGTTAGATTACTTCTTTACTTATGTTGCTGGGGCCACAATAGCATTGGTATAATCTTTTTCCAGTGAACCCTTATTGAAGCTTGCATATTTCATAGCAACCACATACTTAACAAAGACATCTAGATAATCTCCTCTGTGTATGTTCACACATAGATATTGATGGGAGGAACTATTCCATACCTGCTGTAACTTTTCAGAAATGTACTACATTGTTGGTAGCATTTGGGTTTGATGTAACTAAATATTGAAAAAAAAAATTCTGTGCTCCTCTCTCCAATTTGGTTGTCAGTGTATTCTTACTCTGAATAGCTTCTTCTAAGCAACCTTATAAATGTTCTTGGCAACTGGGAAATGTTAATCAAGGGTTTCACTTAACAAGGAGCTGCAAATTATCCAACTTGTTAAGTTTTCTGATAGCCATCTTTCGAATTTAATTATTGGCACTGTTTTTTACCCACCACTCAAAGACAATGATTTGACTATTTTATAAATTGCATTATCAAGGATTTTGCATCACTGTAATAAATAATAATTCTGCCAAATTCTTATAGAACATCACTCTAGTGAGCTATTAACAAGCTCTTAATAGTTATCATTTCATCTGATAAGTATCGTAAGTCTTAATACAGAAAAATTATGCAAAGAGAGAAAAGCCCCATGGGCTCTGCTGCAGCCAGGACGAGATTATGCTGGTAATGTATACAGAAACAGAGAATGTCTTCCTACTCTTCCAGCTGTTTAATCAAGTACTGCCTGTAGGACAGGTCATAATTATTATGTGAACACATGGGACGAAAGCTTCATGTATTCTTCTGCACATTTAAGTTATATAACTTAAATCAACAGGAAAAAAGGGCAGGCCAGGGGGCTTCATTTGTGCAAGTTCTTGGAACACATGTACACATGCCAGGCGTTGAGCATATTGGGATTACAACTACATGAAGGTAGTTACAACTACATGAAGGTAGTTACAACTAACTAACTTGAGCTTCTCTCTTCCTCTCATCAACAAAAGATAATTTTGTCCTATGCTAGTGCAACCTGCAATAAAAAGACCAGCCTGCCACTTGTATATGTATACACGTATGGCTGTCTCTACACTGAAAAGTGCACCTTCCTTCCCCTGGGCGCAGTCCCCGCCTTCCTCCCAGGCAGTGCAGGCTGACTCTTGTCTCCTTTCCAAAGGCTTTGAGGACCACAGGTGAATCTAGACCTGGTTCAGACCTCTTCTGAGTGGCTGCAGCCCTCAGAAGTTGTAATTCTTTCTGTTGATTTACATTTTCTTTTCTGTTGATTTCAGAACAGAATTGTGTCTTGTAGTATACAGTTTGAAATTAAGGATTTACTCCATTTCATGCCATGGATGGGACACAAGGTACTTCTGTGGGAACATTTATGAATTAAAGGCCTGTTGGACTTCTTTGGAGATCTGTGAAGGTCAGAGGGAGAGTCCCTGGCACTGGGTCTTTGTCATTTCCATCTCTTATATTGCAAAATGTCTCTACTGAACACTGTCTGAACACACTGAACTGTCACTAGACCAACACCTGGATTTTGATCTGGAGGATACCAGTTGCTTCAGCTCAAAAAGGGAGCCCAGGGACAAAGTGACTCTTGTCAAATAGAACTGACTTCCATCTGTGAACCAAGTCTTTGGATGATGCAAGCCTTTGAATTTACATTTCTCTGGCTAGCTGACAGAGCTGTCTGATGTTTTACAAAATAAGACATGACACTGATGGTAAAGCAGTTCTTTAAAAGATAAGCAGTGGTTGCCTTCAAATTGCTTGTGTTTCTAGAATAATGAACCACACCAGCTGAATTTTTTCAGATGGTGGACTTTTTATGCTTTTTTTAAAAAATGGTCTAAATCTATTACATCTATAAGATTTGCATTAAAATACAACCTATTACAAGAAAAAGTACGAACAGCCATGAATTGAAAGAACACCAAATGCTAGTAAAGCTTCTATAATCTTAAAAATAATTCTTGCTGTTTCTATGGACATCCAAGTCATCTTTTTCAGACTGAATTCATGGTTATTTTATGTTCCTGATCTGTTTCAGTTCAAATCTTACTACAAAATAAATTATGTTAAACAAATATTACCATGTTACTAAAACAATGAATAGCTGAATAGTGTTTAGCAATTTTGGCTGGAAGCTTATTAATAGAGGAAAACGAGACTAGATAATGTTTTCTTAAAAGGAATTATTAGTTTCTCATGATTTGATCTTTTTTTTCCTCACTGCTGTACAAAGAAAAAGTGTACTGAAATTTGTTCTAAAAATAACAATCCTAGCTCTGCTTTTCAGACTTTGAAAACCTCAATTTAAAAATCTAGTTATGGATTCATCTTTTAAATAACAAAAGGAAGAAAATATTAAAAGCATTGTCCATATGCAAGCCTCTCTAATTTTTAAAGTGTTAACCTGGCATCTGTCGAATTATTCACGTACAATGTTCACAAAAACCCCCAAGATCTAAGCTTAATGAGTTATGAGTCAAAAAGCATGAGCTATAAAACAAATTGTAGACATAACTGGGATTTACAAGTTAATCTACAGGATATAAGTAGGTTAAACTGGACTCAGAACTGCTTTTCCAAACATCTTTCTGCATACATCTCTGGACTGAATCTTTAAAAAAAGTGTTTTAAAAAGTCTTCTACTGTAGTTTTAACTCCAATTGTAAAACACTAACTTCTAAAAGTCAAAATATTTGTAAATATTTATGCTAGAAATGGAAACATGACATACAAATGAACTCATCTCTTCCCTTTTATAGACCTTGAATAACTAAAATTACATTCCCTGATCCTTTACATTATGCCATTATGGAGTAATTGTAAAACTCTACAGAAACAGAACATATTTTAAACTCGCATTCTACAAGCATGTAAAATGGCTCCCAACAGAAGGCTGGTATCAAGCCATGGACACTGTACACAGAATGAACACAGGAGAAGGACTTTTATAAATGTCCAAAAAAATTTAACCATCCAACTTGGACCAACTATAGGACCAAATGGAACCATCATTTCTTTACTTTTTTCAATTGAATCACACCATCAGAAGTTCTCTTCCACAGTCTCTGTTAATGTCTTGCTGAAATTCCAGTACATCCACATTTTTAAGATTTATCATAGATGTATTATTTTTATTGCTAGAATGACCATTTTATAATTTTTTGTTTATATCATACAGAGCTCTGAACTTTTACATTGAGTTTTCATAGGAAATACGTGGATCAGAAAAGATGAACACCTACAGTACCCAAATCTGACAAACTGCTTACTTAAAAAGAAGGAGTATAGGAGATAGCTGAAACACTCACAGTTGTCTAAAATTAATACATGAAGAAGGTGCCTGGAGTGTGGGTGAGATGGTACAGGCTGAAGAAAGGGAGATATGTGGCTGGCACACATCCCTGAATACAATCTCTTAGGAAGAGGGTGTCTGTTTCAATCATCTCAGTAGGAAAGTGAATAGAGTTTTCCCGCAGGCTAGGTAACTGCTGGAATTCTAGGACAAGATGGGATTTGAGGCATTCCCACATCTTCACCGAATTTCTTCAGCTAGCATACCTGTTTGACTGGTGTGTTGTTTTCAGCATAATTTTGATGTTTTTTGGTGTTACTGCACAGTGAGTTGTCTGACTTGGATGCTGTGAAATCTTCTGGGACGTGGTTCAAACACGGTGTCACCAACATTGTGACACCTGATTCAAATTTACTGATTAGTCTGAAAACTGGCTAAACATTAACCTTTTGTTCACTTTTGGGTACGTAGACTGTGACTATTCAGAGCATCTCTTCATAAAAAAGAGACTCAATATCCTTGGAAATTCCCATGACACCAAACGGGTTAACCAGGAAACTGAAAAAGCCTGAAGAATCTACTTCTGCCATAGGATGGGCCAGTAATTTATGGAAAATGTGGGGTTTAGTGGGGCAGAATTTACATTTTATTGGAGAGAAACTACTATTAAACAGTCCCTCTTTCCAATTTTTTCATTTGTATCTCAGTATAGCTGCAATGAACTTAATTTTGTTTTCTTTCTTCTTAATGGCCAGGAATATAATTATCCCTCAGAGAAAAGCATTCAACCAAACCACATAAAAGCACTTCTGCTGCAACACTCTTGTCTATGAACCATTGTTTGAGCATGTTAATGTGCTGCTGTAGCAATAGATAAGGTTAGAAGTGTGTGGTCAGAGAGGCCAGAGTTGTTTATAAAGACTCTTTGGGGACTAAAATCAATCTATTCACTAATATAAATCATGAGCTGTTAAAGTGAAAAATAAAATCTCCTTTGCAGGAATGAAGAAATCACCAGACATCAATGGAATTACATTTGGTGCACTTATGTATTATTCAGTAGACAATAGAGAATGTAGTAATTGATTTTGGAGAGGATAAGATTTGTCCAGATGAATCTTTTAAAGCCAGCTAAGGTTTTTTTCACCCCATTAGTATCCCCAGCAGCTAAGTCATGGCCAGAAATGAAGATAAATTTAAAAAACCCTATCTAGGGATTAAGACATTCATAGCAGTGCTGGTACAGTGTTCTCAATGTTTTTCTACTAAAATTCAAACTTCCTTTCTATTTTTAAATGTTCTATTTAATCACAATTACCATAGGCATTTCAGACAAATCCGATTTGACTCTACTTTCATGGATGTTTAAAAGATACCTGTGCCCACAGAGAGTGTCTGTAGCTTATTTGCTTTTCTTTACAGAAGGAGGGGTTTCCAACAGAAATCTCAATGTCTCTTTGCTCCTCTGTTTTTAAAAAAAAAGTCTTCTCTCTAAAAGGAAGAGTCTCCCTGCAGGGCTTAATCAGTATCAGAGTTTAACCCTCATTTTTCTAGGCAAATTTATCAGATTCAGTATTTTTCTGTCATCATAAAACTATTACAAGACTGAAATCCACTGTTGAAGTATAGGATAAGAGAAATCTACAAAGAAATTGACACCAAAGTCTCTTTTGACATATAAGTACTGTAGATTATTATACTTGAGCTATGGCAAACTGATTTCTTAATCAATTACTAGATCCTAGAGAAGCACTTCTTTTCTCCTATGATTTCTCTTTTTATTACCAAGTATTTGTTTCTCATTCCAAATATATTTAGTGGACAAGAAACTACCTCCACGCATGGAGACACTGCACATAACTGAAGCACCCACTTCTCTGAACAGTTTACAAAGATGTAAAATTGCCTAAATCACAGAATCGTCAAGGTTTGAACACACCTTCAAGATCATCTAGTTCAGCCTTCAGCCCAGCACTACCATAATCAACCCTAAATCATATCCCCAGGTGCCACATCCAGATGCCTCTTGAACACTTCCAGAGGCAGTGACTCCACCACCTCCCTGGGCAATTTATTCCAGTGTCTAACCACTCTTTCAGTGAAAAAAATTTTCCTGATATCTACTTTGAACCTCCCCTGGGGCAGCTTAAGGCCATTTCCTTTCCTTTCACATGAGACTTGGCAGAAGAGACTGAACCCCACCTCGCCACAACCTCCTTTCAGGTAGAAAGCAATGTAGAGACTGTAGAGAAGTAGCAATTCTGTAGAGAGCAATGAGGTCCCCCCAAGCCTCCTTTTCTCCAGATTAAACAACCCACTTCCCTCAGTATATACTTGAAGCATGATAGTATGGTGATTTCACTAGTAACAATAAATATCCCATTGGAATGGGAACTATGTAATATAACTATTTCCATATTAAAAAGGAAGAAAATATACCCAACTTATAATTCTGGAAACATCTGGGAAAATTTAGTTATTTAAATAATTCCAAAATATTGCAATCTGCCATGTAAATAATTTTCAAAAGAATTGCTATTGTGAACAGTCTATGAGTTTGTCCATGGAATGCAGTAATAGCTGCAGAGGATTGCTTACTCTGAAGTAGTGCTGTCTTTTGAATACCATGTATAATAAAAAAGATTTAGCCTCAGGCTGGTACTGCACCATCATTATAGCTCTAACTTACATTATACACATACTTTAATTATGCTGATATAGTTATACTGTCCATTGAACCCACATATAAAATTCAGATGATTAAAGTCATTAGCAACATAAATAACACCAGATAAAACTATGGGATGAATATGAAGAAGCATAAAAAATAATGTTTACTTTCCCAAACCTTGACCTGCAAAGTGTATTAAATCCTTTTTTTACTTTTGTTGTATTAAAATAGCCTAAACATTAAATATGCATTTAAAAATTTCAAGTTCTTTTAAAGATTTTTTGGAAGAAGCCTAAATAATTTCTTGTGAATTTTCAAATCTGAACTTAGGATATGATTGTGCTGAATCAGGGCTTTTTGCAGACCCCTTCTTACTCTCTGAGTTCTCACTTTGTCTCTCATTATGGTCCAAATGTACTAGCTTTACCATAGGTGCAAAACTTTTGAACAGGGAAGAAAAATGAACAGAGAAACAAGACCACACTGAACATAAATATGTAGCACAAATCAATCAATACCAGCCCACTCTCTTGAAAATACTATATTTTGTTTGTCTTGTTTTCATCAGCTCTTCTTAACTTCTTCTTCACTATTCTTAACTTCTTCACTTCACTAGTACACTAATTATGGTAGTGGAATTGTTTGAAATTGGGCATGGAAAGTTTACATTTTATGTAAGATTTCGAACTGAAGGGTGGTGTGGAGTTACAAGAAAATTACACCTTTTGTTTCATAGCATTTAGAGGACAGAACTGGTAAGAAAGTCAAAGACAAAAGAAAAGAGATAAGGCAAAGCAGAGAGAAAACGAGCCAACAATAATTGCTCCTGACAACCATAGGTTGACTGATGTTACAGATGTGATCTCAGTCCATCTCTAATTGTGATTCAGATTGAATGAATGATCATATTTTCTCTTTCAAACTAAATAACAAAATATCCTCGATAATTGGCATTCATTATTAAAGATGTTACTTTGCCATAAAACATTTATGTTTCTGAGAAGCTTGATTTTAGAGATTATCTAAGAAATAAAAGTCAGGCTGTGTCAATGGACAATCATCTAGACAAGTAATAAAAATTTGAAGCATCTTGTCACTCCCACTGAGAAAGTGCTCAAGCCTCTGCCTCCTGCCTATAATGTCACCAAATACTGGAGCTGTTTCCAGACTGCTATCTTTCTAAGCATGGATATTCTTTTTAAGGCAGCACCTTATAGCATTGTTCATTTTTTTTTTACTATGGTTCTTGACATGTCTAGTGAACTGTTCTGTGAATATTCACTCCTTTCTTGCATTTGAAGCCTTTGGCATATCATTGATATAAAAGATAAAAAAAAAAGAATAAAACTAATTTAAGAAAAGGAAATAAACTAAAAATATTACCAAAGAAATAGTGTGTGACTAAGTACAAGTTTAAAGTCACTAACAAGTACTCATGATTAATCTGCTTTTCTACGCTGTTTCTCTCAATATCAAGACAGCCTGTCTTAGCAAAGCGATGGATAATTGTAATGAGTTAATCTGAGGGAAGGCCCCAGACTCCCCAGCAAAAATTCTTTAGAGGAATAAGGATGGCAGAAAAGATTGCAAGCTTGAGAAATGATCAAGTAGTTTATTTTACTACCACTACTAAGAATAGAAAGAATAATAATAATAATATTAAGGCATTAAGGCAATACATAAAGATACACTTCCCTTCTCCCAAATCCCAACAATCTCACCTACTACCAAATGCACAAACATAAAACAAAACATGGGATTTTTAAGGGTCCTTCTTAATGCAGAACAAAGCCTCTCTCTCTCTCTGCTGCAGCTGATTCAGATCCCAAGAAACAGCCATGGGATATATTATTTAAGGATAAAATATTTCCAATCTAGATAAAGGCAAAAGGTCCTTCTCTTCAGTCTCCACAATTTTCTCGGCATCTTCACATTTTTCCAATGGGCCACTGCTCCTGCGGTGTGGGAAATAAAACTCTCCATCCCCTCAAATATGTTTTATGGCTTATAGAAGAATCGTTCAATTGCATTTAAAGCTCATTAAGGCTTTACAGAAGAAAGGTTTCAGCTATAGTCTTTTCCCCTCTCTCTTACTTCGGGGTGCTGCCGCGTGGTCCCGCCATGTTGTCTTCTCCATGCACCCAGGTCCTCTCTCTATCTTCCGCTTGGAAGAAAGACTAGTATCTCTTAGTATATGCCTGAAGAATCTTGACCTTAGAAAGTCCTCATTATCTCTCTCTCTCTCTCTCTCAGCGTGCAGTCTCGGATGTGGTTTTTTCCCGCAGCATAATTAGATCTCAGTTTGAAATAAACCCACGCCTCCAAAAGGGACAGGGGTCCCTCCCGGGTCTAGGGATCGCCAACGCGGCGCTGCCATGGTCCAATGCGCATTTCTACTCCTGCCACCCCTCAGGGAGGCGGCAGGGCCAGGCAGATGAGGCCCCAGGGGGGCCAGAGCCC
This sequence comes from Ptilonorhynchus violaceus, assembly GCA_013397565.1. Lineage (NCBI taxonomy): Eukaryota > Metazoa > Chordata > Aves > Passeriformes > Ptilonorhynchidae > Ptilonorhynchus > Ptilonorhynchus violaceus. Next base: position 171,487 of record VZRJ01012425.1, read on the forward strand.
CCCGGGGAAGCTATAGCCCTCTCGCTCTAGTTCGGAGCTGAGCTAAGATGGAGGACACCTGGCCTCACTTCCTCCTTCTTCTTCCCAATATGCAGATTTTTGCTGGGTGCAAACAAGCGTTCATTGGCCCAAAACTTTATCCAATCACAACCTGTAACAATAATTCAGGTGAAATGGCATTCCCTGAGGTCTCTGTGATGTTTGCCTGCTTAAACCCTCTCTGGTCTTTATCCTCTGTTTCCCTGGCCTGAAACAGCGTTGGAATCTCAGATGGCCCTTGCCAAGATGGACCAGAAAGGACCTTCCCCTGTCCCTGGCTGCTTTAGTGATGGAGATACAACACTGACTGTGCTTCTTCATCAGCCAGACCTCAAGGAGTAGAGATCAACCTCTCTGCAGTGAGTGTATGAGTCCCCTGTTCATCAGGTTTTGATAGGGACCCTTGAAAACTCTTATAGGAGATAAGACACTGAGGCTGTATAAATATTTAAATACTTATACTATAGGCTGACATACCTTAAACAAACCTTACAGCAACAAATATATAATACTTTTAAGCCAAATAATTTTAACAAAACCATAGAGGTGACATCTATCCTGGAATTTGTAATAGAAGATGCATATCCTGCATCTTTCACTTATGTTAATAGTCCTCGTCTTAACAGCGCTTACAGGAGCAGTATGGCAGTGTCCAACTTCAAGCTATCAGATCCTCAGTTGATGTAAACGATGAAGCTTCATCCAGATAAGGTCAGGTCTGTCATATCAACCTGCAGCTAGTGAAGATCCGGAAGGGTAGAACAACTCAGCAGGGTGCAAGTATCAAAGACAACAGAAAGGATCTAGGTCACTGAGATGTGACAGCACCAGTCAAGGTTATTTGCATGTTCTCTCATTTCAAAAAACTTTGTGCTATACAGAAAAACAGGAATAGGGAGCCTGGCTACCCTCGCACCTCGTAACTCATGTATGTGCTGGCCCAGATGTACAAGCCAGCTCTCTCTTTCAGGTTTTCCCTGTGAACATGACATAAGAATTCAGTTTAGTCTCTTCATTCAGTCAATAGGCATTATAGCACTGCTATCTCCTCTTTTTCTTCTCTAGAATGTTGATTTGGTAGAGTTCATGTGACACAGCACAACAAAACATTATTTATTCTAATACTGCCTCCTTTTGGACCCCATCCTATACAGTCTGCAGATTTTCATACATAATACCATGCTCTTTCAACTGAGGCATTTTTCTCAAGGAAATGGTTTTTATTATCTATGTAATTAGAAGTTAAACGAAGATCAAAATATTTGACACAGACCACAAAGAGAAAAGTAGAAACTAGGCTATCCAGTTTCAAACAAGGCAAAATCAAAAGTTTCATATCAGTTATAAGGTTTGTTTTCATCTGTTAAATTTTCAGAACGGAAGTAAAATTTAAATGAAGAAAAATCTCAGATTAAGGAAATGAACTGCACATTTTGAGTCTGCTAGAGGTTTTTTGGTTTCATCACAGTTGTTCACCTATATATTGTAAATTGGTAAAATGTTCCAGTGAACCTGAATCTTCTAAATGATTTTATGGCATTTTTTTCCAACAGAAGGCAAGTGCAAAATTATGCCCTGGTCTAAAATCAAATTCTATTTATTCTTAGCTTTCTAGACACTGAGGTTACAGACCAGGTATTTCTTTCCACATACACCAGATGTGAAAAAACTGCATGTGGAAAATGAACAAAGAAAAACTCTCAGATTTTCTATGTACTTTTGTAATTTCACTCTTCAAGCATGTTTTTGTGAAGCTCACTTGAGCAGTGTAATGTTAGAAATAAAGTAGTAATGTATCAGAGGGTACAGCAAAAGGGAGGAGGCCAAACCTGGATGAGAGCAGGCAATCGCAGGTTCAGAGAGAGCTCCATAAAATGTTAACGTTGCCTATTATGTGCAAGACAGGGACTTGTATATGTATTTTCATATGATTGTGTATATAGAATATATAAAAATGATCAGGTAGGAAAAGACCTCTAAGATCATCGAGTCCAACCATTAACCTAATACTGCCAAATCTATCACTAAACCATGCCCCTAAGTACCACATCCACATATCTCTTAAATACCTCTGGGGATGTGTACATAACCCACCCCTCAATATAGGCTATTTTAAAATTGTCTTTACTGACATTTGTAATTAATTCTTCCACTTATTTGTGCGAAGTAATGCTGTGTTTCAATTAAATACTTCTCTGTACTCAGTGGTTGGAGCAACTGATTGCTCAGTCCCTCAATCACTGTGTGCATGCAGGTGTTTGTAAAACTTTACAAAAAATTTTTCATTTATTACTGCTGAATAGGAAAAGTGGTTAGCAGTTTAGATATGGTAAAGACAGCCATTTTAGATGGTTATTGAAATGAAATATAGCATACTAAAATATTTGAACCCTTTTCTTTTTTTACCTCTGTGCAAGGCTCCTTTAAGGTCAGTAATGTTTGAGAAAGTCTCCTTCTGTTCCAGATACTGCTTGAATATAAGAGGATGCCCATGTCAATCTTCTTTATAACTGGACAACTGTAGGAGAGAGAAATACTTTACAATCTAGACTTTTGATAGTTTGGGGCTGAGAGTTTGGGGGTCTAGGGGTGGTGATGTTTGTACTTCTGGAACCTGCATTTACCTTCCTATTGCAAACGAGGTGTAAGTAATCTACTTCGATAAATGCACATCTTCATTACAAACATCGACTGACCTTTCTGTATATGTCAGTGACAATAAGCAGGCTTTTGCAACAAGCCCGTGAGAATAAAAACAACTTAAAGACACCATTGTAAAGACTAAGATAAGTTTTTAATGGGGGAGGAATGTAGGAGTTGAATTTCAGTGCGTAATCAGTAACTTTGAAGTCATTACTGACCTTTCTGAAGATTAGAAAACCAGAACAATATTGTAAATTTCAGGCTGCAAACAGCTTCTGTGAAAGTATTCCAGTTTTATTCCATTGATAGCAATCTCAAGTCATGTCCTCTGAATTTTAATGCAGCTCAGGTTCCGGAAACAGGATCTGTAACAGTAATATAATTTTATTAATCAGGCTGTGTTTGGGTTGATAAACTTGAGTCTATAATTTGTCTGTAAGCAATCAGAGCTATATGTGGGGCCATTCAGTTTTTCAACTAAGTCACACTACGTGAGAAAAGCAGTTGTTTCAAAGGCCAAACTGACAGTGAGTAGACAAGAACAAATAAAATCTTCATCGTCCTTTTTTTGGTTTTGTAGAACTCCTCCTCACACTCAGGCTACAGAAGGTCAGCAGGAACCCACAGCCATACCTCGTGTTGGTTTGTGACTCTCTTTCCAAACCCTTTAGTTCCCACTGCTGCTAAATCAGGATGGAACTCCTCAGAAGGCCGAAAGCAATCCCAACATGTACTTTTCTATTACATAATTTTCTCAGGAATAAAAAGCTTACTTCTATTTTTCTGGACTGAACTCCATGGCCCATACCCCTACCATGGATCCCAGATCATATGAAGCTCAAGTCTAATTTTTAGAGTCAAATCAAAGGCAATTCTGTTCTTTCATATCCTGTAAAGTTCTGATTTTTCCTGACTTTTACTCCCCATGCAGCTCAGCTCTTGGCATAAATGAAAATTCCACTTTAAAGAGCACAGAATTGGCAGACTGGCATGTAGATTAAGTTACAGATCTCAAGGACACTTTCAAGCTGCAAGAGGTGAATGAACACCCAGTAGATTATGAGTCAGAAAATGTCAGAATAATCATACTAGGATACTCCTATGGCTTACTTGACCTTTTTTTTCAATTTTTTAGGAAAAAACCTTCAACTTCCCTTGCACTTGTTTTCTTCCCCTTACTCAGAAATTAAAAATACGTTCTTAAAGCCAAGATAGCAATTGGAAACTGCTCATACTATTAATATTTTATACCTTGATAGTGGAATGAGTGCCAAAAAAAGATTGCATTTTCAAATGACAATATATGTACTTCAAGATATTTATAATTAACTCTTGTAGAGCTCTTTAAAAGAAGCGAACAAAGTAAAATAACAGTTTTGTGTAGGGAGAGATAGTCAGAAAATAACTGTTCTTTTCTGAAATGCTTTTTTTCTCTGACAGAGTAATGCACGATAGCAAAACAAACACATCTATTCAGAAAATTTTGTCTCAGGGATACTGACCTGAAGCATATTGACTCAGACTATTTTTGAGATAAGTATGTTATTCTTTTCTTTTTGGTGAAAAGATGGACTGACAAGAGTCTTTCGTTCTGGTGAGGCTGTTGTGAGCTCATTGTTCAGGTTCCTTGCTTTCCTCCTAGCCCCACTGCCAGGCTTGGAAATGTCTGCAGAGATGAAGATATTCATTCATTGCCAGCTACCCCAAAATCAGATGACTTCACCCCACACGCATTCTTCAGCAGGTCTGAGGATTTCTTCTGCAATCCTAGAGCCAACTGACCTGTAAAGTCTGTTCATGCCAGCCTGTGGGAATGATCCTTCACACATAAGCTCAAGTGAGCTTCTCATGGTTGTTTTAGAAAGCACTGATCAGTTTAGTTCTCTTCCTACATGAGAAAATATTCTCCTATGAGAAAATCCAGAATATGACTGCAATTTGACTTCTGTAGCAGAAAATGAGGCTTTTTGTATACTGAAATTATCCTATGGGGGGAATAAAAAAGATTCAGTACAAAGATCATTTTACTATCAAAAAATTGTTCCAGAGATGTGATTTTGAGTATCTCCTGTATGTAAGTAAGGAATATTATAAAAACTTGCTCTGACTTGCCAGAATAAACTTCATGACTGCTATATAATAGCTGTGATTAATATATGCATGAAAATACTATGTAAACACACACACAAAAATCTGTACTTTTCCATTGCCTATAGAAATAAGCAGTCCTTTTTCCTAAACAAATGCAAACTGTTTGTTCACAGTTATTGTTTCACGAAAAATTCTGTGATCTTTATCCAAGTGCCAAGTAACTCCATGAAGAACTTGCCTGAAGGCCCTATGAAAGCCACCTCTAGCAGAAAGGGACCAAGATACAGAAGTGTCATATCCAGGTTCCAGGCAACAGCACTTCCTTCAGCACCACTGGGCCCAAATTCCCTGACCATACTTTGCCACAGCTTTTGAATGCATCACGTAGCATCACAGAAGTTAATGTGGGATGTCAAGGGAACAAGTCTTCGGGATTAGTTTACTGCACCCGTGGCCTGCACTCTACATCTCATTCCTGCTGACTTCCCACCAGTTTCCCTCGGCAGCTAACACAAAGTGCAGTTCATTGTCTCTGCATGTCGCAGATGACCAGATAAATTTCAGGATACCCTTCTTATTACTCAAATGTCCACTTTTAACATAGAAATAGCTTCTGTCATCAAGGAGACTGTGTAGAACAGATAAATCCTATTTAAGATTCCTAGTAAGGAACCATGATGTCAGAAGATGTGGCATGTCAGTTCCCAGTAAGATGCTGGCCTGACATTCCTAATAAGGAATAGCTACCAAATATCCTGATCTGCCCAAGAACCCACCAGGATGACACTCAGCAATAACTAAGACCCTATGTCCTTTTCCAATACAGATCTTCATTACTGAGACCTCTCTGTATGGTACTCACCAGCCCCCACACTGCTCCTCTTCAGGACATCCTCACTAAATCCATGGTGTGCCTGATCTAACAGAGAAGCAGAAAAAACGCCATTGAACCATTAATTTTACAATAGAACCTAGTTTGTTTCTGTTTAAAATCATTAACAAAGACTGATATTTGTGGAAAAAGAATTATATCTTAAAATATTACCCTAGATTCATGGGAAACAAAATAAAAATAAGAGCCACCACAACAGTATTTTTCCAGCCTGTTAATATCCAATTCCATCTCTTTTTTTGCAATTCTATATTATGTTTTCTAGATCTACTCTTCAGTCTTCCTTTTGCAAGACAGATGTTACAATTTTAAATGAAAATGTTATAATTTTACAGTGAAAAACCTTTTTTAGCAATAATATCAAAATTGTTTGCTGTTCCATATACTTATGAGCTGCAGACTGTATTTATCATCAGCAAACATTTATTGGCAAGATTGGATTAATCACTAGGTTTTGGGTTTTTTTTGCTTTCTTGGTCTTCTTAGATACCAATAAGTTATCATTCATCTATTCTTATTAAGAATAATGAATTCTTATTAAGGACAGTCTTCTCAAATATTTCTTTTCTTTAAAATAATCTGGGATTACAAGTGAAAACCTAGAAATATTAAAATAAAGACTTAGCAATAATAGGCTTTACATATGACTTTGCCTGGAGTGTTTGTCTTTTTTTTGCTTTAGTATGTGACTTTAAATTTTAACAGAGGAAGATAATAACCTTCTAGAGAACAGACAGACCTCACCTAAGTGGATCAAATATTAACTTGTGTGGTTAAAAATATAAGAACTGATGTTTTCCCGATACTCACTTTGCATATTTTTCTGTGTCTCTCACTAGTGGGCTTTTTCAAAAAATAAAAGGAAGTAGTCTACCTGTGATAGAAAGAAAGGGAAAAGCAAATGAACAAATCAGGAAAGAAGGATGCCCTTTCTTCTTCTCTGGTCAGGAAGCAGCCTGTTTGATTTCACAAGCAAGTCAGGAGATAGTCTGTTGTATAACATAAGTAGTCGTCAAACAGCCAGTGATTCCCAGCAGTGACTCCACTGGCTACTTTTGCATTATCAGAAACTGAAGAAAGATGTGTCATCACACCATCAGTGGTGGTCAGGGTCAGGCAGGGTTGGATGCACATGAGGTGTGTAAGCAAAAGGTACTTTCTGCAGAAGCATGTCAAATTATGCTATTTAAAGCTGAGGATCTACTGCTGGGTTTCTTCTCTTTGAAGGGATCAATAAAAAAAGGAATCGACTACATTCTATCAACATGAAGGAAAGGAAATTACAAAATGTAAGAAGATTTTCACATGGAAGTGCATGGAGATTTTTAACTATATCAAATGTTTATCTTTTGCCTTAGATATATCTCCTTATTGCTTTATTAAATGTATAAAAGCAAATGTTTTTGTTCACCACCTCCCTACTCATTATTTGCTTATTGGATACATTGCAAATAAGAGGAATTTTGAAACAGTTTTGCAGGAACAAAGCCAGTGGCTTTATATTTTATAATCACTATGGTCCCCCAGCTACAAAAAGACAGCATGGGAGAAAGAATGAAAGTATTTATCGAGCATGTAAGAACAAAGTTGTTAGCTAGCAACTTAGTGAATATAAGGGGGACTGAGATTAAACGGCGACGAGAAAAGATGGTACATGGTATTGTAAAGGGAATTCGAAGGGAAGGAATGACAAGATCAGAGGAAGGACTCATAAATTCTTCTGACAACTTCAAAGCCAGTAGAGTTGAGAGGAGGAGATGTTCGCACAAGTTTTCGTTTTACTGCACTGTATTAATTTTCACAGCCTTTTCCAGTTATGCCCTACTTATTTTCTATCTGTAAATGCATTACCAGCCTGAAGATCCCAGTTACTGTGGGAATTGTGGAGATCTCAATTACTACAGTAAGTTGTTAAAATTACTTTTCTACACACATATCTATGATGCCAAGACACTTTAGTCCCCAAGCAGAGTGAAAGCCTGAGGTTGGAAATAGTGCAGATCACAGTGTTTGCAGGACTCAGACCATTTACATGCACATCCATTATCATGTTTATAATGAACATCAATTCACTCTACTATATTGGAGAAAGAAAAATACATGAGGTGTGATATTCAAGATATGAGGTCAGCCAGCAAAAGAGATGAGAGGTGCTTTTTCTTCACGCTCTTGAAGGAGGCAGGAGGAGTTGGAAAGATAGTGATGATGCTTCCTTTCTCTGCTCTGTTTTCTGAAAAATTTGGAGATAAACCCTAAAAAGATATTCATACAGCATCCTGGCTTCCGTTCAAATTATTACTTACATTTTAAACAAGAGATGCTAAATGGAGGTTTTCCTGGCAAGTACAAGAGGAGAGAATGTATTCTACATTATTTAAATGCTGTTGAATAAAGAATGCATGATTTATGCTGAAGTAGATAAAATGATACAGGTCAGACTCCCTCATGTGGCTGTCCATGACTCCACAGAAACTCTTTTTTCCCTGATGTCTCAGATATATCTGTGCTGCTGTCCAGTTTTCTGGCAGAAATGGCCCAGGGGACAGAACTGAGAGATCTGTAACTCTGCTCTTTTTTATATCAAATGGCTGTAGATTTGTCTCTAAGTGCAGTAATGAAACAGAACAGCTTCCTGATGGCAAAATAGATAAAGAAGAAAAAAAGGGAGAAAACCAGAAATGAGTCAGGCATTTGTTTCCAAAATTAGTTATAGATATAGCTATATACGTACATATATACATGTGTGTACATATATGTCTATATTAAATACGTACAATTGTCCAGGCAGTTGCTTAGAGTAAGATGCAACAAATGGTAGGATTTTAGAGGAGAATTCCAGTGTAAAATTCACAGAGGAAGTTTGGATAACAGTAATAAACCTAGTGGAATAAGCTGCATTACTCTTATGTTTCTTAAACTATGTACAAGAAAAATCCATGAGCATTCAGCATTAAAAGACCTTGTGCAGCGAGTACAGAACAAAAAACTAAGTGTAGTTCTTCATATTTTGTTTGCCTACAGATGGTGGTTAATTTTGTTCATGTGTCAGGGGTGCTTCAAACTGAGTTTGGCATTGGGTAAACATTTGACTCAGCCTGACACTAACAGCCTGAATCCTATGGACTATGAGAGCATGGTCACACCTGTTTGATGAGATACAGAGTGCTCTTTCTAATTCTTGTCTTTGCTCTGTTGGCAAAAATGTACAAGTTGGCAAGCATTCATATGTAAGTCATACCACCTGATAAATAAAATTGCAGACCAATAGCCTGAACTGTTGTTACTCTAAAGTTTAAAATCTTTTACATATGAAGACTTTTGCAATGAATTTGTACTGTGATAAGACTAAAATAATCTCCACCTCGTTTGTATTGAGAAACACAAAAGTAATTTTATTGCCATTCCCAACTTCAGTGCTGAATCAATTACACTGTATAGAATAGAGAAGAAACCAACACCCTCCTTTCAAGTACTTGTAGAGTGGCGAGGTCTCCACTGAGCCTTCTTTTCTCCAGGCTAAACAACCCCAGCTCCCTCAGCTTCTCCTCACAGGACTTGTGCTCCAGATCCTTCACCAGGTTCATTGCCCTTCTGTGGACCCACTCCAGCACCTCAATGACCTTCTTGCAATGAGAGGCCCAAAACTGCATTTCCTATCTGTGCTATTCACAGGGAAAATCAAAGAAAAATGGTAGAGTTACAGCACATCTGTGTTGTTTTCTTGTAGATAATACCATCTACATGACTGAGTCCAGACTGAAGAGGAGTGAGAAGTGGAAAATTTAATAAATCAGTTTGTCAGACTTTATGTTTGACAGTCATAAAGTCTTTACAACTCTATCTGTATGACCACAACATCTTTTGCTTCTGTCTAACAGCATGATGGTCTTACAGCAAGGAAAAGCCTACAACATTGTCCTAAAACTGCAAGTCAATTATCAGGGATCTCATTTGTCACAAATACATCTGAAAACAAAAATTGGTCTTCAGTATTATACTGGGTATCTGATCTCGTCTTTCAGGGGGAGGGTCATGGGATCTTTGTTTATATACATATATATTTCAAATGTATATAATGATATAGTATCCCTCAAGTTACACATAAATGTTGTACGGGTTTTGACATAAAATGTAATGTTGGGAAATAAAGCTTCATCTGGGGATAAAAGCATGATTTGATGAATTTTGTCTAGGAATATTTAATAATGTGCCTCAGTGTAATGTAGAATGAATGGAACATAGAATTTTTGTGCTCTTAGCAGTGTAATACTATCAAATAAAATCTTAGCTTCATACTCCTGGATTGTAACTCCCTTTCCTTTTCTTCTGTACCTATTTTAAACTTTTGGTACCGAATATTATAGAGATGAGGAAGAACATTTGAGATATATATAATATTAACTTTCCCAGGCACTTTCGTAAGAAATATTAGGAATCTCTTGAGTCTTCCAATCTCCTTGGAAAGCTCATATTTCTTATCTATTTCACCTGTCTAATGCTTTGAAATAATAACTTAAGTGAATTAGATCTCAGATGCCTTCATGAGATTTTCATGATTAGAAAACAATTACTTCTATAGACTACAGATAGCACACTTGGCAATGTCATATTAAAACCCATATTGGAGTTGAACTATCCAGTGTGACAAAGAAAAAAATTTGCATTGCCAGTTTATTTTCTACAATATAGAGAGAAAAATAAATAGAGAAATTTAGTACAAAAAATTTCAGTTTTCAGTATTAGCTATAATGACATGGTCTGTTGTCAGAATGTACTTTTGAACTTTGAGGAACAAAACCATATGGAATTGCTCTGACTAAAGCACAAAAACTAAGTAAATAAGGAATTGTTTCTGTGATAACAGAATTTTTCCAGAAAAATATAAACCACAGCTGCAAATGTTATTAGGAGTGTGCTGTCTATTCTCAAAATGAGTGATTTCTGAGATGCCAAACCTGAAATATCATTATTCCAGAAAAAGAAATGCAACAAATATGCAATAAGATATATCAGATGAGACCTTTACAGCTATAAATTATTACTAATAGAAATTTTTTTTGTTACTATGACAGATATTCAGGTCATTTGCACTAAAATGTTTTAATGCCTGAACTTAAGCTGAACAGAAAGAAAGTAAATGGGAAAATATTTTTTGGAAAAAAAGACTTTAAAATCTTGCATGCTTAATTATTATTCAAAAAATTTTTAGGCAGGTCTGAGGTGAATGAAATCTATCATTTGTTTTAATTATATTTTTCTAGTTAATGTGTCCAAAAATAGGAATTAAATTTACTTTCTGTTCATGTAAATAGCATTTGTAGACTTGTTTTTCCACTGATGGACAAAAGGACTGTGTTAAGAAACACAGCTGCCTCTGGCTTATTTTAAGAGGTTAAGATGACTAATTTTAGCTATAAATAATAAACTGACTGCTTTTTGTCACATTATACAAGTATAACAAATATTTCTACCTCTAAAGCGTTGGTTGTACTGGTTGAACATAAATTAAATTCACCTTGAACTTCCAAAAATTAGATACTGACTTTTTTATCAGTAACAGAGCATGCCACGCTTAGGAACTAAAAAAAGTATTATAAGGGCAATGTGTTCTGGCTGGTTAAGAGGCTTGAAAAAGTATAATTAGTAGAGAAACATATATATATCTAAAAATGTATAAAATTTGTACTGACTTTACAAACACAATATAATGGATTAAATGATAACAGAATGTGATGACAGATGAATGTGTTAAATATGACAGGGCTACCATATGTCTTTAATTCATTCTGTTAACAGCTTGTCATGATGTTATTTAGTAAATGTCAATTTAAAAAAAAATTAAAATATGGTGCATAATTGCCAAAATATTTATTTTATTGGGTTTTACTGTCAGTACTTAGGATTGCAGGCTTAATATCACTTTATAAAGAGGAAGCATTAGTTTTGAACAGAAGGTTATACTACACAGCTAAATGAGACTCTTAAATAAAAACAGAGAAATAAGTTTTGACAGTAACTATACAAGTGAAATGTGCACATGCCATCTTCTTCCTATCTTTCTTTTAATAGCTGCGGTGGCATGGCTTTTTCAGGTACAGTAAGCATATGAGCTTCTCTCTCCCAGATGCTTAAAAGAATATAAGCAAGTTTTCTTTTATGTTTAGAGTGGAAACATACTGAAATCAGTTTGAAAATCATGTTTAACTCATTGTTCTAATAACATAAAGTATATGTGATTTGTCAGACTTTGTGAATGGCAACTTACTGTATATGGAAGAGCACAACAATCCGTTTTCAGATGCTTTTAACTTCCCTTCGGTCTCCAGACTTCATCTGAGAGACGAGCTAGGCCCTGCTGAAAACTGCTACAGGGTGACCTGGAAAGAGATCAGACATCATGCTATGTATATCTTACCACCTTTCACAGCTGCTGCACGGCAGAAGCCATAGGAAATTATGATAGAAAAGCAGCAAAAGAGATATTTCCGTCTTATGAACATTACCAGTAGTTGGGCCAGATAGTCAAATTGGTCCTTTCCAAGAACTCGACAGGATAGTTTTTCAGACGTCCTTTCTCTATTGTGTCTTTCCTGCAAAGTGCCTTTCTCCCGGCCATGTCAAAGTTAAGGACTGTTAGCACACTGCCATTGAGAAGCGCTGCTGGGTGGCTGCGCAATGGTGAGAGCCAGACCTATGGCTTAGGCACCTCTCAATCAAGGTGGATTATATGTCCAATTAGGAATATTATTAAATCATAGAACACTTTTTACATGAGCCTTTTCCTCAAAATATTGTGATACTTCTCTAGCAGGTAAACAGAAAGCAGAAGAAGACTACAGCATCCCATTTAGGATCAGAAGCATGCCTGCATGCTGCTCACAACAAACATTTGCAGTGGCCTTTGTCAAGGTTTGGTCATCAATTTTTCTACCATTTGGAGAATACCCAGACGGAGAATGAACATACAGTTTTACTACTGTAAAATGATATTTCAGAACAAATGTGGTATGATTCTACTTTAATTTTTTTATAGCTATCTGGAGGTAGTGAAAAATTGCTTCAGTATGTGAAAAATTGCTACAGCATTTATTTTGATAGTTTGATCATGGTAGCTTTTTGCACGTTTTGTTTCTATGACTATAACTTCTGACAGTTCTAAAAAGCTTTGGATAAATTTCCATTTACAAGAAAGATGTGTACCAAACAAGCAGAGAGACTGACAAGCTACAAGCCAATAGTAAAGTCTCTGCAGATACAAATTACAAATACAGCATGTGTCAAAAAAATTAAAAATTGAGGTGCGGTACTGTACATTACTTCTGTAGTTGTTTCTTATCTTCCTAATGTCAAAATGTCTATTATTTTTTGTGTCAATATATAACATAACGTCCTATCAAAAAAAAAAGCTATTCATCTCTTTTTTCTCTAAAAACTTGAAGAAAAGAACTTTGCAATCGGTATCTTCAATTTTTTTTTTTTTTACATTGTGCTGGCTCAACAAATTTTTGATCTCCTGTGAAGAATTATTAGAACACTTCTGTTGGCTGGTTTTGGAAGTTTTTGGAACAACTGGAATGACTTTCAGAATATATCTTATTTAAGAAGTTAAAAGGGACACTCATTTTTCATTTACTGTTTTATCCATCGGAACGTCTTAAAGTTGGGCTTGCTCTTACTTTCTCTAGTAGCATCAAACCTTTTAGACTTACAAAGGTGCAACTTAAAAGACATTCTAGAAAGCTTTTTAGTAAACACAGAAGTTGCTTCCCTTTCTTGAAACCATAAAATTTTTATACAGTCTCCAGTGAAGGTAATCACTACTGTAATCAGTATAAATCAGTTCATAGTGACCAAGCAGTGAGAGGGTCAGGTGCTATTTAACCATAGCAAAAAAATGAAAGGTGATCTGCTGCCGTTTAAACACAAGTATTTAGGATGTGATGAAAATCCTCTATTATGAAATGAAGCATTAGAACTCATTACCCCAGAGTATGCTGGTTTATGACAAATTCTCTTTTCTACAGCTTTGTTACTGGTTTTGTTGTACTTAATTTTTATTTTGTCCGTAATGAAGAGATACACTAACACTATGCTTACTCTTATAAAATTCCTTTGTCAGTAGACAAAGTTTACTAGTTGCAATTGTATCCATTTGTATTAAAATTGACTAAATATTATGGTAAATTTACAGGCAATTAAATTCTCTGTATCATGTTATACAGGTTATACATTATTAAATATATAGGTGAAGGGAAGGAATAATTTTTTGAGAGGAAAATCATTAGTTTTAACTCACTTGAAAACTTTCACATCATTTCAAAACTGCCCCCTTAAAATAAACACACTGTGATTTGTTTATGCCCCAAGTTACAGGACAGCAGGGAATATATTATCCTCCTGCTCTAAACTGTGCTTTGGAGGAGAATTGCTTCTTTCACTTTCTCCGTGTTCCTGCATCTCTCTCTCCCCATGCAGGAACTCTGCAGAGGCTGGTATCTTAATGCAAGGACTTAGTCTGCACAAATACCCCTCTTTTGGCTCCCTCCAGTTAAATTTCTCAGCATGTCCTGTGTAGGATGCAGAGCACACTGGAGACTGAGGGCCAATTACACTTCCTTGCTATCATTCCTTTCTCTTCTAAAGTGGTTTGTCAGCATAAGCTTCTCCTATTTCCCCTAAACTACCCTCCACTCTCCATGTAGCTACACCCTTTGTACACATTTCCTGTAATACACAACACTGCACACTTTTCATGCTTCTATCTGATAATTGCATCTGATGAAAAGGTGAGGAGGGTTGTACATTACAGGAAATTTATTGAAAGCTCATGACTATTCAAAATACTCCCCTCCAAAAAGCACAAAACAACACCCCACTCCCAGCTCTCCCAGCTTCTTGACATCGTGAACAAAACCAGTTTCTTGACATAATATCTGGTGCTCTTACTCTGCTCTGTCCATTGATAATTTATCAGCATGAGCCCCTCAAGCTGTGTGCATTCCTCACAGAGTCTCCAGCAAGAGGAGAATCTGAGATATAGATTTGAATCTGGTGAGATGTGTTGCCATTAATTTTCTTTTTGTGAATACTTTGGAAAAGGGCTTTGTATTTCACTCTTTTTTTTTTTGCTATTTTGATCTTAGTAGAAATAAATGAGCTCCAGGTAATGGTCTCACTGGGCATACTGCACAAAATTCTAGGTATAGATCTGTAAAAATTTTCTTGGTTTTAGGACTTCAAAAAACGCTGTTTCATGTTTAAGCAAATCTAGAGAATCTCTTGGCTTTGGGGAGCACAATGCCAAAACAAGCTGCATAAAAGTTATAAGTGAAATGTAGATATGTATCTGAAAATGCCTGAATTTCCTCATAAAATGTATACAATTCCACTAGATACAGATTAGCCGAATTCAAGAGACTCAACAGTAACAAGGAAAAGCATAAATACATAAACTACAGAGAGAGAGACAGAGAGATAACCCCAAATGTCTTCTACAGAAATAGCATCATAACTGCCTCAATTATCTTATAAAGACAGAAAGCAGAACTCAAGGAATAGAAGCTGTCATGAAACATTTATCTTTGAATAACTGAAGAAACTAGAAGGAAAAAGTGAACTGAATGCATTACAATAATTGATTTATGCAAAATGTTGGTTAATTTTTTAAAATACTTTATGGTAAGAACATTCCATAAGAAATCAGAGCTGCCACTCTGTGGAAAAAAACAGTAAAGGATAGTAGACTTGAAGAGAACAGCCTTCATCAATTACAACACAAAATTATTAAATAATTGCTGTGTTTGCAGCTAGTTTTGGTCAATAATAAATGACTCAATGCATCCTGCTGTGGCTGTGGATTATTACCCCCGTCTTATATACAATACTTGCACCTGTAACAACATATTTACTTAGTCATTAATGAGAGCAAACATTTTGAATAACTATTTTGCCCATATGTTTCTTCATTGTTTTATCTGATGCTTTTAGAGACTTGTTTTCTAGTTATCCATGTCCAGATGCAGATGAAATTTAGCATATTTCTTATTTTTTGATGTCACACTATTTAATCATTGCAACATAAAAACCAGATTATCTATGCAAAAGTCACAGAAAAAGCCCTCTTCTCTTCCTTTAAATACATTTAATTTGCTCTAATGTAATCATATCAAGACCACTTAGTAGTGTGAATTGGCCTCTGAGAAATATGCCACATCCTGTTTAAACAGTTGTACAGAAAGTCACATCGATCTCATGAAATGCACTCATATTCCTGCTATGCCTATCATATTACCTAAATTATGGAGAACTGCTACACTTTGGACTCTTTTCCTGACATCCTCCTCACATAACACATATTAACTAAGACACCACTTTTTTTCTAAGGCCAGCATAGCACACTAGCACACTCCACTTGTCCTTTCAGTCATTCTTCAGAAGATCAGCATGTGGTTTTATTTAGAAAGGTATTTCCCCAATGTAACAGCACAAAATATTCAGTGTTACTGCCACTAGAGCATGTAAGTTGTGGGGCCTATAAGATTCCTTATTATCACAAACAATGAAGACTAGAGGGGATTTATTCACTAAGGTCAACAGAAATCTTAAATTTCTACTGTGTGGGAATTACAGACATTGGTATATTCATACAATCATAGAATGGTTTGGGTTGGAAGGGACCAAACAGATCATCTAGTTCCAACTCCCCTGCCATGGCAGGGACAGCTTCCACTAGACCAGATTGCTCAATGCCCCATCTAACCTGACCTTGAACACTTCCAGAGATGGGGCATCCATCACTTCTCAGGGCAACCCATTCCAGTGCCTCACCACCCTCACAGTAAAGATTTTGTTCCTAATACCTAATCTAAAGCTGCCCTCCTTCATCTTAAGGCCATCTCCCCTTGTTCTATCATTCCATGCTCTTGTGAAAAGTCTCTCTCCAGCTCTCTTGTAGCCTCATTTAAGTACTGGAAGGCTGCTGTAAGGTCTCCCTAGAGTAAGTACTGTAAGGTCTCCCTAGAGCCTTCTCTTCTCCAAGCTGAACAACTTGGAGTTGTACCAGCCTCCAACTCTCAGCCTGTGAGACAGGTGATCCAGCCCTTGGATCATCTTTATGATTTTGATATAATGAAGTTTCAATCAGTTCTAATATTTTTCAGTTTCTGCATGCTAAAGAGTTAAAAATACATTGAATGATGCCAGCCTCTTAAAGTGATCACTGCTTTTGGGCAACCAATTTAACATGTTCTAAGACTTCAGATTAATTTGATTTAAACACTTTTGTTTACATTGTGTACTTAGTTAACATGAAACAGGAAAACACTTTTTCTAATCATAAACAATATATTCAAAGAATATAGAGTGAATGACGTTAGTCAGCTAAACTAACAATGAAGAACCATTGCAAGAAACTTTGTAAAACTTTAACACTGGTTTTGGCCTGAAAAATCCTTTAAATCCAGAACTACTCTTGATTAGGAAGATTTGTATATGGACCATAGATGATGCTGAAGAGAATTATCCTTTAGTCTGATACAAAATACTTGCCTAATTTGGACAATTCAGTTAATTTTTTTCTCAATGGTAAAATGAGAACAATAGTATTTGAATATTGCACAGGGTCCTCACCGAGCCTGAAATACTTGAGTATGATGCTGTGTGTGTTATAAGCAAGCCTGTCTGCATCTCAAAGACTAGTTCCATGTGAGAGAGAACAGGATCATTGTCTACTGTTCCTGTCCATAGGCAGTATGGAGCAAGCATTAGGCCAACATTGGCCAAGTTAGGCCATCTGGATTCTTGGTTCAGCTGGTAAAATTTTATCAGTAATATATACTTCCCAATTGTGAATCTCTTGACAGATGGTAAAACTACTTTGAAGAAGTAAGAGGAAACACAGAAGGAAATTTGACTCTTAACTAATTAAGGTTTATAATATCCCCATGAGATATTTCTTATTTATTACTGAGGAATTGGAAGTGTCCTGCTCATCTTAATGTTAACTGGTGCTGTAGATGCTAGAAACCTTGAAAATAAGATAATGTCTTTTGATGCCTGAAGTTGCTATGATGATTTTGGCCATAGTGTCTCTCTGAGACATACATTGAGTTGCTGGCAGCAATAAAAAACCCCACCCAACCACCCAAAAACCTCCACATACTCCAGGTTCATCCTTATCTCTGTGTTTTAAGGTGAAAACTTACCCTTTTTTTATACCTCAACTTTGCATTATAGCATTCTTTCAATATATCCACTGAAAAGACGTGCTGAGCTGTAGAAGTGAGTACACCCCATCTCAAGATCTTTGGAAAGTGTGTTAAGAATTGAGTTGTCCTAGTGCATTTTAATGGCTTTAGAGCATAGCTCCACGTTTCCCTGTCATTGTTGCAAACTGACAGACTCTGTTCCTGGGAGGAAGGTGGAAGCCAAAGCAGTGTTTGCCAGCTGGTTCACAAAGATGCTGCAGTGTCAGCACATTGCAGAGCCAGAAGGCCAGATGGTGAGAGACCAGACTGTTATTGGAGTAGGTTCCTATTCTCATTGCTGCAACCACCTGCAACAGCTGTAGCTGGGGCAAGCCAGCTCATTTCTGTCCATCTTTCCAAGTGCAACTGATCAATCCATTACTACTACTTGGAAGGAAAAAGGATTGAAGAACTAATAAACTTTATGAAGTGAAAGCTGTGTTTCTCCTTAGCACGGCTGGATTCAGCAGCCTTGTGTATTGATCCCACTCAAACAATATTTCAGTTTGTTGTTTATAACACTGTTCTTTTTTATAATCTCTATTTCCTTTCAAAAGCAGCTGTTTGCAGCCCAACTTCTAATGAGCTTGGTATCCACCTGTTTCTCATTGAAGTTGATAATAAAACTTTGCTCTGGTTGAGAGGGTAGGGAAAGATGCAATTATGGCCTTTTCCTATGTGAAATTCAATTTTTTCCCCTCATACAATGTACTGCGTACTCACCATAACAATGGATACAAATTGCATCAACAGCCAGCTCCACCAACAGGATTCCAAAGAGCAGTGGTGATAGAAAAAAGTGAAGACAACAAATGATATATATATGGCAAAGCTCCATCTTTTCCTCATGGTGCCTTTCTCCACTGCTGAGAATGATCCCAATAAATGTTTTCACTTTAAAACATCTTACATTTTTTCTTCTGACACAGTTAAGCCCCCGTAACTGCATAAGTGGTGCATATGTGTTATTATGATGTCCCTCTTTTTGAGAAGTAGACAGCAGCCTAGGGGATTACATCAGCCCACTGCTACAGGATCAGAAGGCAGCTCCCTTGCATTGGACTCAGACAACTTCTTTCACAGGCAACCACATCACATACTGCCTTTTGTAAATTTGTTCAGCTCCCCCTTAATGACAAATGACCTTTTTGGCTTTTACTTCACTTATTTGGAACTGTCACCTCTCTCTCTGATGGGTAGAAACTTTCTGCAGTTTTCAGCCTGCACATAATTACCCTTATTTGCTTTGATGTAGCCTTTGTTCCTTACCTTGTATAGTTATTTTCCCTCCATGATGTATATCCATTTGCAGTAGTTACAGAAGCAATAATACCTTCCTTATACTTCTGCAAACTCAGTTTTCTATTGCTTTAAATTTCACCCTATAAGCCAGGCTGATTATTTTGTTTTCTTCTTAAGAAATGCATAGTACAGGGAAATTATTAATTCTATATTTAATAGTGGCTATAGTCCCTGATCTTCAGTGGAGATACTTCACATGTGATATATCTTAGGGTCATATTTAGTTTTTTCAGGCTAGATCAAATTGCTGACTCACAGATGCATTAGGAAACTCAGGCTTCTTTCCTTATTGTTGAGGTACCCCCTCTTAAATAAATTGTCATACTTTATCTTATATTTAAGCTGTGAAATTCTATTCCATCACCATTCTCTTACACATAATTCTCCTAAGGTATATTCTGGTATCCCTGTATAGATAATATAGGAATATAATTAAAACAGTATAAAGGATCCAAAAATAGAAACAAAAAAAAAAAAAAAAAAAAGGAGGCTTAAAAAAAATCCCAAGAAGAGAAGTAAAAATTGAGGCCTTTCTTCAAACAACTGCATTATTAGCACAACATGTAGTAGCTTTCATAGCTGTAGATCTCACACTCATCCCTTTTTCCATCTGAATTAAGAAATTTTGAAATATCAAATATTATACTCTTAAAAATCTCATATCACTTTCTCATCGAAAAAAACCTGATAGATAGTTCTATTATAATCTTTCTTTGATACATGGACAATGCAACAGTTCACAATGTTTCAAATTTACTACTTCTGGGACTGATAAAATAATCAGAAGTCAATTCTTTATTCTTAATCTGTCAGTCTATCCACTAGGTTTCATTGCATGGGTTGGACTTTAGTACACATGAGAAAATTTATCTCATGTGTTTTGGCAAAACAGCATAGAAATTTTTTTCTTTATACTCCTTTTTTTTTTTTTACTGGTCATTCATTACCTGCTGAAGCTGTTATACAAATTGTTGTTTTCAGAGATTTCTTAACTCCAAAATTACAACAAAAATGTTAAAAGACACTCCAGACGTTTGCTGCTTGTTTTCTGTGCTTAGGATGTGACATTTCTCCATCTAATATTATATACTCAAGTTTTTATCCAGCACACACAGGTGTCCCATTATGTTTAGCATAAATTAAATCAGATTTACTCAAGAGAAATGCAAAAGAGCTAACGTTAAAGGGCTGTTTTATATTCAGAGGAGAATGAAGTAGTTTAAATAAACAATGTTTGTTCCTAGAACTATAATAAAAACATTTACATTTACCTGTTTCTGGATGAAAAAGTCCAGTGAAATATAGTTTCCAATGGCTCTTAAACCCAGAAGGCAATTTCAAAAGACTGCAGACAGAAATAATGAGCCCTTCAAGTTACAGAGAGGCAAAGGTCTTAAAACAAAAGGATTTTTGTATGCTGATAAAAGAGATCTGTGAGGAGCATAAGGTCAAAATAAAGGTTAGAAATATGTTTTTGGAATAAAGAAGCTGCGAAATCTTCGTAGACTCTGTGGCACACCAAGCCTTCCCAAAGTCCTTTGCCTACTCACTGCCAAACCAGCAGAAACGCAACCTTGAAATTTAATATTTCTATTTAAATATTAATGACCAAAAAAGTGCAATTCTTTTCTGAACTTTCAGAGTAAAGGGCATAGCTTTAGTTCACAAATCCACTGATCTAAGATGTATCACTTCTGCATGACAATAAGTGGGATCTTTGTTAATCTAATTGTTGGAAATACAGCATTCCAAAGAATTCCAATACATCACATAAAGAAAACATAACAACAGAAAAACTCAGACTACTTATACACCCTTATGTTCCTGTCAGCTCAGAATAGTACATAAAAAACTTCCGAAACAACAGCAATACAACCTAAAAAGCAGTATTGTTACAAATAGAGTCCTTGATTGTAGTATTTTTATGGTTTTTTCCAGTAAGTGCTTGATCATATATCAAAGAAGAAATTTATTGTTTGGCTGTTTTGGCCAATATTATTAATATATAGTATTGACCAAAATTCATCAGAAATCTGGACATCCGTGGTAGTATAGATCTATTTTCTTCCAAGAAAATTCCTGTGAAAACATTACAAAAAAGGCTGTCAAAACTAAAACCTGCTAGTTGACTTCTTTGGGTTTATGTATTAGCTACAGACAAGGTTTTAATTAGAAAATAGCAGCTTAAAACCAGATTTTTTTTCATGTTCACAATTCATGAGGACATGAGGTTCTTCTGTCATGAGAATAGTTTCTAACGCTCAAATACAGGCTACCCAGCTCACTAGCACTAGGTAAAACTTAAGAATTACAACACTGATGTCATGGAAATAATTATGCTATCAGAAACTCAAGTATTTTGGAGATGTCCCCCCAGAGTTAAATAACTATTAAGTGTTTCTATAATGCTATTACTTTAAAATTTGCCAAGGATCAAAGAAATTATAAGGAAAAAAAAGCTTAAATGGGTGAATCAAAAAGAATTATTTTTCTGTTTAAGGATGTGTGCTTTGACTGAAATATCAAGGCAAAAATCAAAGAGCTGAATCTCTCACATAGTCAGCAGGATTTTAGGAATAAGTTTATCAAGCTCTAAAAAAATTAACTTTGATAGCAAAAATACTACAGAGCTTTCACAGTGGTGTAATAGACCAGTTGGATGGGTATCAGGGCAGGTCCTTTAATATGCAAAAATTTTGTGTCTTAAAAGTCTGTTTTTGCAAAACAAACCAGGTCTGAATACAGGGTGCTAAGGTATTAAACAAAAACAGCAACAGTCTTTCATCTGGCACGAACCTGTAAGGATGAAATGAAATTGTTCCTTCAGAAAGTGGGGAATACCTTCCTCAGCAAAGAAACACAGACTCCAAGAGACACCAAAGTCCAGGGATGTGCAGTTCTTGGGCAATCACTGTATTTTTTGTCCATAGTCAGATCTACCCTACACAAAATTTTGAACATCCCTTAATAACTCTTTGGTACTGCTATCAAGTGTGTCTGCTTTGGTGGCACTCCTTTGCTGTTTTGACAGGTTAGCTCTCTGTACATGGTGACAGGACCATTCGGGTTTCTTCTCCCTCAAGGTCAGCAACATATTTTCCCTCCAAAATTCAAAGTTTCTAAGAGGTAGAAAGTGAAATGTACTATAAAAGTTTCCTTTGCCCCTGTTCTTTCTTTAGTCCTACCTTCCTAGATATGTTTGGAACTGACTCTAGTGCATTTGAATCCTTAAAGCTAAAAAAAGCCCAAAACCAAAAAAAAACCCCACATGAATTTTATATATACAAATTGTATACAGTTAAATAGTAGTCACCCTTCTATTCAATTATCTTAAATAAATTATTTTTCTCAATAGATAAGGTGAGAGAATTGGCATATATCATTACTAATATCCCCATAAAACCTTTCCTTGTCTTCCACTCCATGGTGGAAAAAAATATTTCTGGTTAAGGGAAGGTCACTGCAGTGACCTTTTTTTTGAAGTTTCACTCACAGTAATACTAGAGAAATCATGTTATATGTAACTTAATATTCAAACTACCTGAATTTAAAATCCTACTCTTTGAAATAAAAAAATTCTTGAGCAATTTAGAGCTGCTATTTTCCCCACTTCAGCACCCCCAGCAGAACCGTTTCCATTTACCAAGCAGCAACAGAATCTGTGTTTTGCACAGGGATATAAACATGACTTTTAAAAGTTAAAAGACATACCTAGCAAGATGAAATACACATAACAAGAAACATTGCTATATTTTAAAGATAGAAGGACCAGCCAAAGCTACATAACAGGTAAAACTGAAAGCAAAAACAGCAAACAAATGAAACAGGGCCAACCACAAACATCGTCCCTCCTGAACTGAGAAGACCAAAACCACGCAGCAAAGAAAAAGACCTGACATCACCTACTGCAAACCATGAACAAAAGTCATGGCTCTTGGAACAAGAAAAGAACTTTAAAGCAGTTATCTCACACTGATTTTGTTTTTTTCCATATCTCAATGTTTCTTCAAAGTGAAACTGATTTGTGGGCATTTAGCAGATTTGATGAGGCTGGCTTATATTTAAGAAACTTTGCTACTGACTTATATGCATAGGAAATGAGGGGAAAGGGAAGGAGAAGGAGAGGCAAGGAAATCAGCTGAACCTTTCCTGGCAATCAGTTATGCATCAGATAAGTTGTTTTCTACAGCTGCACAACGGCACTTCTTCTTCGATTTGGGATTCAAATTGACTCATAAATATTGAAATTATAAGCTTAAGGAAATGGTACTATTTGCAGCATGGCCTGTTTCTAAGAATTAGTCTAATGGAGAAATCATGGCTCAGGTGCTACCATTTCAGTGTGCTATTCTACTAACATTTTTCTGACCCTTTCAATAAAAGGCCTGTGTAGTGACTCTGGTGTTACTGTTCACTATTGCCTTCATCTTACTACTGTAGAGTTCCTAGAAGTTCATTAGGTTGGATTGTCCTGCATAAGTGCTTTCCTCACTGCTAACTATTGCAGGTCCAAAGGACCTAGCACCAGTCTGCTTCACAGACCACTTATACAGAATCTGTAATACTTGTTTCTATACCTTTTTCAAGTATTTTAGGGTTTTTACCTTTTTACCACCCTGATTATAAAACTAGCTGTGTAACTCAATGTTCCACCTACAGCCCACTTTTCTTTTTATGTCTACAGCTGCTTGAATACCATTTTCTGCACAAGATAATTAATATTTCACTTTCTGAGAGCAGACTGTCACCAGGGTGCAGAGACCATAGCTTTAGAAGGAAACCAAACTGTTTCATCAGATGCAGTTCACATCCAAAGCACTGCAAAGCGAGGGAATTGGACAGAGGTAAGCCACGCAGACTCCTTCCAGACCCAGACTGCAAGTTCTGGTTCTTTGAGTCCTCATGTACGACTGCAGTAATAACAATAATCAAAATAACTGTTCTATATACTGACAACTTCTGAAAATTAAAATTTTTTTTCATTTTGGCTCAGAACAAATCTCGTACAATAATTTCTATAAAATCAAAACAAAAATTTATTTTTTCAATTAAAACAAGTGGGAATGCAGGATTGAGTAGCCTTCTTTATGACAGTGCAATCTAAAGGTCAAATCTCTTTTCCATCCCATACGCCCAGGATTGCTTTCTATTATACATAGAAAAGAGCAAAGATTTGGATTTCTATCTGTCATACAAATCCCAAGCCATTTGTCATACTATCAAATCTTGCATACTCTTACTATTCTCTACCAAAAACCGCATTAACCATTAATATCCATGATAACTATTAATGTGAAAATTCAGATAGAAACATTCTAACCTGTTTGGTTGGGAGTTTTTATAACATGCAAGCATTCCACATACTTGTGCTGGGCCCCTTTGTCAATTAGATTAGCAGTTTTATGCCATTCCTATGTAATTCTTTATTGTTTGATGAGAACAATTTACATCTTTTTAAGCTACCAAGTTATCCTGTAGCTGATGTTCATGTTATCATTACCTGTTAAAAAGCCCTTCACTAACACTTTGATGAGTTTCTAGCATTCAAGCACTGTGATCCCCCTCATACACCAAACTGAAGTGTGGGTCAGACTACAATACAAGGGTAGCTCTACTTTTCCATCTCCTGCATTTAAAAATCCTTCATTTCTTATTTCTCCTGTTTCAGATGGTTTTGTGTCTTGACCCTGAGAATGCAGGACTCTGGTAAAGTTTCTCTGCAGATCTTTCTAGCACTGCTTCTGCTAGCTGTTTTGATATTGAATTGCTTCGTTTGAGCATACTGAATTTTTTTGCCCACAGCATGTAAGATTAACTGTTGATGTTTCCTTCTAAGAGATGAAGTTTCTCAGCTATCAAGATTTTAAAACTCCCACCACTCTTGAGCCTCCAGTTCTCAGGCACATTCATTCTTCTCATTGATCTTTGCATATCTTTTGCTCTGTGCTTCACCTGCCTCAGTGAATCCTGATTAGAGGTGTGTAACAAATTATAACATAGGTGAATAGCAGAATCTGTTTAAAGATGCCACCATTTCCCCAACAGATCTTTGCTCTACAATGACTTATTTTTCCCACTATGTTAAAAGTTTGACTGTTTCAACTCCCTCCTTTGATCACATTTGCTCCTTAACAAGTGTTTTATTTTACCACTCTTGATAGCTGGTATTAACATTGCATTGCAGCAGATATGAAGGGCTTGTTATCCTTTACAATATTTTGTAAAAAAACCACACTTTAATATATTACAACTTGTAATAAATATGACCGTTAAAAAATTGTAACTCGTGTAAAGCTAATTCAGTGCGCTTTTTTCTACTCTGAGAGTACTGAACATTAACATCCTGTTAACCAACTGTTCAAAATATGACTTCAATGACTTGAAAATCTGTCTCTACGGTCAGAGCAGTAACTCAGCTGTCATATATGATCATAAAAGTTAGTCGCATTTAGGTATATCATCACATGTTGGCTTGTTCCCTGTAGTACTTTGTTGAAAGTTTCTTGGGTGTCTAATAATTAATTACCAGGAAACTTTAGACTATTGAAAACCTGATTATAACATGGAGGGATAGGTAACCAGCCAAACACTGCTCTCTGTGTTGGAATCACTTCCAGCAGTAGGCTGTTTTCCTCAGTCTATCATCTAAATCTAAATTAGGAGTAGCCCAGATTGACTGAATACTCTTGAGGCTCAAGCCTGCTAGTATTAGGAGATTGTGTCCCATCACAATCCAACAGGGAATGAGTACAGTTTACACTGGTATCAGCTATGTTAGAAGCGTTAAAGTCTTCAGCACTTAATTTCAGTTTCAGCTGTGCTGGTTTTTTCTCTAATAACTTCTGATACATTTCCAAAAACCTCATTAGATAAGCACAGAGGAAAGAATTTGCAAAGACAAGCAAGAAAAAAGGACACGTCTAAGAATGATCTTCACACTCCAGGGTGGTATTTTTAGGTTTTGGAAGTCTGAACATTTTAGAAATCAACATTTAGTCAGTCAGGCATGCATAAAAATTAAAAACTAAAATAAAACATCTGGACACTGGAATTAGACACAAGGATACAAACAATTAAATGAAGACACAATTTTGTAGTCAAATATAATGGCATTACTGAATTTCTCAGCTCAGAATAAATTCTTAGTTGCTGACTACAGTAAATGCATTCCTGTTGCTAAAAGATTTCCCAGAGATTTAAAGGATAAGAAGGTACTTTAATCCAAATTAGTTTATATTTGCTATGGGCAGAAATGGAGGAGAATTCTGAAGCAAGATGGGTTCAGAATGACCTAGCAGCACCATTAAGATTAAGCAATTTGAAATGAGAAGATGTGAACACAAATTGAGACAGAATTGCTACACAGGAAATATACTTGTAATTAACAAAAAGGAAGTAGGAAGAAAAACTAAAAATATGCCCAGTATAAAATATGGACTTCATTTAAGAACACAAGAAAGAATACATATTTAAAAACATGGTTTTAAAATTCCTGCGTGTGAGGGCCTAACCACAAGACCAGATCAAACCAGTCTTGCTGCTTCTTAGAAAATATGATCTGGTTTGAGGAAAACTTCTTGTTATGTCTTACCTCAAGATTCACAGTTTTTTACAAATACTAAACATTGACTTACTATTGTAAGTAATGAAGCTCAAATATGTTCTGATTGTAGTTCCAGTCTAGCAACTGACATGCTCTTTTCACGAAGGAATGGCTCTGAAACTGAAAGAGTGCACAAAAAAAGTGTTCTTCTCTAAAGTATTTTTGTGCAGTACAGCCTTTACCTTTAAAAATAAATACTGTAAAGCTGAAATAATATATTACCTTTTCACCAGTGGACCGCATGAAACACTTCACACAAATGAGCAGGTGGATATGCACTTCCCTGAAAGACAGGAAGAAAAGCTCCAAAACTAAAGAGAACATTTCTCCTTACAAATTATTCAGACTGGAACTATGCAAGTTAGTTTATTCAGATTGGAGACCAGATAGGCTGCAAAGAATTTTTCTTTTGTTTCAACAGTCTTTTTTTCTATATCCAAAAAAAAATCTTTATTCTAAGTTTAATGCAGCTGCTCTGATATAGAACACTTTTAGGCAAATTCATGCAGAGTTAAGAGGAAGGCAAATTCATGCAGAGTTGCAATGGTAATGGTTACAGAAAAAAAAAAGATAGGTATTTACTATTCATTCATCTTCAAGCAAAAAGGTAAAGTAATGAAATGCCTTCTGCTACACTCATCTGGTGCCTGAGAAGTACCTAATACTCAAGGAAGAGAAGCAGGTTCTAAGGTTTGAAAGAATATGAAATAGTTAGTCAATTGTTTTGAAACGTAGGCTGGAAAGCATTAGCATTTTACAAAAAGCTGGGCTTTTTATATAGGTATATTTAAATATCTGAATAGTTTAATGTGAATCTGAGTGCTTTCATGCTTGCACATCTGCATCATAAACTTTTGAGAATGGCTCATAACAGCAATAACACCAAAGAGATTTATCATTACTGTGATGCCAGAGAGATTTTTGCTTTTATGCTTTTTATATTAGTAGCATCTTACTTTTATACTTTTATATATTAGTAACCCTGTAATCCTATAACCTCTACCCTGCAACCTTATATCCCTTTCCTATAGGCAAAATAGAACGAAGTTATCAGCCTTTAAGCATTCCAGAGTTGGACTTGATATCTGAAAAATGAAGCTGTTGAAGTAAGCAGAGAACTTCCAATAGAAACTTGCCACAAGGAATAGTGTGACAAAATTCTGCTTTGCATTAAAGAATATTTCAAAACTATGTTACCCTATAATAATAGAAGCCTAAACGTGCACAGAACCTTTTTACCCTTTTTACACCTTTTGTACCCTTTTTACTTTTGTATAACTTACACTTGCTGGACCCCGCTCGGCAGCATGGGGCCCAAACCCTGCGCAGCGGTGGGTCCTGGGGAAATACCCCTGGGAAAGCTTTGCTTTCTCCAAATCCTTTAATAAATTTTTACTTTTTACCCTCTTATTCAGCCTCAGCCTTTATTTTCAAACATATAAGTCATCAACTGCAGCTCCTCCCTGCTTAGAAGAATGTCTACTACTTTCAGCATGGCTTCAGGCCATTAAATAATAAAAAATTACCAGAAAATTCACTGGGAACTGTTGCTTTGTGATTAAAGCAAAATATGGTTAAAACCATACAAATAAACAAACAAACAAAAAAACCAAAAAAGCTGGAATTTTCAGAAATTACCTACATAAAAAAATAAACAAAAGCTGATTTCTTTCCAATGCAAATTTTGTGCTTGCAGCTCAATTCATGTGCTACAAAGGCAAAATAACCTAAAACATAATAGGCAAGATTAAAACGAGGTTTGAAGCCTGGGGAAAAGAAATGCCAGTTGGAACAACCTTTCTAAATAAACCAGGGATTACAATATGGATGAAGTAGAGAGTGGGCAGCCTGCAAATGGACATCCACAGTTGATAGGTTTTAGAAAAGTACCACCTTACAGAGTTCCATTCCAATTTGTCCCTTTAGCTGCTCTTTTATTCACTTTGCCACAAATTCTCTCTGCATATTTCACAGAGATGATGTATGGACTCAGCTACCCCAGATAAGTAAGGAGGGTCATCTGAGGCACCTGGAAATGTACAGATGTCCACTACTCATGTGCCTGACCACCATGCAGATTTCTTGGCTGTCCTGAGCGTCCTAAATGACACCAAATGTCTCCCTTTAGGCCTGTGAACCTTGCCAAGGGTGTCAGATCCCCAGTTCCTCAGTGAGGCAAGAGGTCCACAGAGTAAATCAGCCAGCCAGGCAGATGAATAGCAGGCTGGACTGTGCTGACACCAGGTAATGAAAGACAAGATATTTTGAGATGACTGTTCCCAATATTACAGACAATCTCGGGAGCACTCCTGAAATGCCTGTTTCACCATTCCAAGCACAACACAAGTGCATCCATGTTTCTAAATTTATTATAACCATTTCTAATCAAAAATTCTTAATCACAGAAAATATACAAAGACCTGCTGGATCATTCAAAATACAGTCTTAAGAGGTGAGTGTATGAGCACTTTGATACAAAGAGAAGCCTGCTATAGATAATAGTCTCAAGTGCAACTTTGCAAATTAGGCAAACCATTGAAGTTTAAGCTATAAATTATACACTGACTCTGAGTAAATGGAAGCCAGGTAGAGATATGAAAGCTGGCTGGCTAAAAGTAACACGGGAACATTTTTTTATAAAGATTGCAAATGAAAAAAAGAGACATGAAATATAAGATTTTCCATAGTGTTGCATGGTGGCCCAGCTCCCAGCTCTCTCGAATTCTGCATGAGTCTTATTGTTTACTTGATGTAAACAGTGTGCTCAGAGCAATCAATTTTTTAGGGATCAGAGATTTGTTTCAAAGTAAATGTAATGTGAAGCAAAATACTAATGATTTGTAATTGTATTACTGCATTAGAATTTTTCAGTAACAAAATAGACAATTTTGTGACTTCCCTCTCATTAAGTTCATAGCTTAAAACAGAAAGCCTTTAGTACTGTCAGTATAATAATTTGAACATCATTGAGGGTAACGAAACCAAATGACTCACAGTAGAATTACAAGGGCCGAGCACCTACTGATGTCATACTCTGCCACCTTCTTCATGTCCATATGTGTTTATAAACCTACTGTAAGGATGAAAAAATGAAGTTACCAGAAGCTTTCCAATATACATACAAAGATAGCATTGATTTCCTACTCGTGCTTACCCTGATGAAAGTGCTTCTGGAAATATGGTAGCTAAGGAATGGTACCCTTGCATAAAAATTGCCCAGAAATAGTTTATTAGACAAATTACCATATTCATCTGAGCTGTTTGCCCAAGAATACCCACCCACGTAAGAAATTGTTCTAATGTGTTCTACAGTTTATGAATGAGCTCTCTCTATATAGCATTGCACTTCACAATTAAAGCTATTACTGTAAAATGCAGGAAATTGCATTCATGGTTAATTGCATAATTCATTAACTCAGGCAAAGTGTGAGCTTGGTAAATATGTAAAACTTTTCAATCAACTCAAGTAGAATGAAAGAGGAAAACACATTATTGATGAAGCTTTATATAGCAAATAAATGTTGAGCTAAGGAATGCATTTTGTTTTACATACTCATTTTATATCAAAGATGAAAAAGTCATGAGCACAAAAAACCAAGCAGGAATTACCTTCACATTTTTGGTTTTTTTTCTTTTGGTTGAGATAGAAAGATTCAAATATTTCAACTAGTTATTCAATCTAGTGTTGATTTTCTTGACTTGCAAAGCACCTAACTGAAAATGATGATAGCACTGTGCACTTATTTACATTTTTATGACTTTTGATAGGAGCAAAGGGTGAAATAGGAAGAGATAACTATCTCTGAGCTACAAATATCTTTGAAAGTCTAGAATGCAATACTAAATGGAATATACAAGTCTGAGCCTCTAAATTGTTTTTTTGTAACAACTCTGTTTTCTGTTCCATTTAAAGACAGCTTACACGTAAACACAGGAAAAAATCTTTACTCAAAAGAGAATTAATGTATCGTTAAAATTAATTTTTATCTTTTGAATGAAGATCTATTTTAGCAATCTCTTCATGATTTTTCCCATCTTGGTCATTCCAGCGTTATGGTATATGCTCATGACTAATCATATAGGGCTTGCTGGTACTATTTGATCATGCTATTTGATCACTGTTTGATCATTGATATAATTTTTACTATATATATGCTAGTCTCTCTTTTAGCCTTCTAGAGGGAAACTGAATAACATTACTACCACTTAAAGAAAGGTTTTGAATCCAAGCAAACATTTTCAGATTAAGAAAATGCACTATCTTTATTCACATTTTGTTCACATTTTTGCCATCCTTCCTCAATCACATTTGGATTTACCAGGATTGCGCTAGCAGCCAGTCTTGCACTTTTGATATATATCTTTATCTACTCATATAAAACACAGATAGATATCAAGGCCTTAAGAGCAGTGTACTAACCTCTTTGAAACAGATTCTTACTTCAGATGAAGATGGAAACACTCTAGAAATAACCTAGGAACCAAAGATATTGCCCCTCGGGTTTTATATCTATATCAATACTTTATTTCTAGAAAAGTTGTTGAAGCCTATTGCCTTAAATATCAAACTGCAGACTGAGGTAATTAAATATGGAGTCAAGATCTTTCTTTGAGAATGGATCACATAATCTCTGAAGAAAATAATGATCTAGGAAAGAAATAACACTAAAGTTAAGTGTGAAGTTTCTAGTAAAGTGTAACTTTCTCTTAGATGTGTTGAGCAACTTTATTTGGAACATTGTTTTATAAACATTATCACTAATAAGCACAGCTGTGTTTTGCAGCAGATTGTTCTCTGTCAACGCATTACACATAAAAGGATCCTACATGGAGTCACTGGTAGAGTACAGATTTCACAGCTAAAAAGAATCAGCTTTCTCTTAATCCAGCAAGACTAAGGCATTTAAACAAAAAACATTGACAGCTACAAATTAATATGCCATAGTTAATAGTCACTTGCAGTACTTTTACACATCATCTGTACATGTATATTTATTTGCACTGTGCTTGACATTTAAAATGCAATTCAAGCTCTGCAGAAGAACACAGGAGATTCCAGTAAACCACTGCTGAGCCACACAATAAAAGTGAATTATAAATCATGTTATCTGTAACAGAGCTGCCACATAAGGAACACGGTCGTGTATATCATTGCTAATAGTTCCAAGAATGTGTTCTACTGATGGTGCAATATTCTGTAGCAGATGTGAAATCTTCAGTATTAACAAATTAGTTGAAGACTTTCTTATCTAACAATATCCTAGTCTAACAATATAAAATTCTGGCTGATATCAGTATAGCACAGCAAGCAGTAGAATAGTTGATTTTGCAAGATGTCCTAATCAACTTTCAGCTTTTCAATTGCTTTGTAACCTTTAGCAGATCTCTCTCAGCAGCTGAAATCTGAGCACTTGATAAATATAGAAGCAGAATATCTGGCACAATAAAAAATAAATGCAAAATACTAGAAGAGCAACTTTTGCTATACAAATTGCTATTTATTAGTAATGAAATCTAGACCTTGAAATCCTTTAAACAATGCATTGACTCCATGTGTTCTTAGAACAAAGGTTTTTAAAACATAGAGCTAAAGATCTTGCCAGGAAACATACACAACATCACTGAAAGAACTGCTTGCCATACAAACTGATGATACCATCCTAGTGTGCAGCAGAGTACTCTCCTGCCAATACCAAAAATCAAGCAAATTTGGTGCTTTGTTCCTATCACTGCATAAAAGCAGAGCAAATACACAGCCAAAGCTTTGAAATGTCTGAAAGGAATTATCCCAGATGTGGAGATTTCTAACACTAAAAGCTGCTGCAATGTGGAAAATGGAGAAATAGAGTTGAAAGGAGAAGACAAAAAAACAAAGTTCAGCAAGAAGGAGGGCATGCGTTGGCTATAGTTCAGCAGGGACAAAAGGTCTGCACACCTTAGGGGCAGGAGTGCTGAGGGAGCTTGGTGTATCTGCCAAGGGAGACATGAAACAAAGGATGGAGTGGTGCGGAGGTGCTGCAGTCATGCCGTGTTGAAATCAGTGCAAATGTCAAACAAAGGATGAAGCAACATAGCTGGGTTGTGGTTACACTGCATGAACACCAATGAACTTAACAGGAACTAAGCCAAAGGAATGATCCAGATGGTAATCGAAACCTGAACTTTGCTTCGTTACCTTGAAAATACATATTATTTCATGCCCCTACATATGTTAAAGACTAAAGTCACTCAAACTCCACCTAAACATGAAATGACACCAACTTTAGCTTTACCTTTTCCCCTCCCTCAAAGTGAGGAGAGAGGTCAGAGAAGACTCCATCGTAGCTTCTGGGATCAGTTGACATGCTGAGCCTGCCTTCTCCTCCATAGGGATATCTACTGGGTAAGAACCATATTCTATGCATGCTAAATGATTATTCTCAAGCTAGCTTTCATTGGTGATTGGAGCTTGTCTCTACATGGCTTCTAATTCATCTTTGCAGTTGGTTAATATGAACAGCAATCTCTGAACCTTAGCCTGTCACAGTCTTCTATTATCAGAGTATTTGTAAATGGAGTGTGTTACTTGGTAAATTGTTTAGTGTGAGTCCTTCAAGGGTGCTAGCAGTGGCCATCAGCAAATAACATACTTAGAAAAACTGATACTATACCACCAAAGAGTGGCGACGCTGTTGGCATGTGCTCCTGGACAGAATAGCTGAACCACCTCCAATACAGGGCACTGTTCTGTGGGGACCACATGACAGGTGCTGACAGGCTGGTCAGGTGCAAGGGGCTCACCTTCCCTAGGGTGCTGATAGATTGGCCAAATATAAAGGGTTCAAGGAAACCCCCCCTTTCACTAGACAAGAGTCAACAAGAGAATGGGGGAGAGATGTACATCCATGACACAGAGCAATATGTAAGCAGAGCAAAAGGTCACAGTGTGTTGCTACCCCTCATTAAGTGAGCAAGATGTACCTGGGTTCTTTGAAGGAAAAAATTTCACCAAAAAATATATTTATGTTACTCTCCCATTACTCCAGAAAACACTGCTTTTCTGTGCCTAGGAAATGGCAAAAGTTGCTTGCTGCTGATCTTACAATTAGGAATTCTGCTTATTTAAAGGAATTTTTTAGAATAAGTTTTTACCGTTTATTTTTCTAGATAAGCATTCCAAGTCAGAGCCCAAAATTTACACTTGTAGGATCTACCCTTCTACAAAAAAACCCCCAAAGATTTTACTAGATTGTTTCTTTCTTTTTTAATGGAAATAAAGATAAAATAAAATGAAAGTTCTCATAAAAAAAAGGATTTTAATTTCTGTCATGAATTTATTTTTTTTAAAGGTAAAATGTCTTTTTCAACAATAAAACTAGTCACTGTGAAAAAAAAATACTACATTTTAACATCCATTAATAAAATGACAAACATCTAAAAAATCTGGAAAACTTGATAGAAAAACATTTAATAGTCCAAATAACACATATAAAATGAATTATCTCAAATGCCTACTGAGTGGTTCAACATATTGCAGAAACTGGGTTTTTTCTTCCTTTAATTCACTCTGAATCCAAGGTTCTGTCACAGAATATCATTGTTCTGCTTCTTGAAATTTGATTACCTGGGTTTCCAGAGCTAAGATTTGAAGTGATTTTTCTAGTTGATCTTTGACCACTGAAGGCCATCTTATGTTCTTCTAAAAGCAGTCACAGCAGCTACTTTTCATATGAAGTTCTTCATATGAAGTACTC
Organism: Ptilonorhynchus violaceus; assembly: GCA_013397565.1. Classification (NCBI taxonomy): domain Eukaryota; kingdom Metazoa; phylum Chordata; class Aves; order Passeriformes; family Ptilonorhynchidae; genus Ptilonorhynchus; species Ptilonorhynchus violaceus. Next base: position 206,035 of record VZRJ01012425.1, read on the forward strand.
AACTTGAGTTACAACAAAAATTTGCTGTTTTCTTATGTATCCTTATTATTTTTTAAATGACCACCTGTCCAGTACCACAGAAGACGTAAATGAAAACTGTCCTAATGTAAAGATTTTTCAGTCTAAAATTGCTAATGCAGTCCCAATAGAGAATTATTCTCTAAATAATGCAACAGCCTGGCAGGGACTCCCAACTGTTCAATGAGCCTTAGGTATTCTACAGAAAATGTTGTTAATTGTAGGCAATCTAATCATAAGCTTAGAGTTGACATTGGCCTTTCTCTCTTCTAGAGAATTAACAACCTTGGGCTTCAGTCACTTATAACAATACAGACTATATTCACACACAATAGAAATAAGGTATTGGAAATTCCATTTAAGGCAAATGGAAAAGATCAGATGTTGACAGGTGAGAGAGGAAACAGTAATAGCTAAGATGAAGACAACTGACAAAAACAGAGAAAAACTGACAGAGACATAGCTAGTAAAGTGAAGAATAACTTTTAAAATAAATCTGCTTAGAGAGAAAGGGCTTGCAGTACACTAAATGGAGGACTAAATGAAATCAATAGCTTGATGTGACTTCAGATCAAAATATGCAGAATAATTGTTGTATTAAATATGTAGTCTAAAACCCAGTCTATGGGTTTATATTGGTTTTAATGTTCCATAGCGTTATCAAGATTAATAATCGTTTAAATAAATTCTTTATTTTAGCGTTCTCTCTAATTCATATGGCATTGCACTGCATACATCCTTACCCTGCCTCAAATAAAACCAGAAATGTAAATAAGTTGAATACAGTCTACAGATGGATGAACATCTGAAGCTAATGTACTTGAAAGAGATCAACAGTTTGGAAAAAAGAACTGTGTCATTTACTGGGTCATCAAATGGTAACCTTTCAAATGAAATGCAAATAAATTGCTATTTCAAATGCATTTTATCCAAATGAAGCAAAGACTAAAGTTCACAGTGTTAATTGCTCAAATCCTGAAAACAGTTATGAAGTCAAAGTTCATCATATAAATGACAAGGCCTGCAATTTTTCTTTAACAAGACATAATGAGTTTACATCTGGATGCTCCTTCACAAATAGAAACCCCATCCTACATACTAAGTCTGGTATTTTATATCTTATGAATCTACAATTAATTCCTTCAAAAATTAATTTTTCAGTGGAACTTTGTACAACACTCTACTTGGCCTCTTTATATTGAATGATTAGCACACAGATTTTAAAACTGTATTTATAATGTATTTATAATCATATTTAAAACGTTTTTAATAATTTATTGCAGTGAAAATTTATTATCCTCTAATTCTTACCCATTTTTTAAGCTGGAAATTAAATCATAATACTTTTTTTTTGTACGTGACCTATTAGACAACTCAGGATTCATTAGAAGTTAACCCTGTCATTGCTAAAAGAGGGTAGAAACAATAAATGTGGGCAATAACCACATGCGGAAATAAAGCTAAACAACAGCCTATATTTTTAAATGCAGAGATTACATGCAAAAACATGCATAAGATATAACTGAGACACCCTACTTACATACTTATACAAAGTAGTTGAAATATTTCAAATGTTCTGGACCACGTATCTGGTAGAGTTATTATGTGACCCACCATGACATTCTGGTCAATCATTCTTTATATTTCAGTATCATTCGTATGTGTTTATCAACAAACAGAATTTTATGATTTATGAAAGAAAGGAAAACTCTTGTATTGTCAAATGATGAAACCTAATTACAAACCCAATAAGAATTCTTTGTAGAATCCTTGTACAGGTGATTTGGGAAGTAACTTTTCTTTTTTTCACCATTAATATTTCCACATAGCATTAAGAATATACCAAGGCTGCCTCCAACTGAAAGCAACATACCAGTATAGATCTGGCTGTGGAAGTAGTTTTGACACCATGAGCAATTTCCTGGGAAAAACATGTCAGTGAGAGTTTATTAAAAGCAAAGCATTTTGACACAGCAAGATCACAAAAGCAGAACACTTTCTTCCCAGAACAAACATCCACATTGGAAGTTGTTGCTTTAAATTATAATTATGGGAACTATGAAAATCAGAATTCAAGCTCAATAAGTTATTGGCACTATTTCTATGGAAATAGGACAATACACAAGTGTTTATTTCCACCTGATATTTAATTTCAGGCAACTACTCTAATACGGAATGATCACAACTTTTTTTCTTTACAAGATGAAAGTTAGGACCCTTGCCATCTTTGCATTTTATTCTACCACCTCCAATTCTGTGTTTCCCAAATACATATTGTATATTCCTAATCATTAAATAAATCAGCTTATTACTGCACCAGTGGACATCAGTATGCGTAGACCCATGTAAATGACACTGTAACTGCTCCATAGTAATTTTTCCATACTAACTTCAGATGGAAAACAGCAATGGAAAACTGGAAAAGAAGAAACTGAAAAACAGTTAATCAACATTCTACTGTTATGGGATGTTTCTTCAAAGTGTTCCTTGTGTCCCTGGTTCTGCGTAAAGCTGCTTCCCTCATCTGTTTAGTTATCTTGCCAGAAAACTTATTCTAGAGTTGAAAGCTGCAGCAATATGGTCCTGTCTGCATTCTAGAGCAGCGGCATGACCAAAGCCTGCTAGTTATTGTGTTCATGGCTCAATATCCATATCTGTATTTTGTGATAAGAAGGAATTCATTGTTGTATCTGGGGATAAAGGGTGCAGGAGCCTTCCCGAAAGCGTCGCAAGTTCGGCGATGCCTTGACACCTTTGGCGGTGCACACACACACACACACACACAGAGGCGTACTTAGCCAGAGGCAAAGAGTCGGAGGGGTTCTCCTTGTGGTGCTCCACAAAATAGGTTTATTGCATGGGTAGTCCGGGGAAGGAGAACCCAGAACAATGGAGGGTTCAGGATTAAATACCAGGGGCAGTGGGGGTGGAGAGAACAACAGGGACCAATGGGTTGAGGGTTGGAGGGCGGAGGGAAGGTGGGGTAATACAACTTCAACCAATAGGGACAAGCAAGGGGAGGAGCAGGGGACAGGAATAAATGGGGTGCCAAGTAAGGGAGGACAATCTAGAACAGAACCTTATTAGGCAACAGGGAGTGACAGGCCTACAGGCCAACCAAACAGGGGCAGATTAACATAACCTGGCAAGGCCTGATGGGGAGACCTTCTCCTTCGCCACAACCCATGGGGAGGCCTTGGACCTCGGAGCTTTCCCACCAGCAGTGTCCTACTGCACTCAGGCCCTCTGGCCCCACTGGCTCCTCGGTCACTCCTGTGGCTGGCCCAACCCCCGCAGCATCCCCTGCTGCAGGCTCAGCCACTGCCACAATTCACTATTCTTTTGCAAATGTTTTCACAGAAGACAACTAAAGTAGTTTGTCTGGGTACTGTATCCCTCCAAAAGCTAGAAGGGGAAAGGGAAGGAAAACGAAGGGGAAAGAGAAATGAGCATTGGAACATACCCATCTTTTATTGCAAAGAGAATCTGCAATAAGTGTCCCACAGAATAGCCTGCTGCTGGTGCATTTTAGTTTAAGGACATACTGCATTGCCGTTAGCTTGCCAATCCTGAGCAGAAATCAACTCAGGGCAGAAGAAAAAAATGCCAGTTCAAGCATCCAGGCAAAGGTAACACCAGGCTTCTGGTGTCCTGTCTGAGGTCCAAAAACCAAGGCTTCTAATACTCTTATTTAATATAGTGTGACATTCCCAACAGCATCTAAAGCTAAATATTTCCAGGCATGTGAGTGCACAGCTGGTAGAAGCCAGGTAGGAATCTACTGACAGAAACTTAAGCACTGAAACAGCATCTGAATATTAAACTTAGCAGCTTCATGGAGATTATGCAACCATCAGAAATAGTTGAAAGGTGGAAGCAAACCTGCAGAGATCCAGTTAGAGACCAAGTTCCCTTTGTAAATTTGCCTTCAAATTTGATCTTAATTAGAGCTCATCTTAATGAGGTGAATTGAGATGAACCTCTTTTTAGCATCAGATCTACATCCCTGTTAAAAGCTTTGCCACAACAGTTTCTAAATGATACAATAGTGGAGTCACAAAAACTGAGAACAGACCAGCATTTACAGACTTTGACATTTTAGCTGTTGGTTTTAGAGACTTGTGATGAGTACAAGATAATTTAAAGGCAATTAAGACAATTTAGAGAGGAATGAAAAATAAATCCCAGAGAAAGAAATGAGAAAAGGAAAAAGGAAATTGGTTTAATTCACAGAGAATTACTTTGAGAAAAACTTTTAGAATCTTATATCTGGAAGAGATTCATCCATGCCTAATTTTTAATCTGGAGAACTTTGATTGAATTTTATATATGTAAAATGAGGTCTAGAAGGGGAGATAGCAATACAGATGTTATGGAGGAGCTGTACAGAACATTCTCTTAACTAATTTACATAAGTCATGTCAACTTTCTTTAGCTAAACACTGTAAATGTTTCCAGTACAACCATCAGAGTAATAACAATTATCTAATTGTTATTAGAATCAATAATTAGATAAAATATAATTGTTAGAATAAAGAATTAATTGAATAATTGAATCAAATTATTCTACACTTCAAAAACCTAGGACAAAACAGCACAGCAGATCTACATATTCTTTGTTGCCTTTTAGTGATGTCTATTCAAAAGGAAAAGGAACATCTAAGTTGAAAGTGAATGTAAATTACAATGCAAATTTAAGGGAAAGGATAAAAATTAGAAATGGTTAGAACTGATACACGATATTATTTACCCTCCTGAATCTTCCTCATAGGCTTCCATGAAGATGTGATTGACAAAAATAATTGACAGTGACATTCTGTTTACTGTCGATTTATGGTTTCTCTTATCTACAAAATGAAATTAGATGGAAACAGTAATTCTAGAAATCACACAGAAAGCACAACAGTGCATACATGCAAATAATAAATAATAATGTTTAAGGATATATATCATTAGTCTGTTTGTCCTCTGTGATGAACACACCCATGTGTTTCAGGGTGCTTAGGCAGTATCCTTCAGAGATCCTGTTCTGGCCATATGTCATTGAACCTCCTTATCCAGTAAGCCATCTTCATTAAATATCTTCAATAAAGAATGATTACAAAAGGATGACTAATTTAAGAATTATCCACGTTCTTCCATGTGATAAAATACATATGCATGGACATCTATATGATTTCATATATGCTGTTCAGAGACTGTTAATGTCATACACAGTATGACACAATGACAGTGACCTCCTCCCGGATCTTTCTTTTAATAGCAACTCTTTCAAGACTGATCAGAAATAGCTTAACAAAGCACATCTCTGCAGTTTTTACAGCACATTAACCACATTTTGAAGTAGCTACCTGAAGTCCAGAATGCCAAGTGATTGCTAGAGGGCTTCACTGAAGTAGAATGGTGTTAAATGTAAGCATCAGAGCTTGTAAAAGTGAGCAAAGAATGAGCACTGCTGCTGTTCATCAAAAATGTCTGCTATTATTATATTTCTATAATTATATATATATATATTATTATGTATATATTTTACATATTATATTATTATAATGAGCACAGATCTACTAAGATATTTTTATCTCATCTGTCTAGAAACAGATGACATAATGAAATACTGAGCCTTAAAGATAATTTCCTAAAACAAAAGAATCTTATAGGAAGTGGGTGTCAAGTGATATATAAGATAGTAAAAAAATACTTTTCTGCATCCAGTGAGTTTTACAAAAATTTTCTGGAGAATTCTGATATTTCTCTGGCCATAAGATTATCATGACTTATGTCAGTATCACTAAAATCAAGATTTGGCCTTTTTCACAGGTATTTCTGAAAAGCCTATTTGCTGTTGCATCTAAACCTCAGAGTACCAGAGTACAAGTATTAAGAGGCACAGTACCAAATCTTAAATAGGTTTCCTATCAAAGTTTAACTGTTTTATATGTGGGTTTATTTGTTAATATTCTCTGTTTAGAGAACCATCCTTCAGATAGAGTTAGCTTTCTGAAAAATACAGAATTTAACTTGCCATACAGAAAGAGAGACCATGTGAACTATTTTCTCACATTCTTTCTGAGTGTATAATTAAAGTTTTCCTTAATACGATGCTTTAATGTCTTTAGTATAAATAATGGAAACCTACTTCATAGAGTAAAATTTGAAATGAAAGACTAACTGATTACGATGAAATGTTACTGCTACTTTCTGTGCTTCAACAGTTTGATGATTCACACAGACTCTTCCAAAAGAGAGTCAGATTACATTAAGTATTAGCCTCACCTTTATTCTGTTGTATAACCTGACTTTCAAGTATTTCCATTTGACCACATAGGTCATGATGGCTTCTGAAAAACTAGAGAGAAACATATTTTGTCGTCTTGTGCTCTAAATGATTTTACGAGAGTCAGAGAGAGACCTCATGCTTCAGCAAAATAAATGTTTCACTGAATAAACATCAAACATAAGACTGCAACTCAGAAGATCTCTTCCATGTTAAGTACATAAGATACACAAGTTTATATATCAACTTCTTCTCTGCTCTCTGGTTTAAATTAAAAGTTCTAAAATATAAAGTACCAGGTTATGGAAAAAACACATTCAGAAGGTTGATTGCAACTTAGTTCCAGCTGCTAAAACTTGATGAAAATATTGTAATTATTTTATAAGGACCATATGACTCCAAAGTGAAGTCATTAGAAGAGGGTTTCTTAAAGACAGCTCCCATCTTTTCTGATATTTCTATTAGGCTCAACTTCTAAATGCGTATACACTGTATAATTTACTCACCATTACTAGTAACTTAAACTTCCTTAATTTTTAGTTTGTTTCTTCTCTGCATTACGTATCAGTGCACCAATCCCAATTTATTTGACCTTTCCTGTATTGGCATAAATATGCATATAGTAAAAATGCATATAGAAAATTACATTTTTCCTGGTCACCGCATCACCACCTTCCCTCTCCCTTCCCCCTCAATAATCTGGATAATGGCCAGCACAAAATAATAAATTATTGGAGTGCCCCTCCCAGTCTTGACAGGATTAATCAGAAAATCTACTGTTATTTACAGGAACACAGTAGGGACATGATCCAGTTTGCAAAGAATCAATGGGACTCTTTTTACTCTAATTTATAAGATAGAATAGAAGCTGAAAGAAGTCACCTTCTAGAAGATTTCCCAAGTGATAGGAAATTTAGAATCAAATGAAAATAATTGTGTAACTGTTTTCTAACATCACAGTTTATGTTCTTCATAGATTTTGGTCACTGGGCTCTTGTATTTTGTCTGAGCTTTCTAAAACATGAATTATGAAATTTCTGGACTGCTTGGTATTTTTTCTAATTAGAGAAAAAAATAAAAATATATACATACACTTTGCTGAAAAATGCATGTCCAGGCTCAGCACAATGTTGAACACTTTAGAATGTAATACTGAGCACAACTAGCCTTATTTTCTGCTACCATAATTTAAGTGCAAATGGAAATTAAGATGTACTGGTATTTAAAACAATTACACCTAAATTTTGTGGTCGTGTAATCAGCTTCTGAAGGAGTCTTCACCTCCATTCTTACTTGAATAATTTGGTTTAGCACTACACAGAACTCAGAACTTTCTGCACTCATCACAATTACTACCTACATAGAGTACATTGCTGAGCTATTCATCTGAAAAATGGCATGTAAATATGTTCATTTTCCCCCTACAGTATCTCAAGTATAACTTTATGATCCAACAGCTTTTACAGCTTATCTGATTAAAAGATGCAAAGGTCTGGAAAAAATACTGAAATAAAGGATCATCACTTATTTTCTATGGTAGGAACTGCATTTTCATTGTTAATGTAGTTAACTACACAAATGTCAGAATTCAATGTCATCATGATAGTTCAGTCAGAGTAAAGATGAGTACTTTAAAGAACTGAATATTTGGTAGTTTTCTAACATAGCCTCATGTGCAAAATGAGTAATAGAAAAATGTGCAAGGCAATGTTTCAAATAAGAGAAATCAGACAAAACCAAATATTGATGTAGATATAAAATTGAAAATTCATGCCTGATAAAGGTTGAAGCATAATGCTACTTAATGGCAGTTATCATGCAATTTGGTAGTGGCAGTAGATGAAAGTTTATGCCAAATTTTAATCTGTGATTTAACTATCATGATAAAACATGTTTAAATTTATAGTGAGATATTATGGATCTCCTCTCATTTATCTTATTATGCCAGTTTATTTCATGACAGTAACTGTGGATTGTCATTACCCCCAAAATGTACCTGGATGAAGTGATAGAATGCAACTTGCTAAACATCTGAGACCTGGTTCTACATGTTCACTAATAGCACTGGAGGAAGTCTTAGGACCCAAAAGTCATCAGACAGGTAGAGAAGCCTGGGAATAGAAGATTTTTTTAAAGTATCAATATTCAGTGTGTGGAAACTGTTGCTTAGGGGAATAACAAGTAATTGTGCACCTTTGATCACCTCACTCAGATTGGCCTCCCAGGAAAAATCAGGAAAACTAGATCACAGTTTGAGCAGTAAGAGGAATCTGGTAAAAGAAGTGCAGAAAACTTCCCTTCCCTTTTCACAGAACAAATATTATTTCAAAACAAATTAACCCTTTAACTGCTTTTTCTTCATCAAAGCATTCTTTTCTGTTTTCGTTATTTACTGATTGGTTTACTGTTGCAGACTGAAAACAGAAGTCTTTGTTCCAGAGAGATGAGATGTGATGAAATGCTCAACAAAAATACCAGGATAATATCGCCTATAACAGATCTTTGAAATGCTTTTCAGAGAAGGTTTGTGTCACAGATATATTACTTTCATAAGACTGTTGTACATATTTATATCTGAAAACCAGTAAAGAAATGAAATTTTAAGACAGGCATATAATTACTGCCTTAATAATAGAAAATTAGTATCTAATATCCAGAATACCTATGGTAACATTTTCTCACTATCTCCCTACATCTAGACAAATAGTGTATCATGGTTACAGATTATTTCCAGAACACTCATGAGCTGAAACTGCTGTTCTCTGGATATGTGATTTACCAAGTTTTTCACCTATATTGAGAGTTCAAACCTTCTGAAAATATTATTTCTGTTATTTTAGCAAACAAGTAATTTATACTCATTAACTGGGTCTCACTATGACAATATATTCAATAGGTCTGTAATAGAATCTGTGTTGATCATGAATTAACTGCTATGCTGAATTTCATTTTGTCAACACAGCTGAGTGATCAACAGATATTTTCACTCCAGCTAATCCATTTTGCTCACAACATTCTTTGTTTACTGAATAGTAAATGTGGTTAGGATGTACTTTCAGTAGTAAGCCATAGTTACAAGCTCATAACAGAGCTAAAAATGTATCAGGCAAAAGGAGCTCACGGGCCAAGGATAAACAGGAGGAACTGACATTGAAAAGAGAAAATCAGAGCTGGCCAGATGGTCTATCTTGGTAAATTATAGGCATTATAAAAATATTAATTTGGAACTCAATTATTTTTCTGCTGATAAGCTTAATCTTATATCCCATGACTGTAGGTGTCTCCCAAGAAGTCACAGCAGATATAAAACAAAAATCCTCCACCTATTAATACTCACACGACCAATGTCCTGCATATCAGTGGAAATGTAAAAGTCAAGCCGACTGTGCTCTTGCTGTCTGGAACTAACATGACAGGACTGGACAGCCCAATACATAGTATTTCTGTTTTCTATGAATAACAAAAAAACCTTCTTCTAGTATTAATATTACTCATGCTAAAACCTCATGACTATTTGTCCAATTTTTCAAACAGATAGTTTTGTCTACATTTATAACTCCTGAATACAATTCCACAAAGAAGAACGTGGCAAGAATTTTCTTTATACCACTAGAGGGAAATACCTTTGTAAAGTCCTACCTATGATCCTTCATATCCCAGGTAGGAAAGCAGTTTTTAAAACTCTCTGAAAGAAATAGAAAAAGAAACAAAACAGATTTCTCAGAAAGAAAATAGAGCTGAGCAAAATGATGATGATTCACATTTTATAACATAACGGAACAGCAAAATAGTCTAAGTTTCATTTCACCTTCCTGGGACAGAGGACATTTGTTTCTTTCCTGACAGAATAAATCAATGGAAAACTGAGAAATGGCCCCTTCTAATCAATCCACAAGAGCCAGACTGAAGATGAGTTGTGAAGATGCAGTGGTCAAGTGAGGTTATCAGGGAAAAGCTTTTTCTGTATTATGTGTTGTGCTGTTTTAGTCTACATGAGTGCCTTCCTGGATGTTAGTAAGTACTCTAGCATTATTATGCCTGCATTTCAAAAGGTTATAGTTCCTTGGAAAGAATTTTGCTAGGTAGCTTAATGTAAAGATTTGATGTTATAAGACAAAAGAGTGAAGGAAATATTCGCAATCATATACTCAACATCCTTTAATTAGCATCAATGTTGAATTGTCATTTGATAAATATTTCAGCTTTTCTGTCAAAATGATAACTACAGCTGGAGTTGTTAGGAGGAAAGACATATTTCTGCGACAGGCACTGCAGTTATCTTCCTGTATGCAGAACTGGCACTAAGAGACAGAAGAAGTCATCATCCTAAAGCATAATTTGGGTGGCCAGCTTTCTGCAACAAGGTCTCTACAGCCAAGAAGAAGAGAATAACTGTTCCACCACATTAAGTGAGAGGGCAGCATCGCTATGACCTGGAAATGAGAAATTAGCCTAAGCCCTATAATAATTAATGTCAGGATAGGGACTTCTAAACTAATTTTCACTACACCCACTTGTATTTTTTCACTGTACACCTGACTGGAGAGTGGGAAAAGAAACAATCCAAAGAAAACATAGGAAATGAGTGGTGATTCTCCTTTTTTTTTCTTTCTTCTCTTTGAGCTTTATGTTTTCTGGTGGAGGGAGAGGAAGAGAAGAGATAATGAAGGATTTTTACTTCTTTTCTCTGATACAGAATGAGACACCTTCTAGATCCAAATTTCCCAGACAGCAATTTCTAGTGTGGGGAAGTTCTTAACTGCAGAAATGTTAGCCAGAAGGTAAGGAGATTGGGGCATACGTTGTTCTGCTTATTCAAGGCTGAAAGTCCTTTGGAAATATTATCTGTTATCATCAACTTCAGAGCAGCCATGAAGTATATGTATTTACCCGCTCGGCATCGCTCTGCTGAGTTCACTTTAATGCAACAGAAAATCCAGTTTTCAGGGTGTTTGAAGAAATGTTCCAAAATGCCCGAAGTGTTAAAACTCAAAAAATTGGTGCAGAAAATATCCATTCTGGCATGTTAGTCACTTTTGATCACTACCCACAGGCAAATGCTAATGAACAAAACTGTCAGAGCTACTGCTTTCCCCTCACATACCCGAAAGGACAGTCCTCTTTATGATACACAGCAGACACCTACATTTGCAAATGCTGAAATTGGACAATTCAACTTTGTTGCTGAGATGGAACCTTGCTGTACTTTTACATACTTAGGAATGAGTCCTCCCTTTTCCACACAGCAATGATGGCAAGGAAGAAAGCTACAACATACTACTAAATGTTCATCCTTAGATTAACCAAAGCAACAAAGGCTCTGTGTTGTACTTTCTTTCTCATCCCACCCGCTGTAGTCTACTGACATTTCTAGTCTCCACCGGAGTCTTTGTAAAGACATCATGGATCAGTGATAGTCTTTGTCTTGACATCAAAAGCAAATATAAATTCTCTGAGGAAGAGAATACTAGTATTTAATTTGATAACAATTGCAAATTCTTGTTGTTGCTGTAAAAGAAACCATGACTGGTTACTGCACCAAGAACCAAGGGGCTGACTCTAGGTCCAGACAGAGGAAAATTATAAGTGACTCAAAAATACACTCACATAAAAATGGTCTGATTATATACCTTGTGTTACAAAGGAATCTGCAGCTATTTTCTGAGAAGGATTTTATGTTTTTTCCCTGCCATTTGTGTTCTTGCACCACTCTTGTTATGTGCTCTGTGGCAACCCAATGTTTGCTGCAGCCAGCAAATTCTTACCAGAGAACTGTCATTACTGCCATAATAATTCATGCCAGTTAATGATTTCCTTCTCCTACCTCTTAAATTTTAAGGAAAATCTTTTAAAGGGAAAACCATGCTCAAATGCATCTCATATCTTTCGCTCCCCATCACACTAGCCAACAGAAATGGGTACTTCCGTGTGTGGTACAACTCCTCCCTGAGGGCTTACAGGCCAGAGCCAGCTGCCAGATTACGAAGATGCCAGAAGATCAGCATCAAGCCCTCTTGAACAGATTACAACATTTCATTCCTTGCCCTAGAGCCCAGTTTCAACTATGCTGTGCTACTACATCCAAATACAATCATTATGCTGGCTCATCATGAAAGAGTTCCTACATGCAACAAAAACTGTAAACAACCCAAATTTGCCTATACCACCTACAATATAGAATCAGATTTGCATTTCAAAGCTCAGGGTTCAAATCAGTCAGGGAAAAATAAAGTATTACTCCCCATTCCCAAACTGTTTCGGAACATTCTCCTAGAACAATACTACTTTTAAAATAAATTAATCTTGTAGCTAGAAAAAAAGCCTTGAAAATCTTTTTACATATTTTTAAAACTCCAGGTAAATGGCTGGTTTCTAAAAGAAGTTTTCTAAAAGATAGAGGGGGCAGGAGTAGAGAATGTGCAGCCTACTCTGGGAACTTCCCATTTTGAAACTATAATGTCTCAAAACATGCATATAGAAGAGATTTCAGTTGAATTAATGCTCTGTGTACTCTTTACTAATGTTAACAAAGAATCACAGAATGTCTTACAGCCTAAATCACCGTGAGAAAAAGTAGATAAATGATAAACTGCAACACTGCTGATTGTGAAACAGATTGACTATGCTGAGATATGATACAATGTTCAATTTATCACAGAAGAGGCTTTCTGGAGACCAACAGTGGCGCACCATACTTTGTATATTGTACCACTTACCATAAGTGAGTAGCTCAAAATACTCTGCTGTACAAAACCAAAAATTAATTAGATTAACATAAGTCAGTGATGGATATAGCAAAATGCAATGACACATAGTTAATATCATACACCTCAAGACATTACAATCAATTTCACGAGAGTGTAATGACAACAATTTGGAAGTTATCTCCTTCTCTCCAGTCACCAGTGGTAGCACCTGAGGGAACAGCATGAAGCTGTGTCAGGGGAGATTTAGGTTGGATATTAGAAAAAGGTTCTTCACCCAGAGGGTGGTTGGACACTGCAATAGGCTCCCAAGGGAAGTGGTCACAGCACCAGCCTGACACAGTTCAAGAAATGTTTGGACAATGCTCTCAGACACATGGTGTGATTCTTGGGGCTGTCCTGCACAGGGCCTGAAACTGGACTCCATGATCCTTGTGCATCCCTTCAAACTCAGAATAGTCTATGATTCCCTCTGGCATAGTACAGTTCTCCCTGGATAACAACCAAAAGCATAAGGAACTGAAGTTTATAACCAGAGATCAATGTTTCTAAAAGTATAGAGAACCTTCTAGCAGAGCTTTCTGAAACATGTTTCTGAAACATGTTTCTAATTGAATACAGTTTGGGTTTCTAAATAAAGTATTGGGTTATATGAAACACAAGTCATGTATGAAGTGATGTCCCGGTTTCAGGGACAGAGATAGAGATAACTTTCTTCCTAGTGGATGGTACAGTGATGTGTTTTGGATTTAGGATTAGAATAATGTTGGGTAAAACACTGATGTTTTAGTTGTTGTTAAGCAGTGCTTACACCACATCTAGGACTCTTCAGCTTATGTCGTCCCGCCAGCCAGAAGGCTGTGGGACAGAGGTTTGGTGGGGGACACAGCTGGGACAGCTGACCCCAAATGACCAAAGTGACATTCCATACGCTATGATATTGCACTTGAGCCACAAGAAGTAGATATTATGGGGTCAGTAAAAGCGCCAGCGTGTGTCTATTTTAACTACACACGATCTTGGTGCTGGGACAACCCGCATTGTCCCAGCCCTCAAGACGTAACGCCCGCAAATCCTGTGTTTCAAAACACTTCAGCCTGGTGTGATTAAGTAGTTTTAGATCGGGATAGTATCACATACTACCAGGCTGCTTCTGATAATGCTCCACGTAAATTACCTCAAGGAGTGTTCTTGATTTGCGGAGATCGCGCGTGGCCTGCGTTGCCTTCGCGTACTGTTGGTGAACCATATACTGTTGGCCGCCTTACTGTAGTAACTTCAAATTCAACTGTGCCTGTAAAGTATGTTCATCCAATTCGTGACAAACGATCCCTGAATTCTTTTGCAAAAGATTGCAATGATACTCTTAAATTTTAAAATTTGGCAAAACGTGTTTCAGCTTCCCTTTTTCTCCCAGAAGTAGCAGCAGGGAAGGCGTTAGAATTATTAAATCACTTAGATTGTTAGCTTGCCAAGCAAACTAATGCTACCTCACTTGCTTTATCAGAATTAATAACTGATGTAAATTGTATTAAATACGCCACTCTTCAAAATCGAGCAGCTGTTAACTTTCTATTGTTAATGCATGAACATGGCTGCAAAAAATTTAGTGGAATGTGCTGCATAAATCTCTCTAATCACTCTAAATCGGTGTTTGCTAGTATCAAAAAACTGCAAATGAGTGTTTCTAAGCTAAGGATAGAAAGTGAATCCAATTGGTTCAATGCTCTGTTTGGTAATTGGCAACTTACTGCATGGATCAAGAATCTTCTGAAAATGGAATGTCTAATTGTAATCATCATCCTTGTTGTTTTAACCATTGTGCCGTGTTTACTGGCCTGTCTGCAAAGGGCCTTGCAAAGGATCATGAATACTGCATTTTTAGTCGAAAACAAAAAAGGGAAAATTGTGGAGAAGTATAGCAGGCCTACCAGCCTTGCTAACTCCAAAATAAATCTTAGTACAGTACGCTTCTACCTGTAAGAAACAAAAACTAAAACTGTAAGCATAGGGAAAGAATTTAACAGCAACCTTACACCTAGTGTTTTTGCCGTGTTGTTTTAATACTAATGCTATGAGTAACTAATAATAAAATGTTGTAGTTAATGTAACCAATGAGTGTATTGTATTAATTCAATAGCCAATTAGCAGGTGATGCAAATCATAACATTCTTAAAGCCTGTAAAAGAATGTGTGTGTGCCTAAAAATAAACCTTTTCTTTTCTTCTATTCTCCTTCCCCAACTCCTTGTGAGTTTGTTCATCTCAACAACAACACTATGACAGCATGTTCCTACTTAAATTAGGAGGAAAGCTGGCCCAGACGGAGTTGGCTGGGTGTCAGTTAGTGAGTGGTGAGCAATTGCATTGTGCATGACTTGCTTTGTATATTCTTATTCTTTTATCGTTATTTTCCCTTTCTTTTCTGTCATATTAAACTGTCTTAATCTAAACCCACATTTTTTTTTCCCAGTCCATGGTGAGAAGGAGTGAGCAAATGGCTGTGTGGCATTTAGCTGCCTGCCCAGTTAAACCCCAACAAGTGAGTTGCACTGCTCATTGAATAACAGCGTTCAGTATTAGGACTAACATATTTTCTCTCTGCTAGAGTGTCAGGTGTTTTCATACATGTTACTTGTAAGAATGGCAGATAAAACCAAGTTTTAAAATGTAAAAGCATGGTATCTAAGAAGTCATGATGACATCTGTATGCTGGCTAAAGCTATTCTTTCTCCTCAGCATTCTCTGTCCTCAGACTCCTGATGGCTCAGTGCTTAATAGGTTGATAGTTTGGGAATCACGTCCCAAAAGGCCCAGTGCTCAGAGCCACACTGCAACATATTTTCATACCAAACACAAGACTCTGAAACATATTTTAAGGACTAGGTGCCCAAGATATTCTGGTCTAAAGCCAGTCACTTAAATTACAAATTTTCTCTTTCAAAAGTGTATTTAAACCATATTTTAATGGGCAGATCTGATTTTTCACAGCACCATTTAAAGTAAAGCCATACCCATCTAGTACCTTAAACACAGCAATCAAGACCTAACTTTTTAATAAGTACCAATTACTGTGCAAAACCTGATTTGGGGATTACCAAAATGTAGATGAACTAAAGAAGAATGAAACAGAGGAGGAAGTCTGACAGAAGACAGGCCTGTAGAAGACGAGAGAATTATTCTGTTTGCATAAACACTCATCCTGAACTTTCTAGTATCTCCAGGTCTATTATTCAAGAACATTCATGTAGATTCTTAATTGCTTCTTTATCAATGTTTAGCTCTTAGTGTCTACTTTCTGAATATCTCAAGTTACAGTGGTCTGGTCATTTCTGCTTAATGACACAGGGACACCTGCAGAACATATCTATACCATGACATTATACCTCGACCGTCAGGTGAATTTAGGGTTCTGTGCTTTATTATCATCTCCACTATCAGTGATATTCATGTTGCAGTGACTCCCCAGAATGTCATCAACTTCTGAAGAAACTGCCACTACTAAACCCTTGAAGACCCTGGGTTGAAGAGCTGCTCATGGCTTCTGTTTTCCTGAACGCTTTGCAGATTACGAAGCAAAACTAAACACTTCATTCTGCACCCGAACTTGAGAAGTATAAGCCGCTTGCTTCCTCACCAAAATTTATTACTATTCTAAAATGTAGGGAGAGGAAGGGAATGTGAATCCTATGGAACTACTGATTTCAATTTGTATTACTTAATGAAGAAAATGTTATAGTAAGCCTGATGGCACCTCTTTCTTAGGAAAGGAGTTTGAAAGAGATACCTAAAGGCAGATTAACAATTTTTTTGTTGAAAATATTTAGTAACCATAGCACAGTGTATACAAGTATTTGAAAATATTTAGTAACCATAGCACAGTGTATACAAGTATGTCACACAGAGAAATGTCCAGAGGATCCTTTAGTTGCTGTTAAGCAATGTTTTTGAAAAAAGACTGAATTCTGCTTAGCTTACACATGTATAATTCCAGAAAGCTCATTGAACACCCTTAGTAAAATCTTAGTAAAATTTTACAATATTATTTTTAAATGCCTGTTTCTTTACCATTTAGATATTTATGAATATAAATAGCTGATTACAGCTCATTTTATAATAATAGAACGAGGGACACTGATGTTTATATTGCTTTTCTGGACATAAAAATAGTCCAAAACTTAGTTATTTGGAATAGAAACATCTTACTTTTAGTTTGATTTACCTTCAAACTATTTCTGTAAGTGGCTCTGAATAATTCCAGATGGGGATAAGGTGTTGGAGTTTTATACAAAAGCAATTTTTCTCATGAAAGAACTGCACAATTAATTAAGTCTTGGAATATTTCCATCAGTTGGATGTTGCATGTTTTCTTATCTCTGTGCTAAGGATGACTAATTTCAGGCACAGATGAACAACTCACTGAATTTCACATAGCAAATTGCAAGTAGTGGCAGAATCACATCTGTGGGATTTTTAGCTTCTAGCACTTGTTTGACCTCATTGTCCCTTTCAAGTATATTTACCTGTAAAATAGAAACAGAGGAAGTTGAAAGGGTTTATAGTGGATTTCCAAGGGTTTTAAGTGTCCTATATAGCAAAGCCTTCTTTCACTCATTAAAGTACAGTTATACACCTGGATTCCTATCCATAACGTGTTTCTCCTATGTATGCCATGAGTGGAAGTTGTACCTAAACCACAACACCTCTTCTAAGATGTGTGTGAGTCAAGGGCTTTGTAAAACATCAGATGTCTGAAGGGTTCTAACAGGCTTTAAAAACAGCAAAGCAGATACTTTACCAAAATAGTTTTTCAGTGGAAAATGACTGAAAAACGAACATGAGGGCTGGGACCTTTTGATTACCTTCAACAAAACTAAACATCTCCTAAGTCTAATCATCCTCAGAGTTTACTTAGAAAATAATAATAATAAAATACAAATAACAAAAGAATAGTGACATGGCACGAACCAAAGTTTATGCTAAATATTTCACACTAATATTGAAATTTTTGCTTACTATATAACCCCCCTATGATTCCCAGTGTATAAATTATTGTCATTCCTCTCTAGAAGCTGTCTACCAGTCTGCTGTTGAAGGTTCCATCTCTACACTTGAATACTTCTGGATTTCCCCAGCCAAAATCATCCAGGCTAGTCTCCACAATTTAAATAAACATTTTAAACTAATCCGGATTATTTTCTCTAAAATGTTTGAGGAAATGCTTATAAACTTTCACATATCAATGAGACAGTCAGACAAGCAGAAAGGACCAAGATTCCATTTACAACATTTATTTGATTTGTAAAATTTTGATGAGTGCCAAAAAATCCAGAACAGTGCTAGAAAATGGAATGATGGAATTCAAAGCCAGTGAAAGGCAAAACCAGAAAAAATAATACCTTGTATTCCTTCATCTCTTTCTTAGCCTCAATAGGTCTTCAAATATATGTAAATCTGAATACCTTGGAAAATAAAACACAAAGCAGAAGGAAATTTTCCTCAAAGACAGAACATTTTAGAAAATTGTTAAAACAATGTATTTGATGACACAGTAGCACTGAATACATTAACATCCATAAATGACTTTATCTAAAAAAAAAAAATAATTAATTGTTAGTGTGCTGGCATTGCACAGGTGTAGGTGGCAGAAAGATTATGTAGAAAAATCTGTCAGTGGACCTTAAAGACATGGTAGTCTCTCTGTGAGTAGGTATATTCTTCTGCTGAAGTTACCAGGACAGAAATATTTGCTGCAAAATTAATTTGTATAGGAAACTTGTACTATTTTCACCAGCTGTGAGTGGTATACTCATGTGCTAGACTAGCTGTAGCCAGGCATATGGTGACATGTGTGCTCTGGACCTGTACCATCACAATATGCTAATTTTCGTAATCAGAGGAACTAATAAAAATGCTGTGATCTGTTCCGATTTTTTTTTCCCAATGTACCAACTTTATTGAAATGTACTTTGGTAAAGCCTAAGGCAGTTAACCCTCACTCAGAGTTTGTTCCCATCCAAATAATGTCTTACTCTCCCAGTAAATTCAGCCAATGTCATCCTTAATAACATCATCGTGATTCCACAGTCATGTTGAACAGGGAAAGATGTGACAGTTGTCCAGAAGCACTTTCAAGGTCAGTATTTCTTAACCTTAGTCCAAAGTCTACTTGACTTTCCTGAAAATATCCAAAGGCCACACCCTGTCATTAATGCCAACCTGAAATATTGTCATCATGATTTCCACTAATTTAACCAAATAATGTTTAAGCTAAACTTGAAATAATTTTTTGCTATTGTTCCTTTCGCTAGTGTGGGAAAAAAAAGTGCATGTTGCAGTGACTTTTTCACCCACCTTCTGATACCAGATAGTTCATCAGCAGTTCACTGAACGAGGACATCTTTCTGTCTCTCACTTGGCAACTCTATCTAGTCTGCATCGGCTGCTGACATGCCAGCAATCCCACGTCACACTGACAGGAGTTGCAGCTCCTCAGGACTGGATCTGGAGCGCAACAGAGATGGTGCTAATGACCATTTCAGCTAAGCACTTTTGGGCTGTGGCTGGTGTTACAGACTGAGTGCTTGGTAGATTTTAGTATGCTGGGTTTGCCCTACAAGGACTTCAAGCATATTTTCCTCTGAAAGGCATCAAATTTATGCAGTTAATCACCTTTCCCTGGTGTAACAGCAAACCATGGGTTGTGGGGTTGATCGGGAGACTAGGTTTAAAAACACAACCCTAATCTAAGCACAGCTCCTACAGAAGATAAAATTCAGTCTTTCTTCATCATCATTACAAAGACAATTGATCTGCTAAAAGAGTAATCCAAGTCAGACCTAAAACTGTGCTGCAAAAAGTACTGTCTTACCAGATGACCAGCATGGGGAGGATGGGAAAGCCATAGAAAATACCAACTAAAAACCCAATATCAATAAATTTAAATAAAAAATTCCATAGAAAAGATCAAATTTTCATTGTAGTCTTACATGAATATATGTGTTTTCAATGAGAAGTTAAAATGTTATGCAAATTAACAATTTCAACAGTTAAATTGACAGAACAGTTAAAGTAACAGTTAAATTAACAGAAAAATTGCCTATATTTCAGTTAAAAAACTGCTCTAAAATGTTTTCATTACCCATAGGAATTATAACAAGCTAAAACACACAAACAACAAAAAAACCACACAAGAGCAAAAAAAAGCCCAAAACGCCACAGAAAACCCCACACAACCAAACAAAAAAAACCAAAAACCAAAAACACACACACAAAACAAAAAAAAACAAAAACACACACACAAAAAAAACCAAACAAAGAAAAACAAACAAACAAAAAAGCCCCCAGCTTTCCAGATGTCAAAGAAGGGACTCATGAGTCTCTATTTCTTAATTCTGGTCCTGGATTTTCTACTACACAGCTGCTTAAGTTTCTCTTTGTATTGCTATCAATATGTTATTAAATTTAGATTGCATTATCCTTTCCATTGCTTAATATTCTAGGTTAATTTAAAAGCACCTGTGTTCTTGAAAGAAGACTCTTATCAAATCTTAAACTCCTTATTTACTCTGTCAGCCTGGTAGGAGTTTAGCCATAGTCAAATTAAATAAAAATTAAGAACCTGGTATTATTGTCTGAAGTCTTCAAATATTATCAGTTTTGTGTGCAGGCAGCTCTCAGAACTTCTTTGTGAAAGTTGAAAGACAAGGAAAATAAACCATTCTGGTTGATTAGTCAGTGGTCAGACTGTAGCACTGAGTAAAGGGATGTTCCAGGAAGCCTGGAGTAAATGAAGTGGGAATGGTATTTCCTCTCCTATTGCTGCGGTAATGAGGAAGGTTCTCTATTGTGTTTAGCACAAGGTGTTTTCTTTATTTCTTTTAGAGAGTGTGTGCAAATCTCTGAGAAGGAATGACTTCTGAGTTAAATACATACTACTCAGTAACCAAGTAACTACCGGACAAGATACTTCTTGTTAACAACCTGGATATCAGATTTCCGATAAGAAAAGCTGTCAGGACAAGATCCTTCACCATCTAAGTGTATTAAGTGACTAAATGAAAGGGAACAATGTCTCTATAAACAAGCTAATATATGTGAAGCAAATTAATATGTCTGAGGAAACAGCTTTGGTTAAAAGCATTTGCAATGTAATTCTTTTCTTTTAAAGTATCACATGTAAGTAAACTACGGAGATTCATTCCCTCACTTAAATACTGGGGGTATTTTGCTCTTGGGGACTATACTTTCATTTTTGATGGAGCCTTTCTTACTATTTTGGCATCATTGAAAGAGCCTTGTAATGAGAAAAATATTTTTTCCTTCTCAAAACACAGTGAGGACATATACATGAGTATCACTATGGTTTTCTAAGTAGAAATCCTTTTTATTATACAATAAGGCAGTGATACAAGGCAAGGACCTGGAGGAAGAACTCACTCAAATCCATACTTCAGTTAACATCAATATTAAATAGGGCCTAATGTGCAGCTGTTTCTTTCAACTTTAATTTAATTTTATTTTGGTTAGAACAGACACTCTACAGTTGTAACCCCAAAATGCCATCTTTAATTATTCTCTGTTCATATTTTTTCCATTGTGGATGCCCAGTTTCAACTCAGCACCTTTGCAGTTTCAGAGAAGCCACAGCACACACCATCCCCCCCTTCTTTTTCTCTCTCTGTTTTGTCCAGTCCCAGAATTCAGGGCAGCTTTGGAATGAGCTGACATGCAAAGAGTAATTATCCCTCAGTCTGCATGAGGAATTAAGACATCAGTGGAAGACTGGAAATCTAGCATTAGCTTAACCATCAATTTGTGCCCATGCACAAGACCCAGCTGTAGCACATGAAGATTATGCTATCCATTATGATATCCATTAGTGTTTTACTTGTGCTGATTGACAGACAAGTCTTTTGTGATTCAGTTGATGTTTGGTATTCACAGATAGAAAACAATTACTTTGACGTTCTTATTAATTGATTTAATGTTATTTAAAACATTGGTTTGTAAAAAAATAAAAGAAGGAAGAAAAAAAGCCAAATAAGGCAGAAAAGGCAGAAAAGTCTCCTGAGTATTGTAAAATCTTTCATGTGTCATTCACAAAGTGACATATGTATGGAGTTGGGTAGTGGAGGTTTTTTATAACATTTTCTAATTACTCTATTCTTTCCTGAGTGACTGCATGTTTAAACCTCCTTCAAAGAATCAAACCCTTTATTTTACTGCTCTTAGGTTTTTGTGGCTCGTGGTAACTGTTGACAATTGCCTTGCTTGAGACATCAGCCCCAAGACATCTTACAACAAGATACTAAGTGGTGCCACAGATAGTAGGAGGAGCACTTACTGCTCTGAAAACTAAAGTTGATTAATGATTGATGGGAATAATACTTAACAATTCTAACAGAAGAAAGGTGCAAATAGCTCTGCTAAAAAAGTGTGCTGCATTTCAACAGCCTCCAACCTTACACAAAAACACAGTATCATATGCAATTATTATATTGTCTGAGTTTCTAGCATGGTGCATTCAGAGTACTTGTGGTAAGCCCCAGTGAAGAATTGTAATCAGACATACGAATCAGTCTTATTCAAGAGTTTCTTTTCTTCAACAAAAGAAGCAGAAGCACTGAGCAGGTGGACAAAATGTCATAGGTATCAACTAAAAACACCTTAAAAAACATCAACTGTTCAGCCAATAAGCATTTAATTATACATCCTTTAGCCACCAATTCTAATTTGTTTGTTAATGAGTACAGGTTGGTGATGTTTTCTTTTGTGGAAAAAGATAAGTCAAGGGAAGTCAAAGTAGCACATGCCTTGCAGTGATACTCAAGAGAGGAAGATGGAATTTCACCACTTTAGTCTGGCAGTCACAAATACCTTTGAGATTTCTGTTTTATGTATCATCCAATATGTCTTTATGGTACTTTTCTGGAAACTTTAAATACTTATGCATCTTCTTGCAGTCAGAGTTATATACTTGTAAAAATATTCTGGGGGTTTTTCATGGTTTTCTTTTTTTTTTTTTTGATACTTCTGTGGCTTGTCCTATTGCTGACTTCCTCATATACAAAACTGCAGATTTTGCAGTTTGCTTGCTCTATCTCATGTGTTAGCATTATCTAAAAGTGATTTGGTATTAAAAGAGTTTTGTTTGAGTTGTTTCCTTTCTTTTAATTTTTGAAATAAGACCTGCTGATACAGCATTATGTTGTTTCACTACAAACACATATATTGGCCTTTTAGTTGATATTTTATGAGCTTCATGAGAAAAGAAAAAAAGAAGTTTCACATTATCTATTTAGGTGCCACACAGATACAGGGAAGCATTAACACATAGCTACAGCACTTTACATATAATAAATGAAAAAATAAAATGCAGCATCATTGTTGTTAAATACTTGCTAACAACTTGTTTTCATGAGGTTGAGGTTTATATTATAAAGAAATAGGTCATAATAATGAAAATGAAAGTGCTTACCCTTCAGCAGTCATAGAAAGAAACAATGTCCTGAAGACACCTTATGCATTTTCAGGTATTCCCTTAATAATAGCTAGAAGAAATACAATTATATAAAAAGTTTAATACATGTTTGTCAGAAAGTTGACATTCAGCAAATCTGATTCCAAGTAAATCCTGTATCTGCAGTAAAAGCCATGTGGTTTCCTACCAGGGAAATTCTTAATCATATATACTGCATACCATAAATACAATAATGGTCCAGAGTCGCTTCCTGAGACGACTGAAAAGAACCAATAAATTAATAAATGTATGGCTTTGGTACTGTATTTTAATTAATAGTGACTTAAGTTTAGGTCAGGACTTCTAAAAACCTTGTGGTTGTTACATTAGGCAGCAGAAACTGTGGTGTTTTTAGTCAGGAAAATGAAAAACAAACAGAAGAGGCATGGTTCACCTCCTACACACAGAAAAATTCCCTTCCTGTTAATGATGACTTGAACGAGCAACGTTTAAGTCCCTATTACACAGCAACTTCTTCAAACCATTAATCTGCAGAAAATTAATGCCTGAGAACACTGTGAGTTTTTATGTATGTATATAAAACACAAGATGCTGTAGTGATGAAGAACATATAAATGACTGGGTATATAAATTTACTATATGTCCTGCATGTCCTAACAGTAGGCAATACTAATATTTTTTCAGACACAGAAAACTGTTTTGCTCATCGCTATGTGGTTAATGAACAACTTTCAGCTAGATTTTTATCAAATTATACCTAACTGATGAAATCCAGACAGTTTCAGTCTAAATTAACTGAAAGAATAGTAATTAAATGCACCACCCAAGATGACTGATATCACCTAACAATTGTTTAGCACCCGAGGCCTTGGAAAAGAACTTGAAGGGCACAGTGAGAAGGAAAAAAACCCTAACCTAACTTCTAGTTCATGGGCTGACTGGGATTTAGGGAGACCTCCTCGTCTAAGATCTTTACTATTTCCATGACTTCCTCTCTTTCACAGTGTCTCATTTTCCCTTGTCACCCCAAGGTTAAAACTAAAATGTTATAAACAGCATGTAGCAAGACCTAAAACCAACAGCAGAGCAGAAATGTCAAGGCAGTTGTTTCATCTAACTGAGAACATTAAAGTTTCCTGCTTGAAGAGAAAGGCCTTATTTCAGTGGGAGGGTCACAACTAGTGAGCATACCAAACAGCACAGTGATGGCATATGGAGCATTTTAGTTCTGGGTCATTGAGCTCAAACCTGACCTAGCTTTTAGTAGCCAGTAGTAATTACCATCTGTTGACTATTAGTGGCTATATGAATTAGCCCTCTGTCTAAATCCCAGTAAAATTATTCGCTTTCACAGATAGATAGTATTTGAGATTTGTTTGGCATGCCTCCACTTTTTTGTCCCCCTGCAGGATGGACACATATCAAGAAATCACCCTCTTTTCCACAGAATTGGACCCTACAGGAAGAATTCAGGGTTATTGTGAAGGATGTGTGCACTGATGCTTATCGTGTGGTACCTGTTGTGCAGACAAAGGAAAACGCTCATGCTCCAGGGCTGCCAGTCTGGCCACCTTTTATAAAGTCAGAAATGTTAAAGCTAGAGAGGAGAATAAAAACCATCTCATCTCATCAAACCTCCTGCACTTCACATACCATACAGTACAATAATTGAGATCTACACTCTTCAATACTCTTTTGAGCTATAGCACTCCTATGTCGTACTCTTTTACTCTATTGATCCAAGATATTATTGATAGAACAGTATTTTATAAGTAAATTGATAAATAATGTTAACATTGACAACCTGCACCTCCTTTTGAGTACGAATTTCTTTAACTGCAGCTTTCCACTGCAGTTGAAATATAGAGCCAAATATCATCAGAGATCTCTTTATAAGGTAGGTAGTACGTGCCATGATCAACTTCACGGAGTTTCTAGCTTCTAAAGGCAAGTACATTTCAAAATTCAAAGCCTTCCTGTATACTTTGGAAAGCATTTTAACAATACAAAAAAAATTTCAACATTTATTCTGCAGACAGATGGGATTTATATTGCTATAATCAGAGAAAAAGTCATCTCCTTACTTTATGCCTCCTGTCTTTCTTTTTAGGGCTGTTATGTCAGTATCTTAGTATCAGTGTACTAGACATTAATTTTGCATAATCTTTAAATATTGTATGATACTGCAATTCATATTGCAAGGCAATTAACAGTCTTAATTCATAGATACCTTAATTTTCATTTAGCCTCCTTAATATTCATCAAATGAGGTCCCTGTATGAAGAAATCCAAACTTATGGACTTTCTCCATTACTTTTCACCTTTTCTTTGTCACCTGAATCTTACTGGAATTATGACTATTCCACTACCAGTTAGTAGTAGTAATTCAGTGGCAATAGACAGCAGGATGATTAGTGCTAGTCCCTTCTTCTGCTCACTGTCCTAGAAAAAAATACAGCTACTTACTTTAAAATACTGATATCAAAATGGCAGGGGAAAAAAAAGGCCTGCAAATATTTTTTTGTGAAAAAAAGGTTTTCTCCTTCCCCTTAATTCTCCATCTCTGCAACTGGCAACTAAACAGCAGCGAATGTTCTTACAACCTCCCTTAGTGTTTTAATTCTTTCCATCCCACCTAGTTATGAGCTACCTACAGGATATCCCACAGACTCTCTTTTAAAACTCATACTACTCAACTCCAGAAACACCTAACAGATTCTTTCAATGTAGCCCAAAAGCAGAATTTGCCACTGTGTGGCTCACAACAGATTCTATGGCTTGTGGAGGTTCTGTTGGAAAAACATCTCCAGCGCCAAGGGAGTGAAGGGTATTGAGGTGACCTGGAAATTGATGTGACCAAAACCATCAGCCCTCTAGGGCAAAGATCCACAACAACCAATTCCAGGTCCTGCTAGCTCCTCCAGCCCATCCTACAGATGTACGCAGAAACAGGAAGTACTTCTGTGTCTGTTCTGGGACCACCGTATCATTAAAGGAAGGGCAATTTGTGCTGGCCTGTCCCCTCCTTCAGGTCTGAACCTTCCTTCAGCAAGTCTCTGGGCATCTCTGATCTAGTGCATTACCCAGAAGATAGGTCCATCCTCCACACATTTTTTCCACTGCCTCCCTCCGGGGCCTCATCATGAAAGCTGTAGCTTGACATAAAAGCTTCTTTCTTCTTTCCTAGGTTAAGCATCATTTTTCCACAGTCTTCTAGTTCCGCAGACAGCTGAGAGTTCTAAGAATATCACAAGAATTTTCCTCTTCTTTATGTCCCTACTGAAGCTGTTGATGATCTCTCAGTCAAGGTAATTTGTGCCACGACTTCCAGTCATCAACATGATTTTTACCACACTATTCAGTCTCCTCTCACTCCTCTGTGTGACCTATATTTTTATTGCTTCAAGAAAACACTATGCACACTGTCTGTCCTTTTGCCCTCTGTTGAATGTCGTCTGCTGTTCTTAATGTCGAGAATGTTGAATTCATAAAAATAAAAAAAAGGCCCCATGCCTTATGAATGTTGTTGCTGAGTGTTCCTGGAAAATGCTGATGTGCTCTTCTAACTGATACCTTTTAACCATCAAATATCTTCACACATACTAAATTACCTCTGTGCTTGCTTTCATGTTAGTTTGGAGACAAGGTTGCTTTGAAGTGTTTTAAAAGACATGCTTTTATTTGTTGCAGTATTAAAAATGCAATGTTCTACCTTTAAAAGATAAGGAGCTTTCTGAAAACTGTCTGGGGGCTTTGGGGCTGTTTGTGTTTATGGCAATTGTTCCTGTCAATGTGTAATGACAGCTAAGTATTTTCTCCAGTGACTTTCACAACCAGAATCTATCAGGTAGCAGCATGAATACACAGCAGTACATACTCAGACATAAATTGATTTACAGGGTCATTACTTTTCTCACTAACTTAAGAGAGCAGCTCCTGTTAGTGACACCAGGAGATGCTTGACATTCAACTGCTCATAAAATAATAAGACACAGAAACAAGACTGAATCTTTCAAACTGATCCTAGCAGCAAGTGGAAAATTACATTCAAAGCTAAGCTAATACAACCATTCAAGATTCTGGGATGACCCTGAGAAAACAGCACAAATAATCTATCTGGAGCATATATTGTAGAATTAAACTTTCAATGGTTTAGAATTACCATGGAATTACTTCACATTTATGTGTATCTGAAAAAAAATCTTTAGGAATAAAAAAGCAATTTCTTAGGCCAAACATTCTAACTATGCATCACTTATGTAAAATAGCAAATTCCATTAAAATTTGCATATATATATATATAAACATATTATATAAATTATAAATTATTATATAAATTATAAATTATAATAGTATAAATTTTATATTACATATATAATACCAAGACATTGCTTAATTTGTGTTTTAATTGCTGATAATTTTCAGGACAGACTTTCTTCTGATAGATATAAATATCAGTGCTATGTCAACTCTGCATTCTAAGACTCTTTTAAAGCCAAAATGTTTAAGTGATATTTTACTGTTCAACAGTGTTCATGCCACTTAATACCTGTCATCACCACTCTCCAACTTTTAAGTTTTGCATGTTCTGCCACCAAACCTATGATCTGTACTTCAGCCTGAAAGGGGAGTCTGTCTCCTGAACATCAAAAGCTGACACTTCAGAGCTTTTATGTTACTGCCTGTGCTCTGCCTGACACAGCTGAATAGAGACACTGCACTGAGAGCTCACCTGAATCAGCTTTAACACTGCAGCTCTGCAACAGCAATTTTCCTCTCTTTTGCTAGCCCAAACCCAGTACCTTTTCTCCCGTTTTGGCATTGCTTTTACCACTCCTCCCTTAACTCCGTTCAGAACTCACCACTGCTATCAGATAGACGCCATGGAAATTGAAGGGCCACATCAAGGTGGCACATTCCCTCTTGCTGCTTTAACTTGTTGCTCAGTGAGGTCTCATGATAGATGGGTAACTAGCATTATGTAGTCTGAATGCTCAGCTTCCATGCCTGGCAATGCAGGAATATTTGAATTTTTTTTTTTTTAATTTATGCATTTCTTCTTCAGGAATGAGTTCTTTCGGGACTAGAATGAATTTTCTGAATGAGCTGTATTTATGGTGCAAACCACAAAGCATTAGTAAGATAAGGGATCCTTCATCTGACATCTTTCTCACCACTGACACAGCACAAGTATACTGGGAATATCAGCAAGTTGATATAGTCTGCCCAATATTTACCTTCTCTAGTTTTCTGGATAAGTCCAGGGACTTGATAAAATCCATGTAAAGTTTTTGTAAAACAAAAGTACAAAAGTAGCACAATGGATTTCTTCTCTTTAAATTTTCCTCTGAAACTTCAAGTTTAAGGAAGAACCACCACTATATTTAGTTCAATTTTGTCTCAATGGAGAAGTTGATTGAAGAAGTTGAAGGTTTCGTGTATTTACAGGTTTCTTTCATAGCTACTTTTACCTCAGGACCAATTTCCTTTGCCACTCTCCATCTTCAGCTCCTGCCTTATCCTACCTCTTTTCTTTCTTTCGTGTGTTTAGAGAGCATCTTTATAACTTGCATTTTCTTTTCAAGAATTGACATCTCCTTTAGCTCAGTCACATTTACTGAAAGATTCTTTTATAATTCTGTGGACATTAAAATAACTAAGATTTATCTGTGTTAGAGATCCTGCATGAGCTTGTACTGTGTATTAGAATAGCATAGTGGTGGAAAAGTTAGTTGCAAAAGCCTAGAAAAACAGAGTTTGAGCTCTATTTTTCTGGTAGCAGAGCTGCTACCTTGGACTTTCAGAGGGCATACTTTGGTCTGCTTAGAAGCCTGGTTGGCAGGGTTCCTTAAGAGACAGTCCTGAAGGGCAAAGGAGTCCAGGAAAGCTGGGTGTTCTTCAAGAAAATTCCAAAGGCACGGGAGAAGGGTGTCCCCATGAGCCGAAAGATGAAGTGGCAGGCAAGAAGACTGGGCTGGTTGGAACTCAGGAAAAAAAAAAAAGGAGAGTTTATGTCCTTTGGAAGAAGGGGTAGGCAACTCCGAAGGACTTCTAGGATGTTTGTGAGGTTATGCTGGTGAAAAAATTAGAGGGTCCAAAGGCCAGCTAGAGCTTGATCTGGCTACTGCTGTGAAAGACAACAAAAAAGTGTTTCTATCAATACATCAGCAACAAAAGGAGGGCTAAGGAGAATCTCCATCCTTTATTGGATGCCAGGGGAACATAGTCACAAAAGAGGAGAAGAAGGCTGAGGTACTTAATTCCTACTTTGCTTCAGTCTTTAATAGCAAGACCAGTTGTTCTTTGGGTACCCAGCCCCCCAGGATGGAAGACAGGGAGTTAGAGACAATCTAAGTGTCACAGTTAATAAAGAGAGAATGCTAGAATAAAGCAACAATATTATTTTGTTATTTCCCACTTATATTGTCTCTATGAATAAAATTGTTTGTCAAGAACCAGCCCACTAATGTGCTAAATTCTGTACAAACACAGATTAGAAAAACAGTTTCTGGCACAAAGACTCCACAATCTACATATAAGGCAATAGATAACAGGTGGATACTGACAGTGAAAAAGAATGGACATTTCAAGGAAACAGAACTTTCTATTTCCTGGTTAGATACAGAAATAATTCCTGGATTAGATAGAAATGGAATTCTACTGACCAGGATTAACAATCATCCTTCTATGTCAGGAACACATTTTGTACAAAGTTTTCTGTGAGTAGAGGGGAATTTTAAGGATGATAGTTAAGCAGTTTGTGGCTATTTATGACACAATCTCCAGTGTAGGAGAGGTATCATAGGTCAAGGTTTAAGAGCACCTTTTAAAAATTTACATGTGGGCAGTAAAGGCTGTTGCCATGATATGGTTGACACTGATGAAAGAGAAAGCTCTTGTTTGTACTGAATGCTTCTGCTGCAAGGAAAATATGATTTTCTTCGTGACTCTATTTTATGTCATAAGGCAAAAAGCTTCCGCTTAAGAAAATCTATCTCCCTGCTGCATGTCATTCCTATTTCCACAAATAAACAAGAACATTTCTTAGCTAAAAGTTCTTGCTACAAGTTTATGTGTTCAAAACAGCATGTATTGCTTGGTATCAAATCATAAAAAAATATGCCCATCTTCAATGTGAGTAATTTTTAGAGAGCAGAATCTTTTTTCAGTTAAAGCATACAGCCCAGGATTTTATTGTTTCCAAATTCTTAGTTCCCTATTTTCGATATCTATTAAGGAAAATGCTAGCTGTCTTCTATGAGACTCCTCCTTGCCTCTACACCATGCACAAGCTTAACAGTTTAGCAGTGTAATAGGCAAAATGTACACAGTTTCACTTTTGAGCTCCTGCCTCCTCCCCCAGACCAAATTGTGCTTAGACAATAGTACCATTATCAATTAGCACTTTGAGAATTAGCCAAGCACAGGACCTGCACCTCCTGTAGCAGGTGATTCAGAACTTTCAATTACATCTTTCTATTTCCCACAGCTTGGCACTGAATTATTAAAACACTTAGAGAACTCTGGTGGCAGGCCGTTAGAAATGAAGATATGGATTAGATGCAGTAAAAAAAGCAGAAGGCAAAACTTTAGGCAAACAGTAAAAGACCCTAATATATATAGTTTTACATCCTGTGAGACAACATTAAGGTATAAGTAGCTTTCAAGCTAGAATACCCTGAATCTTATTTATGCATTTGCCTCACAAACTCTCATAGCTACACTTGCAGAGGTTTCAGGTAGTTCATGAATTCCTGCCTGATTAGTTGTTGGTATGTATTCAAGGTAGGTACTGATTTTTCTAATTTAGCACACAGCTGTTTCCCTGAGGCCTCTTTGCCACAAACCTATTCCCTGCTATCACAGCAGAGACAGCTTCAATCCCCGAGCCTTCAAAGCCTTGTGAACCTGCAAGATTTTTTCTAACTGTAGGATATAAATGATTCTTTGGGAAAGCAGACCACTGAATTGTAGTTTTTAGACTTAGCCAATTTGTGCATTATGTGGGGAATTCACACAACACCCTTTCTTCTTACAGATAAAAGACTGCAGGAATCTCACAGGACAAACTACATGAAATGGCCAGTCTTACCGGGACATATCTGAGTTCACTTCTTTTGTCATGGGAGCTCTCGTGACAAGCCATTGCACTGCCTCTGCACCTCAGAAAGGCAGAACTGCTGGATGGATAAGCAGTAACATGAGCAAAAAAATCCCCAGAACTTGTGTCACAATGTGGTTGTTACAATGTAATTCAAAAGCAGTTCTTGAAGGCAAGAAGCACATTTAAGAAAGGATAGTTGTTGTTTTGCAACAACCCCATGCATTGCTACATCCTTGGGGTAGAGCGGCTTGAGAGCTGCTCAGCAGAATGGGACTCGTGGGTGCTGGTCAACAGCCGGCTGGATATGAGGTGGCAGCGTGCCCAGGTGGGCAGGGAGGCCAGTGGCATCTGGTGCTGTTGACCAGCGCTCCCAGGTCCTTTTCTGCTGGGCAGCTTTCCAGCCTCTTTTCCAAGCCTGTAGCACTGCTCGGTTTTTTCGTGACCCAAGTGCAGGACCTGGCATTGGCATTATTGAACTTCATACAACTGCCCAGTGATTCAGCCTGTCCAAATCCCTCTATTATGCCCTCTATCCCTCCCTATATCAAGTAATTTCCCATCACTGTCCTGAAATGTAAACCCCAGTACAGCAGATAACCTATGCAAAATGGAAACAAGGGATAACTTGGTTTAAAAAAAAAAAGAAATAATTCCTTTCCCTGTTTGCTCTGCGTTTTCCATTACCTGCACATTCACCCACTTCAGCTACAAGATAGAAATGTGCTACTTTATAATTTCAGTTTTTCATATATTCTACATATGTTCTGTAACTTAACAGCCATTTCTTCTCAGTCTTCAGCCATAGGCATGAGTTTGTAACAAATCCCTTAATGAAAAATCTGAAACATAATGGGAAGAAAGTAAAAAGTGATCAATGAAGAGGAGTCTGGGCCCTGACATGTTTCTGGGTCCCATTTTCCTTTTCTTTGAAGGCAATTGCAGGTCACCAGCCAAACCTATCTAAAAGCTGTGGACTTCCTTCCTGCCATTTACTGATAATCTTTCCTTCCCTATGCAGATGGATCCTGTTAGAGGCAAAAAATAGCTGTTACCCTGGTAAGAAAGAACAAGACAACAAAATATAAAACATTAAGTGCCAAAGACGCTGTTCAAATACTATGAAACACCAAAGTTTGTTGCTGTACTTCTCCCATTTCTGGTAGACTGATAGTTTAGGCATAGAACTCTTCCCTCCTGAATGAAATTAAATTGTCCAGACAAAAAAGAAGAAAAAATCAGTCTTTTTCTGAGTTGGTAAAGTCTCATAAAGCTGCACCAAAAATATTAGGTATTCAGGAAGAGACCTCTATCTTTCCAGGCACATCTATTCAGTCTTCAGAAATATGCTAAGTGGTTCTTGATATTTGTGTCTTGTTGCTAATCCTGGTAAGGATGTATTTAACATCAAACTGAAGTTAAACGTCATGACTGCTAAGAAGCGACTGAATCAAATGCAATTTAGGAGCTCAGGCATCCCTCCTTCTCAGCCCACCAGAGCTAAAGCCTATGTACTCTCAAACCCAGGAGGTTTCTCCCAGCCCAGCCTGATGGATGCAGTTGCTGCTCTTCCCATGTGCAGGTCTGGCCAAGTAGCAAGATGCAGACACTCTTGATACCAACATTGTCTTACATAGACTAATACAGGCAGAGCAGTGCCTTTTCCAGCAAGCATCCTCGTAAAACCCAATCTTACACAAATGTAAGCACAGATAGCCAACGCTTGTATCACCTCTCCAGCTTCATTCTCTGGGTTCATAAGAATGCCACTTTTTAATGGATAATAAAGGTTTAAATTCCTTCTAATCGTAAAATTAAAGAATTGTAGAATGTTTGGGGTTAAAAGGGACCTTAGAGATCTTCTAGGATCCAAACACTCCTGCCATGGGCAGGGACAACTTCCACTAGGACAGGTTGCTCAAAGCCCCATCCAACCTGGCCTTCTCTGGACAGCTTGTTCTGGTGACTCACCACTCTCATAGTGCAGAATTTCTTCCTAACATCTAATCTAAATTGACCCTCTATCAGTTTAAAACCATTTCCCCTTATCCTATCACTACATGCCCTTGTAAAAAGTCCCTCTCCAGCTTTCATGTAAACTGCCTATCCATCCCTAACCACCAGGCCCCTTCCCTGGTCACTAGCTCACAGCTTGGGAGTTTCCAGGTGCAGGTTGTCTCTACTCAGCCACCTAGTCTGGGATGAAGTTCCCTAGGAAATTACACATAAATATACACACACAGACAGGGGGCTGACATTCACTGGGTGATGTGGTTTAACCCCCAGGCAGTAGCCAAGGCCCATACAGTCACTCACTCACTCCTTCACCAAAAGGATCAGGAAGAGAATCATAAGGTAGAGAACTTGTGGGTTGAGATTAGGACAAATTAATAAGGACAGCAAAAGCTGTGCACACAAGCAAAGCAAAAGAAGGAATTAATTCTCTGCCTCCCATGAGCAGGCAGCTGTTCAGCCATCTCCAGGAAAGCAAGGTCCCACCCATCATGTGTAATGGTTACTTGGGCATACAAACACGATCACTCCAAATATCCTCCCCTTCCTCCTTCTTCCCTCCACTTTATATCCTGAGCATGATGTCATATGGTCTGAAATACCCCTGTAGTCACTTTGGGTACCCTGTCCCAGCTGTGTCCCCTCCCAACCTCCCATGCATGCCCAACTTCCTCCCCAGCGTGGCAGTGCAAAAAGCAGAAAAGGCCTTGGCTCTGTGCAAGCCCTGCTCAGCAATAACAAAAACATCTCTGTTATCACCACTGTGTTCAACACAAATACAAAGCACAGCCCCATAGCTGCCACTGGGATGAAAATTAACTCTACCCCAGCCAAAACCAGCACACTGGGAACACGAACACACACACACACACACACACACACACACACAGTCTAAAGGCACCTGTGGCCCCTTTTCCAGTTTCTAGCACTTGAATCTCTTAAATGTTTCTTACACATGCAAACAGAGTGCAAAGAGTAAAAAATAATGGGACAATAGCAAGAAGAAAAGCCCTCAGTGATAAGACATTGGGCTCAGCCTGATGTGAGCATGCTGCTCATCTTGCTGGCAGGTGAATGGCCTCTTTTATCCCCCTTTCTCACCATTTCTCTGTTCTTGGTCATCTCCCACCAACCTTAAACTCTCTCTAGGTCACCTCAGCCTTAGGGAGTTACACCTAGGTGTGTTTGGCATTGCAAGATTGCACTCTCCAAAATGTCCCCAGTGCTCCTTTAAAACTGTGTGTGGAGTGTGGTAGTCTCTTATATCACTTCCACATAACTAGTTGTGAAATCTTGTCCTTCCTCAAAATCCTACATGCGATTTTGTGAGTCTCTTGCTCTGTTATTTATGTTCAGCAGTTTCTCATGTCGTGTCCAGCAGTTTCTTGTGGTTTGCTCAGCCAGCCAAATCCCATGCCAGGACCTGCAAATCTTAACAATGATTACTTGCAAGGTACTTATCTCCATGCATAGGTTTAACTATATGCCTAAGTTTCACTGGGTTCCTCAGTGGCTACCTTCTATCTACAAAAGAAAACACAAATGCTGTACATATGTGTTACCTCTGAAGAATCATTGCAAGATGATTGCTATAAATCATAACTCCACAAAACCCCCCATGTTCCTGTTATCTCTCTTCATGTAGGGACACCACTATTTTGTCAGTGTTATGAAGAACACCTGCAGACATTGCCTTTAATAAATTTTATTGACTGTTGTAGTCTTTTATCTGAAAACATCCAACCTAAGAACCCAATAAAACCACATCTAAGATAAGAACTGTTCTCTTACCTCACATGGAAGTTTAGATTTACTTGAAGACAAAAACGTATGTATATATATAGAGAGATATATTTATGTTTGTATGTATTTAGTTTAGTCAGCATCTCTTCATAGCAGATATAATTTTTCCCAAGTTTCCTAAGGGATATTTTAAATTATGTAATAATGCAAAAGCTGCCTTGTACTACTTTAAAAGCATACTGTAAGCTGATAGGAAGATACTATCTCCTCCTGTAGAGGAATTTCAGTTAGGTTTTTGGCAACTTAAATTTTATG
Organism: Ptilonorhynchus violaceus; assembly: GCA_013397565.1. Classification (NCBI taxonomy): domain Eukaryota; kingdom Metazoa; phylum Chordata; class Aves; order Passeriformes; family Ptilonorhynchidae; genus Ptilonorhynchus; species Ptilonorhynchus violaceus. The sequence continues at coordinate 241,685 of VZRJ01012425.1, forward strand.
TTTTGTGAGGCAGACATTTTCATACTACAATCTGGAAATAATTTTACTGTAATGTGCAACACATTTCCTTTCCTTCATCAGTAATATTTGGTAGCATATTCTGTTTATTTTCTTGTGGTCTTTGGTCTATTTTAAATATGACCAAGAATACTGAACTCCTTCAACTGCTTGTTGCAGGAGCCATCTGGTATCTGGGCATAAGGGAAGAATAAACATATACAAGGACATATGCAGTCTACAGCAGCATGAACCACTTCCAGTGACAGACCACTTGTTTCCTTCAGCAAAGATGGGGCAAGACAGGACTTAATCAAGAAGGACATCTAGCTTGTATGACATTTGGGGTAAAAACAGACCTTCAAATCTACATATCTTTACACCATTTGCAAGATTCTTATAGATTTAGTGGTCTGTAAAGTCCAAATTGTTAAGTGAGAAAATCAAACTGTCTAAACACAGAGGCAGAACCATCAACCAAAAAGGTTTCCTCTCTCACAGAATATTGGAGCTGTAAACTTGCTGCAGTTAGTTATGGATTTTAATACTGCTGGAGCAGGTTGAATTGAAATCACTTGCATGCCATCTGAGCTAGGAAATTTGTGAGTCGTTTTAAAAATCCTCCTCCTTATGTAAACACTGCATATGGTAAAGATGAAATAAATGACCTAGTCAAGTGAAAGTTTGCCCTCTGGCTCTGGCCTGTGCACTCAGCTAGCTGAATAATAGACTGTCTGCCTGGAAAGATTTGCCTTTTTCTAATGGTTCAGACATGCAGCTCAGAATTCACATAAGGAGGAAACAGTTTAATTCTCTGCAGCCTGTTATTGTTCAGGATAATTGCTAGGATGACTTAACACCTAAAGGAAAAATGTCTTTTTCTCACTAGAACTGTAGCTACGCTGTTGTACATTGCACATAAGGACGGAAAATGCTCTTAAAATTCTATGTCGTGAAACCTTAACAGTAGAAGTCATTCCAATTTTAAAAAAGTCAAGCATAATTAAGCCTAATGCTTTCTATAGTTTGGACCCATACGCTTTTTATAATAAGTGGGGTTTTTTAGCTGAAGAAGAGCCTTCATTGCCTGGTGATAATGTTCAAGGATATTACAAATTTGGTTATCTAACAGGTGGAACAGATAAAGTCTCTGCATTTTCCTGGATGTTTTTGACCATAAGGGAAGATCAAAGCTAAAAATGCCTATGCCTTTGTTGAGATGACAACAAGGGAAGACTCCCCAAATGTTTAGAGAAGCAAATAAATGTTTCTTACATTCTTAGTTTCTTCTATGTTCAAACTGCATTATTAGTTTCTTCTATGTACAAACTGCTTTCTTTTCTTCCAAATGCAACAATTAAATTATTACGAAATAATTCAGTGGCATTATGTTCTCTTTTTAAGTATTAATTTTGGATATCTACTTAATGTTGGCACTAAAGATCAGTTTTCTCTGCATATGAACTGCTGAACTGGGAAGGAAAAAGGAATTTCAAAGGAAAAGTCTAGTAGTGGTTAATAATCCAGTTCACATATGGTTCTAACGAAGTAGCAGATGTAAAGGCTTCAGGTAAATTTGAACCCGACAGAAAAGGTGATCGAAGATTGTCATATAAGGTGCATATGCAAAGACAATGACAATTTTTCTATGCAGGATCTCAAGCGTGTAAGAAATCTAAATAGGTGTTTGGGGCTAACTTTGCTCCAAACAGCATATGAACTACTTGTTCTCCCTGATTTTCTGTCAGTGTAGTGTATAAAGAGAAAATGTAGGATAAACTGAAATATGAACTATTTCAGACCTTGTTGAAAAAATTGACATCTTACTTTCATTAAATACTTTCTCTCTCACACATATGGGATACACCCACAGAGACGCTCAGCTGTCTCTAAGCATAGGCAAGGTAGGCTGTTTTCTGGAAGTGCATCCTGAGAGGCAAGTGGCTGTGGCTCTGCTATACATAGTGTTGTGCCAGAAATTTTGAGACAGCAAAGGCTGTGTGATGTAACTCCACTTGTAGCTCCAAAATTCAGCCTGCAACTGCTTTCTATTGCAGCATCTAGCTAGTCCTAGCTTATCTCATCTCCCTTTGCATGGCAAAATGAATTGATGTCTGCCTGTTGAGAAGTACAGAGATCATTCAGCACCCACTCACAAAAGTGATATACCATTTGATCTACTTGTCTAACAGGCGGGTGGGCAGGTAGGCAGGAAAAGATCGGAACAGCGAAAGAGCAAGAGAGAAAGAGTGAGAGTGAAAGAAAAAGAAAAAAAAAAAGAAAGAAAGAAAGAGAGAAAGAAAGAAAGAGAAAGAGAAAGAGAAAGAAAGAGAAAGAGAAAGAGAAAGAGAAAGAGAAAGAGAAAGAGAAAGAGAAAGAGAAAGAGAAAGAGAAAGAGAAAGAGAAAGAGAAAGAGAAAGAGAAAGGGCTGTTTGTATTGGTTTTAAATAGTCTAAAGTGGTGGTTGATGGATGCCATAAGAGCAGATAAAGAATGCCTGGAAAGAGCAAGAGGTAAAAATCATTACACCCTTGGAGGAGAAACTACCAGAAGGCAGATGAAAACAGAGGATTATTTCAGAGGCAAATGAATCTATTTGAACTTCTGAGGGATGAACAGTTTGCCATGGTGTCAAGTATGTGTTGATAAGGGGAAACCTAGACTAGAGCAGCAGGTAAGCCTCAGCAAATATGTTTGTATCTGTCATAACTGTGGTATGTACCTCCACTTGAGGAAAACCCAAAGAGAGTACACATGAGTCAAAAGAGATCTGAACAAATCTTCAACCTTAAGACCAATTAATCTTGTCAATTACTGCGTATCATACAAATCTAATAATGTTTCTCAGATATTGGAAGCAACATTCATCCTGGATTGTCATCTGCCAGGTTTTCACTCCTTCATGTAAAAGATAAGTCAAAGAGGAAGCCAGGTATGAGTGTTCATCTGCTTGAATATTAGTAGTTTCTATCCATTTAATGGTTTTGCAATTCTTTTGCATTTTCTTTTAAAAAGCAGAGACATGAAACCAAGCTTCTACTTTTCATTAGTCAACATGACAATTGCTATATTATTTTTCAGTACCATTCACTGATTCAAATCTTCTTTTGTAGGCTAAAAAGCATTTGCACTGAAATTGTTTGAAGAGCATTCATATCCACAGTAATTAGGGTGTCTTTGGCTCTAAAGAGAAGAAATGTTTTCCATTCTCTATTCAGGAGCAATGGCTTAGACACAAATCAAAACAAAAGAGTACTTTCAGGAAGCACTGTGCTATTAAAATGCTCTCCTGGTTACACCTTCTCATACACAGCAGACTTTTAAGAGCCTTAGAGCATGAGGTCGTATTGCAGTAATTTGACCACCATATTTTAAGAAGTATAACAGTGACATCTAGTGCAATAACGTTGCATCACAGGGCCCCAAAAATGGCTTTGGTGGTTTATTTTCATTTTTTCAAATAATGAGGTGATAGTCATTGCCAGCAAATTTCCACAAACTAAATTTACTACATGATCTTTGATGCTGTATTTTATCAGACTGATGTTAATTTCTGTAGTCTTGGTTAGTTAAAACAAGATAAACAATGACATGGAAGAGGAACAAACAGTAAAAGAAGAAATGAAACTTTTGTTTGGTTCTGATGTGCTGTTAAAGAATGAGGGACCCACCATGCTGTCCTGACGGGCACTTTTGTACCAGTTGGGTCACTGATCTCAGTTGCCTGTTAGGTCTCTTACACAAAGGAAAAGGAGGAAGTTACATGGAAATCTGTGTAGATAAAGGAGGGAATGAAAATATTAGCCTTGGGAGTGAAAAATAGAGAAGGTTATCTGAAGAATCGCTCAGCAAAGAGAAAGAGAAAATAAGATACCTGGAAAGGCAAAGGAGGAAAAATTACAAGCCCTTTGAAGAAGAAAACTGAAAGAATGACAATGTGATCTATCAGCACAGGGGAAAAACCTCTAACTGCTAAGTCTGATAATATGAGGGGGAAGAAAAAAGAAATAAATATGGGAGACAATATTAAATAAATTGTACTATTTCAATTCTTTTCATACCAAAAAATAGTACCCTAACCTGTTCAAAAGTTACACTTTTTATTGGTCGTGACCCATACTGCTGCCTAAAAGGGCAGGGGAAAGCTAATTGTATCTCAATTCCAAACCCAGCAGAGATTTCAGAATGATCTGCCACCAAGCATTGCAAAAAGTAAAACTGTGCTGCTTGATTCTGAGTCTGAATAGGAAACATTTGCTCAGTTGTATTTATTCATTCCGTTAGAATGAGGACAGCAGAGAATGACAACACTTTCTTATTATTTGCTGTGAAGATGGCATGGAAGGGACAAGAATTAAGCTGATATTGTTAAGACATTGTAATGCTGGTGTTGCAGAGGATTAAATGTTTTGAGAACATTTGTTCATCTCCTGTTGGCTAAATAACAGTTTTACTTGAGATGAATCATGGGTGAAGGTGCAAAATACATCTTGTCCTGTTACCCTGAAAAAAATGCTATAGCTGCCTTCTCTCACATGCAATTTTACAGTGTCTTAGTCACTTCACACTGTGGCCACTTTGTCAAGGACAACAGTCCTACACTGAGTGTCTTACTCATGCTAGAGACATTTGCATTTGCTTGCAGTATCCCTGGCTGTCTTCAATCATCAGTTCTGATTGCTGAAGATCCTTTTAGATCCTTATGGCTCAAGAAAGGAGGAGACAGGCTATCTACCAAGAAAAAGAAAATTAAAACTGCTCTATTTCCTTTGAGGAATTCCAAGATGGAAAACGTGATGACCTACTGCATTGCATATGCGCAGTAGATCCAAAGACTTCAGGACATATGAATACACTGTGCAATGTGTGCACGGTAAAGCCAGTATTTTCCAGACCTGTGGTGCTGACTCTGTGTGTGTGTGTGCGCTATGGAAACTTCCAGGCTTTCCAAAGTCACAGTTGTTCTGTCAAAGCTATTGTATAGTAACTCCAACAGGACTGAATGATGGTCAGGAGTCCTGGGGAAATGTATGCAGTTTTGAATTCTGTTCTATTATTCAGTCCTGGGGTAAAATCCTTCAAACCTGGTAAGCAAGACAGGAGAGTCTGATTTACCTCTCCTTTGCTGCTGTCTTTTTGACCACCTTATAACTTAAAGCAAAGCAGCCTGTAAGACCTGTATGAAAACAGTAGGGACTTTCTGAGGAGCAAAAAAGACAGGTTTCCTGCTCCTGAGCCACTCTCAAGTGAAGATTCTACTTCCAGACATCAACCAATGCCAGGGAAAAGCAGCAAAACCAGAAGAGCCCTAGGGGCAAAGAAAAAATTATTCAGTGACATCTGGAGTTTCCTAGTTGAAAAAGATTAGAAATACTTGATTTAGGGAGGAAATTAACAAGGGGAGAAAAGAGAAGTATATCAATTACACAGCAAAGAGGAATTAGATACTTACTTATCTCAGAGTGCAAATGGACTGTCACAAATGCAAGCACAAATTAAGAAGAGCAGCCTTAAAAAATCCGAGATAAATACAATCATGCAGATTTTTGACTGAAGGGATCATATTACACTCTGACAAGTTTCCTGCTGGAGTTATTAAAATCCGCAAGTCAAACCAAAACCAGATCTCATGTTTTCAGTGGAGCAAGAGCTAGTAAATCACAGTTGCAAGAGGCCTGCAACACATGCTTGCTCCCATGGACAGCAGATCCTGCCCACACATGGTTGCCAGCTGGGCGGGAACCTCTCGCCCCAGCCAAAATTTTCCCCCTCAGAAGAAATTTTAAGTTAAACCCCAAGTGTCCTCTCCCTGAATTCACCACTGTTGCTGCCTTTCCCTGCTCATGACTCATTAAAGCTGTGCTCGACAGGAACCATGAAACCTTGCATGGGCCCCTCAGTTTTTTCTGTGTTTGAAGTTTTCACTTTTTTTTTTTTGCTTTTATAATTGATTGTTTAAAGCTTTCACTTTTTGAGTCTTGCTGTACCTGAACTTCTCACATGTTTTAAAAGGTAGACTCTACGATCAAGTATGATATTGGTTAGTGATTAAGGTTGCATACTTGAGTGCCTTAAAACCATAAAAAGCTGCTCTTCTCCTCATCATTTTCAGTCTCTAATGTGATCCTACAATGCAGCCACAATCTCTTCTTTCCACTTCTATGGTCTTATTACATATAGTTTGATTTTTCAGCCGACTGTGCAAGCTTTCTCTGCCTGGCACAAATCCATTCTCTATATCTTCCTCATCTGCAGATGCAGTTACAGCCTCAAGTCCTGTCATCTACTCCTTGTGGACTCTGGGGCAAGTTACTGTGTTCAGTCCTTCATCCTCCTGGTATTGCTAGTATCTCCACAGATTGCTCACCTCCTAATTCAAATGAAACATTCTCCTCACGTCTTTGAAAAAGATCTGAAGAGCTGCTTTTTTTCTTTAACTGTACTTAGAGCCAGTTTTATTTTTCTTACTTCTTGTGTACCTCTCATCCTCGCATACTCTTTGAAGTTATCTTCCATTGTTGAATAGTCTTCATCTTCTTAGATACTCACTGACCTTCCTCTTCCCATCCAGTCTGTTCTTATAATACATACTTGTTTCACTATGCCTTCAAAGATTTGTGGAGACTGTGCTCCCTGAGGCCTCCTGTGCTCAGAAGCCACACTGGGCCTCACTGGGACTCTCTGTACCTGCAATCGAAAAACAGCTGGAATGATCCAGGAAGGGATTAAAGCACACTTGATCAAGGTTTTGCCACGTTTCTGAGCCAGTCAAGAAAGAGAGGCTTTTGTGGGAATCGGTTCTTTACAGAAGACGGTAGCTCTTTTTATGGGATTTGATGCAACAGCAGGTCCACCCCCTACGAACTCCTACATGAAGTCTGCTCTCCATCAAGAAGCTGAGGAGTGGGTGCCACTCCAGTGGTAGTGCCAGCCCTAGGTGAATTGCCAGTATGATATTTGGCTTGTCTAAGGCATAAAACATTTTTCAAACAAGTCTTAATTTTGCCCATGATTCTTCTGCATGACACTGAGCCATCTGCACCAGGTTTTATGTGCATTGTTCAAGGGCAATGTGAAAGGTGGTTTGCATATGAGGCAGCAACAGACTTTGTCTGACCTGAAACTGGAGCTGTTTTCGTAGGGAAAAATATTTCTTGCATATGGGGCGACAACTGGAGTTTCTAATTCATGTTCCATATTTGATCTTGGCCTATAGTTACCAGCCAAGGCTTTAAACACTGTACCAAGTCTGAGAGAGATTGTTTTGGCTTCTCTATCCTTACACAAGGGTTACAGGTCTTCAGATGCTTCAGACACCTGGTTCTTCCATCTGCAGTCTGTTTCTGAAACAGTTTCATTTTTTTCACGGCTGTTTTACAGACCAATAACTTAGAAGAAGTAATTGTCTCTAAATACAACCAGTCATTTTAAATGGTTGTCTGTGTAGTCTCACCACTGTGACCTCTAATAAAATCTTTTAAAGGTTTTTCAGTACAGAGAGTTCAGCTGGGACCTTGGATTTGTAGCACACAAATGCTCTTTTCCAGCCTCTCCACATATAGAGGTCAGAGGCATAGTAGATTTAAATTTTGTACTCTGCAATGGAACGGAGAATACAGACATTTGTATTAAACCCAGCTAGAATCTGTAAATGATACAACTGAACTCTGTATAAACAACTTGGGCTTAAAAGTCATAGGTAGATGAGTCTGCTTTCATAGCATCGCTGCACCATTGCTAATAAACCCAGACTATTTTGTTTTCTTGACAATAATTTTCTAATGCTTCCTGTTCTAAGAAATTACTTCAGCACATCTGCACCAGCATGACTTTAGAGGTACAGTGTCATAAAATTAAAGGTTATCACATAAAGATATTTAGCAATTTCTAGGGCTGCAATGAAGGAACTAGTTTTCCATAACAGGTAGTTAACAACAGAAGTCTGGTAATATAGAATTCAATTTACATTGAGTCAGATCAAATTTACATTGATCAGAAGCGGATTAAATTGTCTCTCTGTGCAATACCTAACCAGTATGCTTAAACTTTCACTCTTTCATTTTAGATTTTAATTTTTGTAGGGTTTTTAACCAGAAATCCCCATGAGAGATATTTAATTTTTGAATATATTTTAGATAACTTACATTCAGGTGCTCTTGAAAAATCAAAACTTGATTTCTCTTCCAGTAGAAATAAAATAGGTTCACCTTCTGCAGAAGTGCTCATACTTACAAAACCCAGCAAAGAAGCACCTCCATTAACAGTTTGCAGAGTGAAGTGAGGTGAGGCAACTCTTCAGACTTTGTGCTTTCAGTCCCATTTCCATAGTACTTCATAGACCAGTGAAAGACTTTTGCTCATTTATTGCAATCCCAATCTGTCACTTAAAAAAAAAATCTGCTGCTATTTCACAGACAGCACAAGACTGAAAAGGCATGTAAAGATAGGGAAAGAAATTAAGAATAACACAATTTTTCATTAACAATTGTGCATAGTTTTTCACACCTGACTACTCCTTGGCATAGCACTGCATGTACAAAGCACCAACCAGTGCTGGGAAATACATCGACCTGCAATCACAAAATATTTAAGGACACAGTTTAAAGGTTGGTTTGAAAGCTCATTGGAAATTTATCTGAAAAAAAGCTTTGAAGGTGTACCTATACTACATCAATTAAAAAACAGATGCACTCTTGTTTTCAGAGCACATTCATTTGTGACTTTGCATTGATGATAGGGCTACAAATCTAAACTTTCTGTATCAGCAACTAAAGTTGCTGTTATCAGAAACCTAACAGTAGCTAGAAGTAATAAATATTATATGACACAGAGTTGAGGAACCTTATTCAACAGAGGTACCAAAGCCACATCAATAATTTTATTATTTTAGACGTATGACGTCTAAAATCGTCATATTTATGACGATTAGCTTAGATAAAAAACCATTTTGGAAGATTTCTTATATTACTTTTCTCTCATTGTGGTTCAGTTGTTGCACTTGAAGTGATATCAAAGAATTTTAAAGGCTTTTTCTAAAAAAAAAAAAAATCATATTTCTAAATGACTGCTAAAAACCCACAGGTATTTATCTCAGGACTATTTAAATGATGTGTTCTTGACTGCAGAATTCAGGAATTATGATGTGTATACAGACAGCCTGAAAATAATGGAGTCATGGGAGAATAAAGAAGATGGAATAATCTGAATAATGCCTCTAGTAACCAATAATTCTGACATGCCTGGTTATGTGTTCTGTTGTCATCTAACCATAAAGAGAATGGAGTACGTCTCATTTCGCTTAATAGGAGCAGATGGATGCAGTACTCTTCAGCATCATCTACAACAAGTAATTGTATTGCCATCTCATTGACATACAGTCTACATCACTTTTCTTTTGTTTGGCATGCACATACTTTATAAAAATGCCTCAAAGATGCAGCAGTGGCCTATTAAGAGCTACTACAGGGTAAGATGAGGCATTCCCACCTGTTCCATCTTTTATGATCCTCAATCTCACAAAGCCTTTGGGCTGTGTTCCCAAACCCCTGCAGAATAAACAAATATTTCAGTGTGGCAAAGCTGAGAACATGCTTGGGTGCCCTAGTAATTTGCTCTGCTCCATTTATTTTTAACTCAAATCACAAAGGTCACTCTCAACGTTAAAAATGTGAACAAACTCTTACTTTCCAAAAAATAAATAACAAGCAACAAAACACAGAAAGAATAAAAATTTGCATTGGCTTTCTGATATATTTACTTCAGTATTCACAGAAGTAACACTTGCAAAAGGTGTCTTTTTCCTTCATTAAATTCTCTATTTGCTAGGGTTCATTGTAATGTGTTCTAAAGCAACCCTGGTCATAAGAAAAGCACACATACGTCAAAACTATGAATTTGTTCTGAGCTGTAAACATGGGATCAATGTTTTACTTCACTAAACCCAAAGAAAAAGGGAGCGCTTGTCTCAAACACAGAGAGGAATTCAGCCCTGAGTCCTACATGACACCGCAAGTCAATGCAAAAGTGTGAAATGGAGGGTCTCAACTGCACCTCAATGCAAGCTGCTAAACCATGAAATGACCTGATGGCCTCTTCCCCTCCTTGAAAAACAAAATACCTCTTTCCGTTTTTCCTGCTTCTCATCACAACCACCTACCTCTGCTCATCTGGCCAGGAAGAACATAAAGAGGGTGTAATTGCTACCCCTGCCTGCTTGAGACTGCTGAAGGACTGACTGCTGGTTACTTTAATCACTAACAGAAGCATGATTCTTCAAGACAAGAGTGTGTGACACACACACCACAGTTTCTCACTTCCCTTATACAGCTAGAATTTGTTTTCTATCAAAGGAGAACGCAGTAAGGCAGATGTGCTCAAAAGAAAATCACCCTTTCAAAAGGTCTTCCAAATACCAAAAAAAAATGAAATGGAAAAAGTAGATCATGAAGAAATCTGTTAAATCTTTTCAGAGTGCAACTGGACAGGAAATAAGTGTTGGGTTGCACAGGGGAACAAAAAAATCACACACATGATGTGAGCACTTTCTGTTCTTTGCAGTGAATAGGAAGGGGTCTGTAATCATGATAATTACAGATTTAACCAAAAGCACATGCAAATGGAGAGGGAGAAGGTGGCAACTCAATATTACTGAATCAAATGTCAAGTCTGATGGTTTCCATTACACTTTTCTGCTAAAATCTTATGTGTATACTTGAACATATGTATGCTATATATATGCAGAGGGTATCTATAAATATTTAGAATTATCTGAACATGTTAGGAAACTGCGTTAAATTTTTTAATTACCTTTCTATCTCAAAAATCAGGTTCAGATTTTGTCTCAGGTGTTTAGTCAAGCATACTGCCAAACACCAATAAAATTAATGAGTTATCAACGTGGGAGTTTCTTTATTAGTTGTCTTATCACAGAATTTTCTGACAAACATATATTTTACTATCCTTCCAGACTTGAAGGTATATGGGGGAATCTTTTAATAGACATAGCAAACAGAGATGCTCCCCTTACATCAACTAGAGACCATAAGGAAATCAGTTTCTTTCTACTTTTAAGAAAAAGAAAGCATTCCAATTACTTTGTGGATGCCATTATTATTTTACTACTGTTTAAATTAAGGTTATACCATCCTAAATTACTACAATGCCCATTTTAGGATACACTTCTGTATCACTGGTATCAGTTTCATTGAAACATAGCTCAGACCACCCACTGCACAAATAAAACCTTTGCCTTAAGTGTCGGCCAAAAGGGATTGCACAGAGCTGTGACTGATAGATAAACTGTTTACATGAGATGAAAGTGCTATGAAGGTCAGTAGAATGTTACACATTCCTCTCAAAAGTAAGTAATTGAGATCAATTTATTAAGCGTGGGATGCTGCATGGCCAAGGATAAGGGAGGAATGTGAACATGAGGATCAGAGGACAGGTCATGACCGATGCTCGTGGAGGGCTGCAGTGCAGGTGGAGTGGCCTGCACAGGAGGTTTAGGTCGGCACATACCCCTCTGATCACCAGAGAAAGAAATCATGTAACACTGCATTGACCAAAAGAGCACTGCTTTCTGCCAGGCGTACAGACACTGGCACCTCAGTAGAACAATCACCCAAGGACAATCCTTATGATAATAAAGCTTGCCAAGCCTCAGTCAAACTTGTGGTCATCTCTTAGAACAGAAGAGCAAGACTGAAGCTTTCCAGCTAACCTAATGCTAGCACCAACATCCTGTCAGACCATAAAAATACTACCAACATAAGACAGCAACAGCTATTACAGCACTTAAAGGTCAACAAGCTCTAAAACAAAAGAAAGAAAAGATAGATCATTTAATGTATGTATTTTCCATATAGAAGACATCACAAAAATAACTTAGAACAAATCTCATAAAATTCCAAGTTTGCTATTACATATTCAAAAGAACGTCTGTATGTGCAACAGTGCATTGCTATTGCTTTGAGGGAAGCAGAGCCACTCAGCTGGAGGAAGACACTGACTAATCATCTTAAAGCAGAATCTGTTGAAGTGTTAAACTAGCTTTTAGCCCCATCAGTTCCTTCTGCTATCTGGTTATTTCAGTTCAATAACTCATTTGCTCAAAGCTGAAAACCACTAGGAGGTGAAAAAAGAGCAAGGGTTGTTTTCTTCGTGCAGAAGAAGAGAATAGAAGAGTAGAACAAAAATGATGTGATAGCTGTTAAGGTCTCCTACTTCTGAAATGTTGGGGATGTACTAACCAGAAGCAACAGTTAGTTAATTGCAGATAGCATTGCATTTTATCATTTAATTTCTTCTCAAGTATTGGACATGTTTAAAGCAGATTTGAATGACTAATAAAAACACCGTATAACTCATAAGCGCTTTCATCTCATGGGTAAATTCTATCCAAATGTAGTCTCAAGTGAAATACCAAAAATAAGCTTAAAATTAATTACATTCTTTACTTTCTCCTATCTAAGAGACACAAACACAAAGTGAGATTGAAACCAGAACTGAAATATTTTATGCATATCAATTCATTTCAGTACAGACATTCACTGCTTTATTCCTAATCCATCACCATTGTATTTTCGAAGTAAAAAAACCCCCTAGGTAACTATGAGAAGCCCTTTTAGGTGTTTTTTGGGGGGCGGGGGGAGGGATGTTAATCAGAAATAATGCTTTTATCTTATTTTCAACAGCCCTCCTATCCCTTCCATGCCTGCAGCAGCTGATCACAATATTTAGTAATTCTTAACCCAGCCAACACTGTTAGCTCATCTACATGCTGTCTAGTGTAAAACTCATTGAGCCACTGGCTGCTAGCTCCCCTTTCCTGAAATGCCCTCGGTAAACTGCCTTCCCCACAGAAAACAATTAGACGCGAACAGCAGGGCATCCAGGCCATTTGGAGCTTGTCCAATACAGCCTCACATGGAGAAGGGGGAAGTCACTATTCATTTTAATGCTGGCTACTTCAGAGATGACAACAAAGTATTTATTATCTGAAAGCTGTCAGCATATGTAATGAAGAGAAATAGAAAGCTGCAGCTCTGTATGTGTTTTGTAAGCCATAGTCACTGCTAGGGAAGTAATATATTCCTAAATTGTTTAAGCAATGCATGGAGCTTAAGGCTGAAGTGATTGTTTATGCATTTGTAATAGCATTACACACAGCATTATGAGTTAAGTGGTTAACGGATGGAGGGACAGAAATTTCCAAGTCCTTTTGTTAAAATTACCTAGGTTATTCGTTCTTTGCTAGTCAAAGAGATGTTTGTAATAAGAAAATTACATACCTCAGGCCAAGCTTTATAAACTTGCGCTTCAATCCTGTTTACAAATACAAGAGAGAAATATTACGAGACTGCAGTTATCTGAAGACTGCCTGCAAATGTGTTCTCAGTTATGTTTATTCATAAGTTGAGTTAAAGCTTTTGCACTGATTCAATGGTAAAATTTGTGTTACTTCTATTGACAACAAAAGGGAGACCAGTGTTGCTATCATGGAGTGGCCTAAATCCCACTAAAGTTTCCATATTAATGTAGGGCATTTATCTGTTCTAGAACAAATCATTTACAGATGGCTTTTCCTCTAACTTCATGGGTGATCTCTGGGAGTGACACACTAATCTAATTTGTGTCTACAGAATGAAGAGTAAAGTTGTGTCATTGTCTAGCTTAGACTTAACATGCAAAACCCACACAACCACAAAACAATTTATGCAAGACTGGTGATCCTTAAACCAACTCCATTTTATAAGACAATAAATATCTACTATCAAAAGAATGTCTAAAAGTATGTGTTTGGCAAATGTTAATATTATTTCTTAGAACCCGACTGTAAGTCAGTTGTGGGTCTTTGTTCATCTATTTATTTGTCTTATACAGCTTATGGTATTGAGATGCTGGCCCCCAGTTTACCTGCTCAGGTACCTAACTGCGATACTGGAGGTCTAACTAAAAGATAGCCTGTCACTGTGCTGCAGAAGGTGAAGGTGATAAGACGACTTGTATTTGCTTTCACGGTGGCATGCCAAAGGATAAATTCCTGTTACCAGAGCACACAAGTAAGGAGAAGATTTGCACAATCTGTCACTACAGAAGTTACTTGACTGCTATGCAAAGGCAAACATTGATTTAGTTTTTATAACCTGCAACTGAAATGAGAGCAACTATTGGTGTATTAATATTTGCTCCTTATGGCAGGTCTGCAACTGTAGTCGTCAACACCTTCCAGATGAAAATAATCTCAAATAGATCACAATCATCCTGTTTACCAATCTGATCAGTGAAAAAAAAAAAAAATCTCTTTTTCTCTTTTTCACCTTGCCTAGGAGGAAGGCCAAAAACCAAATTCAGTTTCTGAAAGGGATTTCCCTTTAATAAGTTGTAGTGTAGGATGCTTCAAGACATCAAAGGACGGAAGAGATTAGAAGGAGTGGACAGCACCTCACTAGGATGGCAAGGACAATTTGCCTGAGGAGGCAGCAACAGTGCAACAAGGTTTATCTGTGCTAAAGTTCTCAGTTCTTTGAAAATGAGAAACACCCTCAAACAGCTTAATCCTTGCTTGATATTACTATTTTTTCCTGACAATACTTGTCCCTTCTCTCTTCCCACATCCAAACAGAATATCCAGCCAAGAACATTAGTTGTCTTCATTTGTTCATCTCATGCTCCAGAAGAAAATCAACTATCTTCCCACCCTGACCCTATATGAGCATGAGCCAGGGTTGCTCCTTTGTGTGTAGGTGTAAACAGATGTTTAACTCAGTAACTAGTGTCCTTGAGTCTTGTAATTGATTTGCCTTTTCCTGTGGGGTTGTGATTCATAATACCCTCTCTCTCTTCCTTTAATATTCATCCAAATACATTAGCAAAAGCAGCCCCACAGGCCACTGGCCAGCAGAGTTGAGGATGCCTTCCTGTAGTCACTAGAGTCAAAAGGACAAGGTAGAAATGACATTAAAATGATGATAAAATGAGATATCCATTTGATATCTCATTATCTTCTTCACCAGAGGAAAAGGGAGCAATTTCTTTCAAGCAGGAATGTGGGGACAAAAATTCCTCTTTATACTGGGCACCAAACCCACAGTGTAATCCTAAAGAGAAAAGAGTGTATTGCGATGCTGGACTAACGTGAAGAAAGCAGAAGACAACTCACTCTACCTACTACTTTAAATGATAGCAAATTTCAGTTCATTAGTACAAATTCATTATCCCAGAACATTAAAGATTAGATACAATCATAAATACCTCTAGAAATCGAAATTCCTTACCTTGGACTGTAGTGCTCAGGTCACTGGCCTAGACCACAAAAGTCAACATTGTTGGTTTTTAATTTATTTTGGCAAAGGATTTTGACTGAAATTGCCAATTCCCTACATGGATTGAGCTGCACAGCCCTTTGGATAATTACCATATGGCCTTCAAATCCCTTCCCTCCCTGCAACATGACTTTCTTGTCCTTCCTTCCAAATGCACTGCTGTAGGTGCTGATTTATGGAAAAGGTAGGGGTTTCTATCTTCTAGCCCCTTTCCTGAAAGGTTGCTGGGACCCAAGAGTGACTATAGTATATGATATTTTTATGTGTGTCAGATGCAGAAAGGCAGCAAGAAACTGAGGCAATGCTCCCTGGCTAAACACATGAAGTTTCTCTTAATTTTCAGCTTTCTATGGTCCCATCCCAGCAGAGCAGGAAAAGAAGGGGAGCTCAAGGCTGCATCAATCCCATTCACTTCTTGAATCCAGCAAGAATGCAAGTACTGCTCTGCTTCTTTCTCTTTCAAAACAAAAGCAGGATAGCCAGTAAACAAAGGCGATGTTTGAATGAGAAGTCCAAACCATTGCAACTGTCTAATGACAACTTCTCACTTTCCCATTAATGATAGTGGAATTCAAACAACCCTTTCCACCTCAGCCTTATTCTTCCACATCGCTGATGCCTCAAGACCACTCCAGTGCCCTGTCCCCACAGAGCCAATGACACTTGTTTAAACATTTATTTAAGGAATTGTAAGGGAACGGGATAGAGGAGGTGAAGAGGTCCTTCAAACAAAAGGAACATTATTGTCTCAGTAAGAATATATTTTGCTATGAGTCTACTAATTTATTTATAAGTGCTTTCTGCAAATGACTTGCCATCTTTTTTCCTTTAGGATTTAAGGGTTACACTAAATTTCAGAGATGTCTTATATTAACTTTGATCTGTGTGTTAAAAATAAGTAGATAAATGGTGCTAAAGTCTATTCATTCCAGAAGGATGTTGGGTGATAAACTGCAAGGGTCAAATTCTGACCTGCACAACCCCAGAGCAGAACTTCATTACTTCAGCTGTACAGAGAACTAAAAAGACCTGATTTCCTAGTGGTCCCAAGAGACATATTGATTGACAGGCAGATAAATAAGGAACTGGAGTTCTAAGAAATATGGACTATCTTTGAATTTAGAGGAAATGAGAAAAGCAGAAGGACCTTTTGCAGTCCAAGTTAAGTGCAGGCTTAAGAATAAAAGGCATAACAGTAATAAATCTTCAGAATAAATAAATATTTAAGACAGCAAAAAAGCAAATTGCTAAATCATAAACCGCTCCTATTAGAAAAGCCTGCTCTTCAGACAAAAATATGTCTTCCTTGAAAACTGTATGCAAGTAAAATTGAAGGAAAGACAGATTGACTCCAGAAAGAGAAATATTTTTGCTTCTGGAGATACAAATGGATAAACTGCATTTTGGGAAAAAGAAAGAGTGAACTGACAGGCTTAAACATAGAAAATTAAAGGAAATATTTCTGAAATTCTTCTTGATAGGAAATAAAATTTAAAAAAAAAATAAACCACTCCCAAACCCATGTGACCATTTGTTTATTCATTTACATTTCTCTACACACAAACAGACAATTATTTTTCCTTCTGATAGCACCTTAAAGACAAATGTAGAGTGATAGGAAACACATACAGCATTTTCCTGTCAGGCATTTGTCAAAGAAAATTCCAAAGGAAAGCTCCCTGTGATTTATTTTATTATAAATATGACAAATATGGAAATCCAATGGAAGGTATTGCTGCATTTCTTGCTTCCATAGATGTCACAATGACTGCATTATCCCGTTTTTGTACGTGTGTCTGTCTATTGATAGACAAGGTATATATTCTGAATTAATGGCAAAAAATTTCAAAATTCATTATGATCTTTGGGTTAAATCCATCACACAAGGTAGTAAAAGCTAATAATGTTTCAGCAAAAAATATATCTTTCTTTGCATTTTTGCAGCACATAGTAAAGTTATTTCAAGTCACTTTACTTGTGGGAACAAATATTTTTTCGAGTTTTAACTAATGACTTAATATTATCTGTTTTTCTGAATCACATTATAGGTATTTTGGATATGGTTGCAGGATGAAAAACAGACCTTGGAAAAACACAGATTGACTGGATATGGCCATTAGGCCCCGGTACAATATACAGCAATAAAGTTACTGTAGAAATCCGATGCTTATTGACAGCAATCATCAGATCTATAAATCAGACAAGACCTCACCTATGTTGATCATGTGACCCCAAATGAATGGACATATTGTCCTGGCACAGGCCATGAGTAGAGTGCTGTATTCTGTAGATTTCATAAAATAAGGTAAAAAGGACTACATCCATTCTGTACAGAACAAAAAAAGTTATAATAAAGTTTGTTTCAAAGCTGGAAAGCTTTGCCATTCATCCACCAATCTAAGTGAAATGCAGTTAGGTCATACATCATGGTCAATAGAGAAATGGGAAAAATAACAGCATTACTGACATTTAAAGAAACCTCAGTGAAATGCTTTTAGCTCTATAAAAGTTACTGAAGCTTTTGTGGACTGCCTAGCCTCAACCACTACTTCCATCTCCAGTTTCCCTTGGTGCAGAATTTAAAAGTCATCACTCCAAATGTCGTCCCCTTCCTTCTTCCCCCAGCTTTTGCTGCTGAGCATGATGTCTTTCAGTATGGTATATTGTTTTGGTCAGCTGGGATCAGCTGTTCCAGCTGTGTCCCCTCCCAGCTCCTGGTTCACTCCCAGCCTCCTCGCTGACTGGGTTGGATGAGGAGCAGAAAAGGCCTTGACTCTGTGCAAGCCCTGCTTAGCAATAACAAAAACATCCCTGTGACATCAATACTGTTTCCAGCACAAATCCAAAACAGCCCCATACCAGCTACTGTGAAGAAAATTAACTCTATTATAGCTAAACCCACCACAAACTTCTTCACGTTTTTCTCAGCTTCAGTTTTATCCTATCATTCACACATTCTTCACAACAGAAAAGTACCAGGTTAAGAAACTTAGGTTTTTTATCTGCCATTTCCTTCTGTATTTGTTAGATTTCTCTCACCCCTGTAATTAAATTTCTATTTCTACATTTGGTCTTTTTTTTCTTGCAAAACCCTATGGAAAGATCATCTTTTTAATCCTGTTCTTTATTTAATTTTTGCTTCTTTTGAGTGACTCTCTGATGACTGAAGACTCTGCACATCAGATATATTGTTTGATCCACCAGTTTGCCCAGAATGTCTCAGCAGAGACTCCCTTTGGCCCAGCTGTAGTCTCTTCAAATGTGTAATGCTCAATACATACTTATTTTCTATCACTAATCTGGATGTAGTAACTCCTTCTGACCAAAGAGCATGAAGGCAGAACTCAGTAGAGAAAGTGGACAACCTTGGTGTTCAAACTACAGTCTAATTTGGCAGAAACATGAAAGAGTTCTCAGAATTAAACTGAAGTAAACAACTGACAAATTGAAAAGTTGCCTCAAAAAATTTTCTGTTAAAAAAATCTCAGGTAGGTACAAGTGAATATTGAAAGTGTATATTTAATTATATTTATATAAATTGAGTCAGGGTAAATTACCCATCAAATTCCACAGGGGACAGACTGACATGTTTATAATGTCTTGTACTTAGTGATTGAGTCTAAAACAATATTTCTGATCCAAGCCAGGATGCCATTGGCTTTCTTGGCCACCTGGGCACAGCTGGCTCATGTTCAATGGCTGTTGACCAGAACCCCCAGATCCTTCTCCACTGGGCAGCTTTCCCGCTGCTCTCTCCCAAGCCTGTAGGGCTGCATGGGGTTGTTGTGACCCAAATGCAGGACCCTGTTGAACTTCATAAAACTGGCTTCAGCCCATTGATCCAGTCTGTCCACATCCCTCTGCAAAGCCTTCCTACTCTGCCGCAGATCAACACTCACACCCAATCTGGTGATGCTTGCAAGCTGGCTGAGGGTGCACTTGATCCCCTCGTCCAGATCATCAATAAAGATACTAAACAGGACTGGCCCCAGCACTGAGCCCTGGGGAGTAACACTTGTGATCGGCCACCAACTGGATTTAACTCCATTCCCCACCTGTCTCCAGGCTTCACCACTCCACCGGTTTTTTACCCAGCAGACAGTGCACGCATCCAAGCCTTGAGCAGCCAGTTTCTCCAGGAGAATGCTGTGGAAGACAGTGTCAAAGGCTTTACTAAAGTCAAAGTAGACAACCTCCACAGCATTTTCCTTGTCCACCAAGCAGGTCAGCTTGTCACAGAAGGAAACATAGTCTTGACCCTCAAAGCAGGGCATGATGAAAAGGACTAAGAAAGCACTGAAAGTATATTGAGGCACGTCAGTCACTGGCACTTTAGCATCTTCAAATCATGTATTTGAGCCTTTATTCTATAAACAAGAAGGTGGGACTGGCCATTTGCAACTTGTACTGCTGTGTGTGCTAGGGCACAGGCATGCTAGAGAATGAAATATTGGTGAATGAAATATGAAAGTTGGTGAGCTACTCTTGCACTGGAATATATTTGAGACATGTAGGAATAGAATGGAAATTTCTGCATGTTAATGAAATAAGAGAAGCCAGCTAACCAACATAAAACTCACTCATATTCAATCGCTCCAATATATCCTCTTCAAAGCACTCACAATTTATTTTAGAGTCCATAAGGGAATAATCAAAAGAAACAATGTCACAAACTATGCCATGTTAGCCACTAAGATTTAGCTGAAATGAGTATGAACAAAGTCTCTCTATTCCTCATGCCTAATTAAAGAGCGGTTAATTATGATTGTCTAGAAGAGATCATTTCTCTCAAAAGAAATTTGCAACGGGAAAGATGAAACCAAGTTTAAAAAGCATCTTGATAAATGATTTTCTGGGTGGGAATTTAGTTCAGTGAAGAAATACGACAAAATACAAAGCAAGGAGGATGTGAATGTAGGCTGGGGTAATGTAGGTCTCTTTCAGAACTCTTTCATGCCAGGGATCCATTTCAAAATGCAATCCTGATGTTATCCTACCATAAATTTTTCTATGAACTCATGTCTGATTTCCACTGTATTTCTTACATTTTGAATAAATGAAGTGGGAAACAAAACAACAAATTCTGAAATATTCCTCAGGTGACTTGTAGCGGAACAAAGTATTTAATGAAGTGCCATAACAGGCAACTGTGGTCCTCCTTTTTGGAAGGATATCAAGCACTGGGGATGTTGGCAATAGTGTATATCTTTCATTTGAACACTATTTCCAGACTTTTTTTCACTTGAAACAATCAATCTCACTTAGGATGCAAACAGCTGTTCTTCATTCAACAACTTCACCCAGAATAAGGGATTTTAAAGGACACATTTGTGGTATTTTCTCTAATTGTATGCAAACTGCTACGAAGATCGTGACCAAAAGTAAAAATAAAAAATAAAGATCTTCCCTTGTGTGCAGAAGCAATAACACCACCATACTTAATCACAACATTTCAATTTTTCTGTTCTTCCTCAGTCATTCTACTCCATAGTGGAATCCTATTTGCAGATTCAGGAATTCCTTATGAAGGCCCATTGTGGCAATTTCAAATTTTTTTTAGCAATGGAAACTTAGAGATCTATAACCTTGTTTTCTCCAACTTGCTCTTGCAATGTCATTTGCTTTTGGATTTTAAATAAAAGCAGTGAATTTGTGGCTTCCCAGAAGAGACAGAATATATGACGTGCTCAAGAAAAGGAAGAGAGGCAACTGCACATATGTAATCTTACTTCTGAAAAATCTTTGTTACTGGTTGACTTTGGTTAAGTAGTCTCAGTGTAAAATAAAAAAAATTAATCCAATTTATATTTCTAAGTATTTTCTCTCTTGTTTTCAGTGTTGTACACTAAATCCACCAACCAATCTAAGTTTCGTGGGTAAAAAACAGCAACTGCAGGGATTGTCAACTGTCTTTTCAAGGGGGAAAGTGACCATCTTGTCTGCTTGTCTCTTCAGTAAAGAAGATCCTAAGGCCAAGGACTTTTTGAAAAGGCAAATCCAAAAGCCTCTCATTCCTAGTTCTGCCAAACCAACACCAAGAAAAACTTGGAATAAATGCTTCTCCTAAAATAAAATAAAATCAAAATCAGTCAGTCTGGTTTTTATTCATACAGCTTTTCTCATTAGAATCAATATTTTCACTAGGTTTCCTGAAACCAAAGTATTTTGAAACGTTCTCAGCAGAACTTTCATTGTGGCCATACATTAACATAATACTAACATGTCTTTTGCAATAGAAAATTTTAAAAACAGATTTTCTGTAAACAACATTGAGACCTGCCCATCCCTACTTGCCTCTCTCCCTCCCTCACCATTAATAGGCATTATGATAGGTTACTACACACTAAATTCATTTAGCACTCATGAAATTTCCCAAATGTTAAAATCCTCCTTTAAAGAATTTAAAAAAAAAAAAAAAATCCTTCCAACAATATAATGAATCAGCCGATTGTTTAAACAGTTGAAAACTCAGATTAACATTAACATGATTTTAGGTCCCTACAAGTCAAACTGACTAAGAAAATTCAGGATTTATCTACTCTAAAATGCACATTTTAAAAAGCATTATGTCAATGATGCAGCAATCTCAAGGAAGATTCACATTAAAAGGATAAAAATTTAGTTACTACTGTGATTACCTAGAAATATTCCAAAGATGTTTTATTCAGTGTCTTCATTATAACATTTCCTTTGCTGACATCATAACGATGAGAATCTTTAAGTAATTAATTCTACTAATAGGTAAAATTTTCACCTTGGTATGGTCTTCCTATATAATACAGTCAAGGCTGTGGATTTTACTAACTAAAATTTTTTGTCTTATGACCATCTGAAGAGATAGCAACAATGCAAAAAAATCAAGCATACTAATGTCCCAAGATGTCTCAAAGAAGTCAGCTTTTGTCCATGCAGCTCTTCAGAACATCAACTTCATAAAGGCATCTCAACAACTGTCAGTACCAGCTATATATTAATATTCGACTTGAGAATTTTTACTCAAAATGTTCAGGTTGCAGATGCAGGTCATTTTTGTTTTCTGTCTTTTGCAATAGAAGTGTTTTCATCTTCACTAACTACAGTTCTTTCAATTACAAAATGTATTGTTGTTGCTGTTAAATTCATTGAACAAATAGCAAATGTTTTGCACAAATTTGAGCAGAGAGCTTCATAACTGAAAGGCACCTTTGGGTATTGCTCTTTCTCCATTAGACAACATTCTGTACAATATGGCTCCTGATATTTGAAAGATGGGACTATCATCCCTGGGAAACTATTCTTTCTCTAACACTGAAGAGGTCTCCTGACACTCAGCTTAAATACTGTATTGTTCAGATTCATGTTTTTACTCCTACACTTGCAACATGTTCTACACAATCTCACTCTACTCTGTGAGAATCACATGCCATACGAGAGCCAAAATATCCTTTTCATTTTTCCTTTTTCATTATAACTTTCCTTCATTGCAATTCATTGTGTGGACATTTACCTGACATGTCCCTAGAAAACAGTAGCATTAACATGGAGTGAGAGAAAGGTCATTAAGAATGCTCTGAAAGGCTTTACATTCCTAAAGATTATTAGCATTACTTGTATTTCAGATGTTGCTATCACATGGTAAACACTCTCTAACACACATGCATAAATTCAGGGATCCTTTCCAGCAGTCGCAACAACACAGGAAGAACTACTACATCTGAAGGTCATTGAAGAAATTCACACACAAAAAAAATCTGTCATCTGTCTATCTATCTATCTATCTATCTATCTATCTATCTATCTCTTAATCTTGCATTAGGATGAGATTTGATAGGTTCCATATAAAAAGCATGAGAGAAAACAGTTACAGAAATGGGATCCAAATAGAGAGATTCAAGCCTTGCTAATGTTTTGCTGTTAACCCAATACCACTATACCCTAAATATTTTTTGCAACTGCCACAGCTGGTTTTCTTTGTGAACTCAGAATGAAAAACCAGGGGAAATGAGAACATTTGCTAATGAGGAATACCTCACAAGATGCATTTTCCTTTGTTCTTTTTTGTTTTAATCAGACTTCATTCATCCTGATTCCATGAAACGATGATATTAAGCAGCTGCCTATAATTTTGAATAATTGAATTAGATCAAGTGGAATAACATTAAAATGTTGTCCCAAGTATTTAGTTTAGAGAGGCAAAACTTGGGAGTGCTAGAGGGGAAAAAAATTTCAACCTGTAAGAGCTATAGCCCAGTGTTACTCCCCCTCACAAACACATAGTCACTCTAGATATACATGATTAGGAACCAAAGCAAGTAATTTCTCAGGTTGTCTTCAGTTCTCTGTTTAAAAAATTCACTAACAGATGCAATTAATCATCTAACTGTTCCTTAGGTAAGTGAAAGTAATACAGCATAAAGCATTTTTAAAGAATACAAAGGATGCATTGAAAAAATAATATATTAGCAGCAGTGTTGACTTTGGAGACAACTTTTTTTTTTAATGTAATGTATTTATTTCTATGGTAGCTTTATATTTTGCTTTTTCAGGCATTTTGTTTTTCTGGGTCCTCTTTCATTTTCTGACTGACTAATTAATAATCAAATCATAATTAGCAATGATAAAATCAAAATAAGAGCAAATCCTTTGGTAGGGTTCTGCCAATCAGTATGATCACATATGTTAATGTGATATAACCCATCCCCTCCCATTATTCATTTGGACCCAATTTAAGGCCTAAAGTAAAAGCAAAATTTGCCTCCAGTTACTGGCCAGTTCTATTTTAAGATTGAATACTTTCCTGAAATTGCATACATGTACCAGGTCCCTAAACTCTGAGATCTGTAAATTTTGGCAGAACAGAACCACTTCATTATAAAGAAAGTTCCAATGAGCCTCAGCAGTGACCACGCTCCGTGGTGGTGCAGCACAGAGTTAGTGCAGCACATACACAACCTGTGAGGTCAACAACAATTTCCTCTGTTAGAAAAAATTAGGTGTGCCACTTGCACCCCTGACAACATAGCAAAATTGCAAAATTGATTCCCCAGGTGGATAAAGCTTCCATCCAATTAGGTTAGTTTTTACAGTGGTTCGAAAGCAATCTGCTTTAAACAAAAAAGTAACACTGTAATATTGTGTTAAGGATCTGATTTGGCTCTCACCCATGCTTAAGTCAGCTCGCTGTTTCATGGGTCTCATAGCAAGGCAATATTACTCAAATATGTCATAGACTATAACAAAAGGCCAGCAAAGAACAGAATATCTGCTGTGTGTGCACCTACCTTGCTTTGTTCACTTCAGCTTGACCTTCACAGCTCTTATGTAAGGCAACCATTTTAACTGCTTTCACAGATGACTTTTATGCTTTTTTTTGTTTTTTTTTCTTTGTTTGTTTGTTGGTTTTTTTTTTTCCAGGACACAAGGAAAGCCTCTCACAAACATACCTTCCCCCTTATCTGAGCATGATATTGATCACAGGATTTGATCTGCCACAGACTTAAATACTCCAGGAGCCAGTCAGCCACTCAGAACCAGCATATTCCATCAATGTAACACTTTATGCTGAATTTAACAACATTAAAGAATAATACTCAGCACATGTCAGAAGCTCTTTATGTAGTTGAGAAGAAAACTTTACTGTACACTCCAAGAAAAGTAATTTAAATCCAGTAACTTTGCCACAGTCAAAATAGTTTGTGTCAAATAGGAAGCAGAACAAGTGAGTATCATCTTCACCCTGACGGGAATGTTGCCAGTAAATGCGCTGTAACTAGATCTCAAAGCTGGGACTGCACACGTGGATAACCCACATTGCTTTTCATAATTTCAAATATCAAAATAAATTATTATTTCATTATTTTCTTATTGTTAGGCTATTTATAAGGCATACTTCCCCTAAGGAAAGAGTTCACTGCATATGTCATTTTCATTACATCAGGAAAAATCTCCTAGGACTTGTAAATAGCTATGTTTTTAATAGCATCTGATAGCACCATGAAGCACTGACTAGGATCATGGCCAATGAGAAGATATGATCCATATGGTCAATTTATCATCAAGATAATTATTAAGAACACCTTCCGCATTTTCACCATTCCTAAGTCTATGGGAGCTACAAAGGAACTACAGAAATAAAATCAAACTTTGTATTTAAAGTTACGGCAACTACTCTCTTCTGACTTCTACATACTCCATATGAAAAAATCCCAGAAACACTGTGCTCAAAAGCAATATTTTGATATGACCGCAAAGAATCACCTTCCATGGGATTTTGGAAATATGCTATATGGTGTTGCCCCAGCTTGCCCAGTCCAACCTATTCTCCAACCACTCCAGCTGCACTATTTAACATAGGACAGTAGGGTTTATACAGGGGCCTCTGTGAATCAACAACAACTAAAGAAACCCTTCAAAAAATAATGATCTTGGCTCAACCTCGTGGTTATTAAAGTAACCCTGAGGGGAATAAGAGAGCCAAATTTAGAGAAAAGGAAGACTTTATCAAACAGACAGAGATAATATTAAGGGGAGACTGGAACAGAAAAGCAGAAAATAAGATAGCGTGGAAACTCGCATTTGCTCTCAGCCGCAGACTTTCCCAAATCCTTTTGATTAACCATGCCAGGGAGACACTGCTTCTGCTGCTGCTTGCTTTTCCTTTCAGAAATTCAAGCATTGGAATTCCACCCAGCTGATAAATTATGTAACAACATTAAGAATACGTTTTATTTTTTTAACTATGGTAATAACTCTGCCTGAGTTTTGTAGTAAAAGACCTTGGATAAAACGTTTGTAGTTCACTTCTTGATTAAACACCCTGAAAAATGAGCCAAAAAGACAGTGGAGCAGCATTATAAAAATACAGAAATTATTACGTTTTTGAACTTCACACACATCAGCTGTCTAGAAAGGAACATATATGATCACTAATAGTGCTGTTAAAACAACCAAAGACACCTATAAAGACATTGAGTTTTTATTTTTTATAAAAAAGGTCAGATTTATTAGTGCCAGTGTATGTTCATAGAAGGAAACAAAAACTAAGCTAATCTGAGTAGCAACTTACATCAAAGGATATCAAAATAATATTTCTTGTAAGTGAAACATAATACTTCATTTAAACTTGATTCTTGCGAACTAGAAGTCCTTGTTATCTGTCTATGAAGCCTTTAAAGAAAAAGTTGCTACAGTCAAACAGGGTCCTGATAGAACTTGGCACATAAAGAAACAATTCCATATTCACCCATACAGTATCTCTCACTGTCCTGGAGCACCCATTCATACAATACTTACATAATGCATATACATTATGACTAAAGCCATGTACGGCCTAAAGCACATAGAATATCTCAGTTCTAAGTGTAACATATCTCTACATCAAAAGCAGGTCACTGTATTTACAGCAGATGATCTCGCTCTGCAGATGGGGCTTTTTCTTGAAGATCCTTTTGTTAGTGTATGCTAAGATGCTCGAGTTGTCAAATTATTTATCAAATTAGAGGTGTATCTACAGGAAGATCTGTCTGATTGTGTGCGAGGATTCTAAGGCAATAATAGTAGTTGTTCCACAGGAATAGTGCTGCCATTGCAACCCACTTTCCCTCGGAGTGGTAAAGCCTTCCTTCTCCAGATGCAGCCAGGTATAGTGAGACATTCATAATCTGCAAACTGTTGGCTCGAAAGTCTAAAACTTCTCTTTTGTTTTTTTTTTAATGTTCATGGAATAGCACCATAGGAATTCACACTTGACATCAAAAAAATCCTGGGTCAGTTGTTTTGTTTTGCTTTTTTGCCATCATGGATATTCTTGCTCTCAGAAAAAAAAAAAAAAAAAAAAAAAAAAACCAAAAACCTCTTTGGGAAACTTCTCTCTTGGACACTACTGTAGCTTCATTTCTGAGTAGTTAAACCAGGCAAATAGCTCATTCACAAAAGGGTCCAAAGAAATAAAGCTTAGCAGTGGTTTCAAATGTACTGCTGAAAACAAATTCAGTAGGAGGAGTTTCAGATGATCCTTGACTATTTCTCTTTCTCATGGATACTGATTTTGATTCAGGACAGGTTTTCATCTCAGTCTCTTTCTATGTTCAGTGCAAAATAAGAGCACATCATCAGTGATAGCTTACTTAACCAGTAAACCAAATATTTTCAGATGCTTACACTGTTCAAATTCAGTCAACTAGTGATTGGTCACTAGTGATGACTGATGTAACAATTCAGACTTCTCAGTCATTAGTAAAACAAAATAGTCTATAGATCAGTTATAGTTCAGAAGTAGGATTTTCCAGTTTCAAAACACTGATAACCTGATATGACAGATTAATTTGTAAAAAATACAAACAACACAGGAAGGTCTTCCCATTTCATATCTTCTTTCAAGTCCTTGTACACACTGTATGCAGGATTCAAAGTCAAAGCAACAAGATAGAAGGACAATATGTTGAGTGTGTGACCTAAAAGAGCTTTTTTTCCTTCTAGACACCATACAATTGTCAGAATGAAGAATGAAGGTCTATGGGGTCACTTCCCCTGAATGTAACTGATTGAATCCACACACAGTTCTAGCAAATATTGGACCATGAACAAAAGCTTTAATATTCTTCCTGCATGCAAAGTCCTTCCACAAGCTTTGCAGAGACAGTCAAGTATGGAGCCTGCACATCATCATCTTGACTATTCCACTGGGGTAGATGATTTTCTTTCATTTTATTTCAGTCTCTCGTCTTATAAGTCAGCATTTCAACTGAACTTATGTTAAACATTTGTGCTAATAATTTCAGTTAAAAAAAAAAATTATACGCCTTCCTTGCTTTTCACTGTGCGCTCTTTCTTTCTCACTCCCCTTTTCTGGCATAGAGGTTCTTGTGTTATTTTTTGGTGTGCACACTATCTGGGTATTTTATACTTCTGTATCGTATATGAAATCCTTTCTTGTTGATTGTATCATCAGTGTGAAAGTGAAGTAAAAGAGCTTCCCCTGCTGAATAAATTTCTTCTGGTGGCTAAAATAAATAAATAAAAAAAATAAATTATCTGTCCACTCTGTGTATTCATTCTCTTTTTTTTTTCCTTATGACTGTTTCTCTTCTCCTGCTATGCCTCATAGTGTAATTCCACTGTGTCTCACATGATGCCATCTGACATTGGCAGACAGAATAGTTCAATTTCATTCAGCTCTCAATTACAGGCTAGGAATTTTTAAGGCAGACTGAGGAAATAACATAAACTCCTAGTTTTTCTCTAGTTCTGCTGGAGTAAAAAGTGACTGGGCAGGACCACATAAAATATTTTAAATTTAGATAAACAATGGATGTCAACACCTATTTTCTATTTTATTCTTCATAGCCCTCATGATGTCCTGTTGTATTACTGAAGCATATTGATCAGAAGTATCAACTGAACAACCAAATCCTCCTTCAAAATTTGAGAAGGTGGTAATATATACTAAAAATGTCTTTTTCCCACTCCAGTTTGGATTACTTCGCTTTCTATTTTCAATAGTTTTTTTCTATTTAATTGTATCTTTCCTATGTGGCATCTGAAGCCATTCATTTACATCTTGCCAAAAACAAACCACCACCACCAATACTTCACCATTACACCTTGAGGCCAAAAAAAGAAAAAAAAAAATTCAGCCCATTTTCTAGTTTGGAGCCCCAAAAAGAAAAAAAAATTCAGGTTACTTTCTAGTTTGTTGCCCTTCTACTTGTAAAATACAGTAACTTGCAAAGAAAAGTATTGTTTTGTGTAAATTAGTAGATGTTAGGATCAGTTGTAGCATTTCCCTAAGAATATATTCTCTGCAGTTCAAGTGGAAGCATCTTTTGTGCATCATTAAGTGTTCAAAAATGAACTAAAAGGATTTAAACGAATTTACAGGTAACTTGTCTGAATGACCAAGATGTTTGATCTAGCACAGTGGCTGAAAAAAGTGATACATGATAATTAAGAGCTCCTGTCATCTCATGTAGAGTCTTTTAAACCTTTTATCTAGGCAAAGAGTATATATATGAAAGTGTGCTTGCACTGGCACACATATAAAGAATTGATGAGGACTTGGAGGATCATTGCACCAGCTTTCACAAGGCAGGCAGCCAACAGACCAATGCAAGTCTAAAAGGAGAAATAGGATACAGCATTTTCAGGGTGTCACCCGGCCAATTTTCTCAAACATGTCAGACATGCATATAGGATTTCAGGGTTTTCTTAAGGCCCATATTAATCACCCAGTTTAGGAATACATTTTTTTCCTAATATCATACTTAAGTAGTAGATGAGCATACTATAAATACTTCCCAACTGCCCTTCTCACTGTAAAACGGGGCTTCTTCATTCCAATTGAAAGAATTTTATTGTGATAATTTTCAACACTGGTGCATTTCCCTCTATGTAAGGGAAAAAGCTGCTAACTATTTTTGGGTGCTGATAAACAATCTGCTGCCAGCTACTTAAAGCTTAACGTAACATTACAATACTTTGGTCAAAAAATAGGTAAGAATATTTATTGATGAAAATATTTCAAGGGAGTGACTTTACTACAAGCCCGCAAAATTATATAAAAAAGATCTGAAACAGATAATCTAGTATCTTCTTTATAAGGTGTAATAACTGAACCTCATCCCTTCTTTGACCCTTTCCTTCCTCTGCCCTGTCTTTCTTATTCTTTTTGTTGTGGAAATGAAAAAAAAACAAAACTGGATACCTTGTTACTTACCCCAGATCCACAAAATCGACCAAGTCTCACAGCTGTCTTGTCATGACCGTCAAAGAGCTCCACATAATCGTAGCCACAGTCTGCCTCTTCCTCGACCTCAAAAGTCTGGAACATTAACTCAACGCGAGAGCCGCGCTCGGCCACCAGGAGCCAGTCGCAGTCTGCCTGAACCGGGTAGTTGTTGTCACCAAACTGAGCATGCGAGTACAGGTCCTTGGACTTGGTTTCAGCTTTCAACCGACCACCACACTCTAAATGGAGGGAAAAAAAGATTATTCAGTGCAAATTTGTGTTTTCTTTTCATAGATGCCCAGTCTTATTCAGGCCAAGTGCATTTTAATGCCACAAGCAGGTTAATCAAACAAGCCGAGAGTGAAGTACTACCCAGTAGGAATACAAATCCATCATTCGGAGGTTTCCTTATATAAATTCTGTTTTATAAGTAGACACATGAACATAGTTCATAATTTTCAAGTGAAAGACAAAGACAGGGAACACCAAAGGTGTAAGGAGTGTGGCTTAAGCAGTGTGACAGTCTTTGGGTAGGCACTTGAGAGGTTCCTGTGGCCAGCAAGACAGCTGCTCCAAGTAGGGCACCCACATTTCAGTGGTGACATTTCCACATGAGTTAATGACACTGTTTGCAAGTGATAGGGGAGGATCAGCTACAGCACACAGTCAGCGATTAAGTGCAAAGATCTTTTGTTTCAGAGTGCTGTCAGCTTTAACCATAATGTGGCACCTGGAGAGCCAGCTTAATACTAAACACCACTGCCAAGCTTGCTACCTTGTTTGCTGTGTAGTTCATGGACATGAACAGGCCTTTCTCTGCAAAAGAGTGTGGTGGGAGAAAGCTGCTACTACCAGAGAAAGTCCTGTAGATGAAAGACTGCTCTTGAGACACGTCTTTGGCAGGAGATCCCTGCCTTTTGTCAAAACCACTATTTTAGCATAATTCTCTATTTGTACACAGTTGCAAAATGGATGTGAGGCTTTCGAGGTTGATTATAAATGCTCAAAGAGTTCAGAATTTAAATATGAATTAGCTTTACTGTATAGGTGAATAAGCTGTCCAACAAATAAATTTAGCCAGTTTGCAGGAGAACAAAAATTGCTGAAAATGCACTAAACAAAAAACTAAAAATAAATACAGTAGCTAGGACTTTACTCTTTATACACATTTTCAGAAGCTATAATTAAAACTACTCTATCCTAAACAGCCAGTGAATTCAGCTTCTACAGTGACTTAAATATACAGGTGTTATGCATTAGTCTGTTAAAAGTGCTATTAGACTACAATCAAGAATAGATGGAAAATTGTACCTAAGGGAAAAAATGAATTGTTTGTTATGTTTCCAAAAGATGGGTGGAGGCTTTTTTACTTTACAGGTACAAAGGTTTCAATGCAAACAGAATAACTTTGTTTTGGTTTCTCATCAAGAACAAATAATTTCTTACAGCACTCATAAAAATATCAAGTGCAAATGAGTTTGAAAAAAATACTGAGACTCAGAAGTTTAGACTAAATTTTTTAAATAAATGAACAGATAATTCTATTTGTATTTTAAAATATGTAGATGTTATTGATTGACCATTTTATAATAACCTGAAACAAGCTGCAAGATTCAAATCTTTCTAAGCTTTGGTGAAGAAACACTTGGAATTTGACTTCAGTGCCATGGACTCCACCCACACTAAATATGGCCAATTGCACTGTTATATTGTGAGGAGTCGCATTTCAACTAGGAGTTAATAATGGTAATGACCAAATACTTATTTTTTTAAAAGTGTGTGTTTTTTCTTGATAGGGAAATGAAGGAATCAAAACAGGAAATATAAACTATGTAAGTAATCCATTATGCATGATCTGTTCAATCTGAAATTTCAAAATTTTTTGCTTTTAATGAACAGATAGGAGCACATGATAAAACATTGGCAAATAGGATAGTTCAAACAGTTATTTCTCATTGATATTCTAATATACTGGTTTTTCTCCCTATTCTGGATGTCGTTAACGTAATTTATTTTGGTTTGGTTTTTTGTTTTGTTTTGGTTTTTTGTTGAGGGGAGAGGGGGTTGTTTTAGGTTTGTTTTTTGTTTGACTGGACTCTTGCCAATATTAGGAACATCTCCCTGCTTCAGACACCGAACAGCTGCAAAGGAGAAAATGTTTAATGAACTGTCTGCATTTTTTCCCTCTGCTTGCTACAGTGGACAGGAGGTTAAGGGAAAGTTGTAGCCATACAACCACAGAAAATGGCAATTCCCTTTCCTCTGCCCCTCTCTCACACATTATAGCCTCATACTTTAGAACAGAAATTACAAGACAAATTTTCAATTTCTTAAGGACTAAGTTGTGGTTCCAAAAGTCTACATTCAGCCTGCGCAGTGAAGAGCTGCATTAGGACACATGGGACAGGCACAGAGCAGAGGAGTGCCATGCAGCACTGCTTGCTTAGCCTTGGTACCAGAACTAACCCAGCTGCACCACCCATCACGTTTTCCGTTGTGCAGGCATGGCTGCTCTGCTGTAGCCAAGATGTATGCCTCTGACTGTAAGAAAATATGTCCAAGCTGTAAAATGATGGTGATCTGGCAGCCGCAGGTGACAGACTTTTTCTAGATCAGCTAAGGAGCAAAACCCTCTCATGTTTCATGACCTTTCTAGGGACTTTTTGGTTTCTTATAAACATAAGAGCAAATCAAGCACTAGTTTCCTGTTTAACAAGCCAGACAGATGGGAAAAGCTCAAACCCCAACCATCTGAACTAATGAAGCAAGATTATAAATTTGATTCAGCACTCCCATACTGAATTATTACAGCTATTTTGGAAGCAACACAGGCCTCTAAACTGAGTGACATCTGAGAGATCCGAATTTGTCTGAGATATCCTCCCAGCATTGACAGATAGGAATAGGACCTACAGTAGATCTGCAACCTCCTAGAGCAGTGGCTGGAGGCCAGGCATAAATGAAGCTGTCCAGAAGAGAACTAGATGCCTGAGTTAGGGAAAACAGATCACTCCCTGAGCAATGATGTTTAATGTTCTGTCAGGACCATTTTTATGAATTCGTCTTGGATGGGTTATGCCTTTTCTGAGAGGGGAAAATATGACAGAATCTCCTTCTAAAACTATGTTGCACTTTCAAAACAGCATTTTATAAGTTTTGCTCCACCCAGGCTTCCCTTTTCTATCCAGTTTATTTTTTTAAACTTTACTATATTTGCTGCTACATTTTTATCCTGTTTTCTGAAATACTAAATGGAAATTTGGAAATTGGATAGTACTTCAAGCCAGAAAGTGTCACAGAGGGGAAATCAACATCATCAACAGCATCTACTGGAATAAGAGGTCATTAAAGCATGAAGATGCCAGGAATACAGCAGCAGAGAGACTTCTGGGCATAGAAACAAGCTACTCCTTCACTGCTGTTGTGTTACACCAGTCGTTTTACTGAGTGAGTTCTGCCAACATGTTAGAAGTGAAGGGAGCAGCTTCCTCAGCACTCCCTGTCTGTCTGCACAGCTGTGCAGAATTGAACACAACCTTGTCTACTACCATTGCATACCATCAAGTATCTTTTTTCTAGAGAAGATAAACTAAGGGAATACAATCCACTGTCCATATACTTGTTGGGTATCTATTCATTCACACATGTCCATAGCACAGAGGTAAAATTCTCATAGAGCATCTGCGTTTGGCTCAAGACTGCAGGAATAGGCTGCAAGATCTGAGTTTTCCCTCATTCAAACTTGTCCCTCATGTATTATTTCCAAGTACATGCCACTGATGTGTGTTCATCCTAGGGAGCAGTCTGTGCAACAGCAGCTGACAGGAATAAATGTCCTCTCTGAAGGAGGCAAACTTTGTAATTTTTATAACATTCTTAAAAACTGGGTATATTTTATTTTTCGCAGTTTCCCAGAAAAGTGCATGCTTGTGCATGCCAAGAATATTTTTATATTTAAGGCTCATAAAACTCAGCAGATATGAGGGAAAATCCAGCAAGTCTTAACTTGCAATATTTAGAAGTTAGGGAGTACACATCTGGACTACATTCACGTACTGACTGCTCCAATTCTGCAAACTGAGAGTGAGGAGAATAAATGAGACAGCAGTTTTACAACAACCTGTTTCTAACAGGAGTTCTGACCTTTAACTATATACCCTGAGGTAACTAAAAAATGAGTAATTATTACTTCTATTTAGTTTTACATCTAAGGGAAAATGTTACTGCAGTAGGGAAGGCAAAATTTTGCATGCTTGTAAAAGAGGGTTTTCTACAAGAACAACAAATTGAATTACAGGTAGCTAAACTTTTCAATTTCAAGGCCCAGATCATAAAGTGTTCATATATTTTTGCCTACTCTCTTTGTCTGAAAGGGAAATTAAATTACTAAAGTTTTAGAATTATTCGTAACAAAGCAGAAGGAAAAAAAGAGAAAACACCAGCATTGATATATGAGGGTTTTTTAGCTGAGCACAAGACATCAACTTGATAAATACTCTGGGTAATACCAAATTACATTAACAGTGACTAGCCACCTTGATTACTATCTTGTATTAATAACTGCTACTTTTCATTAAATCTCATCTCCTAGCACAGATATTTATGAAATATTTTCTGCATTAATATTTATTGCCCGCATAAATAAGAATAAACTCTGGAAAGTAAAGACAGACATTATGATTGAAGATGAAAACAAAGGCCGAAAAAAAACCCAAAACCCCTTGACTTACAGCAGGCACTGGATGTTCAGAGGTTTAGCACTAGGGGCCACTGTAAGCCAAGCAACGTCAGGGAAAAAAATCTACACTGAAAATGTCCCAAAAGCTCTATTAATGCAATTGCAAACCACTATTTCCAATTTTAGTGACTTCTGTCAAATGAAAGAATTGAATGGTAAATATGAAGAACATTATATTCTAAAGGTCCTAAGAAAGTCTTCAATGTTGTTTTTTTCTTATTCTTCTTTGGCTTGTCTATCCTTTTAAGCACTACAGGAAAGTAATATCTGTTTACACAAAACCCAGATTTTTGTTTAAGTTAGAACGGGAAAGTAATGGAGGTGCATCACATGTCCCAGTGAAGTGTTGTCATTACAAATACAGTGAAAAGCTACTGAATGTTTTACAGTCTCGGGTCATGAATCCTAAGGAATATCTCTTTCATTTTTTATCAAACTTTGTTTCAAAATCTTTTAATTTCTTACCTATGAGAGAGAGACAGGGAGAAAGAAATATCTAAAATATTAGAGAATATTTTCTGCAACGGCAGACTTTTCCTGTTGTGCTGAAAGTTTCATTAGACACAGCTGTTACATTGTCTTATCTGTGAATTCATCCCACTCCTGTAAAAGAAATGTCTGAATATCTTCCACTAAAGAAAATGGGTAAGTTATTAGTAAAGCACATCCTGATTTCTGACCTGTAGAGTGTGTTGCTTGGAAGCCTTTTCTTTGAACTGATGCATCAGAAATAAAGCGGAGAAACATTTTGTTTCCAGTAGCAATAAGAGGTTCTGGTATTTTATTGCCACATAAGCGTCCCAGGATTGGTGATTTTTCACTTTCACCATCAAACACTTCCAAGTGGTCATAAGCACATTCTTGATGTTGTTCTATTTCAAATTCATTGAATGTCTAGGGGAAAAAAAAAAGTAAAATAACCCATTGTGGTAATGTATTTACATGGTACATATATACATACGCTAACATGTTTTAGAATACAAGGATGTAGTTAAAGTGACAGATTTAACATTACTGCCTCTACAAGTATCTAGATTTGAGTAACATTTTAATCTTGAGAAAGTGGAATAAAAGTTAAGACAGTGAATTTCAAGGGAACTTCATCCTTCATATAGAAAGGCATTAGAATCTTTATAGCCAACTAGTGTCTATAAGAGAATATTAAATCTAGAATACAGCAGCCTTTCTGCTGAATTTGCACTGTTTGTAGGATTATTCCAAATTTCACAGAGCATTCAAAACAGCAAAAAGTCAGAAATTATTGTTTCCTCGCATAGTTGAGGATTGATTGAAACATCTGCAAAACATAATGGCTCCCTCCCCCCACCCTTTTTTAAAACCTACATCAGACTGCAACTAAAGCCTCTGAGAATGACTTTTCCACATGAAGGGTTATGCATGAAAGTTATATTTTCTAATCTATTATCTAGAGATCTATTTTTTTATTATTACAACTTAATGATGTCTCAGGCTGCACCCTTCATGCTAAGGTCACATTTTTGCTAGCGAAAACATTGTGAAAAATAACAAAATTGTGTTGGTTGTTCATTAGAAAAAACTTCAGGCATTTCCAAAAGCCGTATGCCATACCTGACAGAAACTGTTAACACACATACAACTAATACCTACTTTTTAAATATGGAAGAGTGTCTTCCAAGACTAGAATGATACAAACAAATTTTTTTTCAAGGGAGTATCTAAGTATTTTCAGATAAGATTTTTTGACCAGAGCTAAATTTCAACAACAAGCCTGAAGCTTAATATCTGGTAATTTCTCCTCATGTAAACACTGAAAATGCAATATACATATACATCTTTGTGAATTTTCAGAATAACCTACAATTTAAGGTGAAATTCAAAATCTATTTTGTTCAACAAAATAACATAAAAACACTAAGTATAAAAGCTTTCGTGAGTAGCCATATAGCTGACTGTTTACAAAACAAAACAAAGCAAAAAACCACAAAAACCAAACAGAAAAGGATGAAGAAAATAATTAAAAGGAATAAAACTAACTATCAAATGCTAAGCAAATATCATAATTAAGCATTCTCTCTGGTACACTAAAACAGATCTAATGTATCCAATCACCTGTGGAACCCATAGAGTGTGAAATATGATGCTAATTTGTAATAACAGCTGACCTAATGAATATATAAAGAACTAAAACAAAGGTTTTTTCCCAGAACTTCAATATTCAGAATAACATTTTTGTTTTGTGAAGAGCTGCATAATGCAGCGGATGCAGGTTCATTTAACTGGAAAAATTAGGGGGTTATATTAAGGGACTGAAACTGCAGAGGAAGTGAAAACAGCTGTACAGCAGTCACTCCTGCTGCTCTTACATTGTGGTCAGCCATCCTATTTTTATGATGCCAAGTATGTGTTGTCATTTATACCCAAATAAAATTTGATGGACAAAAAAAAATCCAGAAAGCTGAGAAACTAACTCTCAGTAAGGGAGTTAGTTAAACACAGTATTGAGTCAAGCCAACTTGGAATCAATGGCAGCAATAGACATGATCCAAGAGCAGTCTGTAGAAATTAATTTTCTTTTAGAGGAAAATTATATCTCTTTTGTTCACTTCTCATCAGCATGAAAAAAAAACTCAACAAAACCAACACCCTCCAACACTATGAACTGTAAGACACACCTATTATTTTTAATATTTGACTTCTCACTGGGATTCCTAAGCCTGCAGGAGCACAGTACTTGTTACATTGTGTCCCACAAAGATGACCAGATAAAAGTCCTAAATCTGTTGTGGGTCTAGCAATTGCAAAGAGAATCCAAGGAATTTGGTTTTTAAGGAAAATTAGATCTTAATATGCATAGTCTTTTAAAAGCTCAAAATGCCTGATATTTTCAAAGACAGTCTCCATTTTTTAAAAATCAATTTCCAGCAGGTTTGAAAGAGGAGAACTGACACAAACTTCCCTTAAAATTAAACATGACTGAAAAGCTGCTGCCAACAGAGTTCAGAAACAATTTAAGAAAGCTGGTAGTATAATTAAATCCCACCCTGTCCTCCTGAGACAAATACTTTTGAATTCCTACCCAGCCATGACTATTTTAACCCATTTTATTTGTCTCCTTGGTGGGAATGGTGTTCAGAAATGTTACATATAGCTTCTGACCATCCAGCCCTTTCTATCTACACCACTCAACTGAGTAGATACGTTGGTGGCACTTATGGATAGCTGTCTGGATGGGACACTTCAGTCTGTCTCTTATAAACATCCGGCTGATTAGCTCATGAAAATCAGTCTCTCTACTACATACGTTTTCAAAGCCATCCTTATCTCCATGTTTCATTTAAAAATTCTGAAGTGCATATCCATTTTTTCATAGGCCTCTTAATTGCACCAAATGCTTAAATTTAGCCTGTTCAGGAAGA
Organism: Ptilonorhynchus violaceus; assembly: GCA_013397565.1. Classification (NCBI taxonomy): domain Eukaryota; kingdom Metazoa; phylum Chordata; class Aves; order Passeriformes; family Ptilonorhynchidae; genus Ptilonorhynchus; species Ptilonorhynchus violaceus. Next base: position 279,848 of record VZRJ01012425.1, read on the forward strand.
GACTTTTCAATGATTAGCAGAGCGAGAGCAATAACAACAAAAGATTAGTTTGTATACACACCCCTCCTCTCAAAAAAGGAAGCAGAGCCTCACAATTCACGTGGTTTGTCACCATGAAGGAATCAATTCTCTTCTTGATCAATTTGAACAAGTAAACTATGAAAAGTAAACTTTCAGTGTGAAAGTCCAAGAAAAAACATTGATCCATTGCGGAATTATGGTATTAATATTATCGATATGGGACCTTGCTGTAGTATACAATTCAAAGATATTATACACGCAGAATTTAGTAATTGACCCTACTGACTTGCACAGAAAAGCAGATCTCAGACCCTAAATCATGGAGCTATTTTTGAAAATTCTATCTAGTAAAATTCCAATTCCATTGGCAAAAGCCAATTTTAAAAAAACTTTTCTTTGTAAAGTAGACCATGAAATATTTCACTGAAGAAATCTGAATGTTGGAATTTTGCCTGCTGAGGTTATAAGTATCAGGAAAGCTTTTGCAGTAACATGCCCATGCCCATGCCCATGCCTGGCTGGCTTTGGTTTATTCAGCCAGTGTGAAGAATACTTGCCCAGGAGCAGCAGTAGGAAGGCCGCCTGAATTAGAAACCTATTTTTCACCCTTGGAATGGACAAAGCATGCACACCACTCATTCTCCCCCACCCACACACCCTCCAATACAGCTTAACTGTTTAACCCCAGGCAGCTGCCAAGCCCCATGCAGCCGCTTGCTCACTCCGCCACCAGTAGGACTGGGGAGAGAATTGGAACTGTAAAAGACAGAAAACCTGTGGGCTGAGATAAAGACAGTTTAATAGGGAAGCTAAAAGCTGCGCACACAAGCAAAGCATAATAAGGAATTAATTCACTGCTTTCCATGGGCAGGCAGGTGTTAAGCCACCTCCAGGGGAGCAGGGCCCCACCACGGGTAATGGCGACTTGGGAAGACAAACACTATCACTCCAAACATTCCTCCTTCTTCCCCTCGCTTTATATACTGAGCATGATGCCATGTGGTCCAGAATATCCCTTTGGTCAGTTTGGGTCACCTGTCCTGGCTGTGCCTCCTCCCAACCTCCCATGCGCCCCCAATCTCCTTGCTTTTCGTAGCTGAAAAAGCCTTGGCTTTGTGCAAGCCCTGCTTAGCAATAACAAAAACATATCTGCATTGTCAACACTGCTCAGCACAAATCCAAAACACAGCGCCATACCAGCCACTGTGAAGAAAAGTGACTCTACCCCAGTCAAAACAAGAACAAGGGGTTAGGGTTTGGCTAAGATCAGCAGTTATGAGATTACAATATCCCTTTCAACCCTCTATCAATATTGGCTATTGCTTCTACCTTGCTGAAGCGGAGACATCTCTCTCCTTATTTCCTCCAAAACAGTTGTAAAATCTATGTATGAAATTTAAAAATATGTAAGGCCAGCTTTTATTGTAGCTGCCCCTCAAGTATGCTGCTGAAGGAACACTGGGGCTGAGCTCAAAGCAAAAACCCCCTGGGCAGGACTGTGCCTTCAGCTTCATACACAGGCTCCATAATCTCAGTAAACCTGCAAAGCTATCTAAGCCCTGCTAGGCCTGTCTGTGGACACCAACACTGTCCTCAGGCAGCTGGACACAAAACTCACAAATCTGCTCCAGGCTGCTCTTCTACTTATGTTAAAATTTGGAGCCACTTTTAAATGAGAAATCCAGATTCTTAGGGGTTTTCTCTCTCTTTTTCCTCCTCAAAAATAACAGAACAGAAAAAGGTGTGTGGAGAGGACTGTTCATGACTCAAAATTTTGCTTTTTCTATGTATTGGAATTTGTGTAAATGGCCTCTGCTATATTTGTCAAAGCTTTGCACACAAGCTTTATGAGTTGCAACAATGATATAGTAAAGTCTGACAGGAGGAAAGTATTCCTCCTGCCTTTGCTGTCCAGAGTATTTCCAGTCTCCATAAACTTAAATCACAGCTCTATCATAGTGAGTCGTCCCTGTTGGCCAGAAATAGACAGGAGTCAGCAAGTTTTTAAAATAGTTTACCTCTGAGATGGAAACTGACAGTAAAGTTTAGTAACAGTTTTGTACCATTGAGCAGTCATTTGAGAAGCTGATTTGGTGGAAGAAAAGATAAAAGGAAAGGTAGGCAGAGACTCACCAATTTGACCCTCTGCCCAGGGGTAGCACTGATTTCCCACGTGCACTCCTTTCTGCTGGGATACTTGTCGGGCCAGTTGGGACTCGTGATGATGCCGTTGGGACTGTGGATCTTCTGTTCACACTCAGCTGTGCCAACAGTGATAGCATCAGTTAGTCTGGGGGTCTGCATCCAGAGGTAGTCAAAAAAGTACTATTTTTTGTCAGGGCATCCAGTAAAAAGAAAGGATCTTTAGGAAGATAGGTAAGCATGCTCTTCAGAGCGCACAATCATGTTCTTCCCCTCAGGCCCACACTTTAGAGCATTAATCCAGCATGCTTCTATATTGATTGTTGTGAAACAAACACTGTTTGTTCACAATAGATAGCTTTCCTATTGACAAAGTATTATAAAGGAATAAACATAAAATAAATATTAAAAATTAGTCAAATATTTTGCTATTCCCCCCATCTTACATACCAGCATGTAAATCCATATGAAAAGTCTTGCTATTCCAACTTTAAAAGAAATTTCTCAAACAACTTATTTTTTTCTCTTCTTGCTAATTTTTAGTGCAGCTACAGAGCAATCAATTTGATTTCTAAACCACGGTTTCTAGGTATATATGTACACAATTATAGAATGGCTAAGAATAAACTGTGAGTATGGACTAAGAACAGCTCAGCCATTCACTTTGTAAATAAACCACTAAAACAGCTCAGCCATTCACTTTGTAACTAAACTAAACAAAAAGAAGGCATTCTTGTATTTAGTTTTTTAACAATCTCAAATTGCTTTCTAAATATCAGAGAATTATTAAAACAGAAACTTTTAGAGCAGGCAAGTAACATTCCAAAACCAGTGAAAATGCAAATGATTCACAAAGGGCATGTCTTTACTCCCAAATTAAATCCTTGCTAGAAAACAACATTGAGAAATTACAATAGCTCACATGATATTGCACACTTGAGATTCATTTGCAGATAATCTAAATTCTACTTAAGTCCCAGAGCCTATTGTTTTCCTGGAGGTAGCCACACCTTGAGGGAGCCAACAGGAAGAAAGATGCATAGGGATTTGACTGGATCCTAGATTGTTTGAATATGTTGCCTAAAATAAACCCAGAAAGGGTAGATATAGCTTCAACCTGACTGTGAGGAAACGAACTGCTACTGATAGGAGCAAATCACAACTTTGCCAGGCTTCTCTCCAGAAACTCTACCCCTGTGTTTAATACAGCCTTAGATAAATACTTTATCAGAGCTTTAAATATTCTACACTTCACAGAAGTATTGAAAGTAGCACTCTGTGCCAATGATCCCAAGTTTTCCAAGCTGCATTCCTGTGGACCTCAAACTCAGCCCACACAAATGCTGGGGATGGAGGGGATGGGAAAGGGGAGGGATGTTTAGTGCTTAAGCCCAAATGTCTAAAACCCCATTACCAAGAACTTTTTTCCTTTCCTTTTTGTGAAAGGAGAGCTGCAGAAAGCTTTCTGCAAGACAGTTGTGTAATCAACCACTCAAATGCCTTACACTACTCACCTTCCTTGCAGTCATGTTTATTTTCGTGTAGCACGAAGCCGTTCCGGCACTGGCAAACGTAGCTTCCCACCGTGTTGATGCACTCGTGCTGGCAGCCACCGTTGTCCTTTGAACATTCATCCTTGTCTACAAAATACACAACGAGGTCAGGTGAGCACACAGCTACCAGTACCACAGCTACTCCTTGTCACCAAAAGGAGCACAGAGTTTGAGTCCAGAGAAGGATAAGCTACGGCACAGTCACTCTTCCCAGTAAGGCAGTTTCATGGTGCCTTGGTTCTAGCCACTCTTTGCTGAGCCTGCAACCTTGTGCTATGGCACAAAGAGTGTGTCTTGTCCTCCTAGGAAAAGAGGGTTAGTTACTAAGCGAGAGGAATACTAGTGAAACAAACAAGCTAGAACAAAGGAGGTAAGAGATTTACCAGCTTTTACTCTTTCGAGTGGTCTAGCTGGTAAAAGTTTCATAAATATCCAGTTTTATTTTAGCAAACAATGGTAGTGCAATTTATGGATAACACAAATTATTCCAACTTTATGCAAATTCCACAATGTCACAGTGGTATGTTGAAAGGAACATACAGGTCAAACAAGACTTCAACTTCTATGTATTAAACATGTAAGAAGAGAAAGATTTCACATGAGTTTTTCTGAGTTGGGCTTTTTTCCCCAGCAGAGTGACAGTGTGCTTTACTTTTAATGAATCTGGACATTACAGAACATCACAAAAAGCAAAACATTTCATTGAAAGAAAAAAAAAAAAGGAGAAATTGGCATTAGTTAGTTCAAGATCTACAATATAGCATGCAGTTCTGTTTATTAACATATAATCCTTCAAAAGAGCTTTTAGTGTGTTAGAAATAAAGCAGAGAGTAGTGGAGGAAATATGACCTGCATTAAACAGCTACAAATTCATTGCATGGACAACAGCCAAACTAGATTAACAGGCTGTCATTGTAGCAAGAGGCCTCAGCTGCCACGCTTGTATGTCATTCAGCTGTTCTTGTTTTAGGTGAGGCTGGTCCCTATAAAAGAGGCAGACTGCTCCTGACATGCATATACACATACACACATATATGTATGCACATGTACATAACTATCTATGTATAGACACACATATATACATTCTTAGATATAAAAATATATGCATACATAAATATATACATATATAAACATACACATGTTAAAACTCCCCTGTATTTTACAAAATGTGTCATTTCAACATGAAAAACAGAGGAGGAAAAAGGGCAAAGGAATTGTGGTCATCCCAGAGGTCTGGTGGTTGCAGGGTTGGAATGCAGAGCATTTGCCCCCTTCAGTCTTATATACCTTGGAAAGCAGCAGTTAACATTTTCTTCAAACAAGGCAACATTTGATATTTCAGACTTTAGTAGGTACAGTAAGAATTTCTATAGATTAGAGGCCACTATGGATAATTTAAGTCTCTTTTTATTGTCTTACTCATGCATTTTTTCCCTGTCTTTACTGATGCTCATATTCAGTAACACAACAAAGGAAGTTTGCATTATAATTGCATACAGATCATCTTCCTCTGCCAAAACGTATGCAACTCTGACAAAATGTATGCAGCATTTGACCCATTGACTTGCAGGTCTTTCCATAAAAATCAGCTTCTACTTATAGAAGTACAGAAGTACAAGATGATAATGCACATTTATAGGTAAATTCTGCAAGTCAAACCCAAGCATCCACTGCATTTGGTACTGTAAATCTCAAATCTGTTTGCACCAAAAGTTTTTGGAAGCTTTCTGCAAATGTGAACAGATTTGAAGGTTAAGAAATGGTTGGAAACATAGGTACCTCTTGGAATCATACATTCAGAGACTTATACTACTTGTCATTTTGATGACGAAAGGAAGCATAAAAGCTCCCCAATACACTATTTATGCACCTTGCAAAGTAAGTCTCAAACTGAGGTAGTAAATCTATGTAATTTCATATCAAAGTTACAATCTTTCATCTTTGCAAAAGCGAGCAGTATCATAAATTCATTCCACATTGCAAGTGAAGAACAGTAACAAGCAATTGAGAAATTAGAAATAATATGAACAAAACTCTTCAATATTTCCTTCCTAAGCATTATTTTGTAATTTTCCACCAAAGTAAAAAAATAAAAGGAAGGCAAGCTCAAAATGCATTCAAGTCAGGCTTTCAAGTACAGAGCAGGTGCACAAATTCTAAATATAAGCCCTGTCCATTTTCATCTTCCACCACTGAAAACACTGAAAAGTATTTTAACATTAAGTATGCTTATATTCTGTAAAATAATCTCTTAAGAGACAAGTGCATAAGCAAATAGTCCCATGTTGGATGTCCTCAGAAATAAAATAATGGACAGAAGGTAGAAAGGAGAAGTTTGGGAACACATCTGAACTACAATAATTACTTGTACATAGTTAATCAAGGATGCAACTGTTGAACAAGCCTTCCTCACACTTTATAATTGAGAACAGACTTTCTGTCAGATTGATTGCCCAGTTTAAAAATTTGTGAAAAAAAACAATTAGTCTGTATTAGTTACAAGAACAAATGTTTTGCCATGTAAAAACAAAGCCATTTGTTATGCTGACAGATGGAAATTAGTCCCCCACAGTTTTGAATGGATACTTTCTTTCTTTCTTTTCTCATTTTAGTACTCAGAAGAAGGAAAGATCCATTCTCAACAAAATGTTAGACTGAATCATTCAGAGGACAAATGGTCGTACCTCTGAGACCCTCAGAGGCCACCAGTCTGTGAATAATACGTACTCGGCCTGAAGGGACCTGTATCAAGTCCTTGCAAGATTCAAAAACAAAAATTTTCTCTTTGCAGGCAGCTTTCTTGTCTGTGGAAAAAAATGTACCAGGATGGCACCAGAGATGAGTTTGTGCTCAAGGCTAGAAACATTCTAGTTTTCTCTTTTTAACTGCTCAATGAATCACCACCCAAGAAAAGATGTCCCAACAAACCTCATTTCTACATTATTTCAAAAAATGCATACGTTTTGAATGATTATGCAAAGAATCATGTTTATTTAAAACACTGGAGTCAGTCTGAAACTTATGATAAATGGAAGAAGTTTGACAAATTATGACTGATCCTTAGGTTATCTTCTCAAAAAGGTCAGAGAAAAAAAATTATGTTTTTTTAAAAATATATATATATTATTATTATCTTTTTGGAGTTATTTAACACTTCTCTAGTCTTACAGGCCCAGGAGATTGTCGGGTCCTGCAGGGACTTACTGCTAGGTCTTGGTCTTGTAACAAAAGCAGGAGACGGAGGACAGAAGAAAGATGAAGAAGAATGAAAATCTAATTACTGGAAGTTTATAGTTTAGAAGCCTAATATCCCATTCCAAGAAATTTTAATGAAAGTTTTTTTTAAAATAATATATCATGACCCCTAGTTTCCTCTCTTTATTCAAGAAACTTGATTATAAATATACTACAGTGTCTCTGTAGATCAGTTAGATGCCTGCAGTGGCTCCAAACTGAGCTTTCTTCAGAACTGTCCCATCAAATGTAAATTTTACAGAATGCTGAAAAAAAAAGTTTTTCTCACTTTCCAGTAGCACCTGTCTGGCTGTTAACACTATTTTACAGCCAAAAATGTAATTACATGTTGTCTTGTATCAACATAAATACCTTCCTAATGCAGGTCATCTGTTGCCCTATGTCACTGTTTGCTTTCACAGTTTATCACAGCAGGTTTCAACCACCCAAAAACTGCTTTCTGTCGTCTAAGCTGGAGCTGGGCCATGCTTTCTCAACTCTAGCTGTGGCTGAAGAATTCACTACCAAAAGAGTTGCAGAAAAAAAGAGAAGTTCTTTGGCTGTGCTTGAGGAACACTTTATAGTTCCTAATCTTCCCATTAATTTGCCCTATTCAGCTTTTTCACTTGCTGAGCGTTGCATATGACCTTTACTGGCCAACAGAGTGCAAGATGCAGTGTTTCACTCATTACATTTTTTTTCATTATGTATGTCTTTATAACTAAGTGCTTACACATACTTCTATGGTGATTTAATTAATAAAATTGGTAAATGCCTCCCAGCAAGTATCTAAGTATTTCTACCCAGATATAATTCCAAAAGTATTGTATTCTGAAGATTAATATACATATAAACATGCAAAAATTGAACACTTCATCACCTGAAAAATTATGTTATCAACTCCCAAAAGTCAAAATACTTGAAGTCTAAAGTCTGTTCTTCATTTACAGATCAATAGAATATTATGCCCATATTAAGGAATTCAGGGATAAGAAAGTCACAGTGTTTTCTGACAGCCCTAAGATTTCTGATGAATTATTTGGAAATGACATCTTCTTTTTAGATATTTTAAGTTCAGAAGTTTGATTTGCCTCAAGCATTAAAATAATTCTGTTTTAATCAGGAAACATTGTCAAACAGGGAATGCCAGATAACAGAAGACTGAACTCTTCTAGAAATTAGAACAAATGGAAGAGAACTGAGAAAGAATAAAAATAAAATACTCATATTATATTCAAATATTTGAACTCATATGAAATTATGGCAGAAATGCATTATGAAGCACTCAGTAAATTTATATACCTACAGATTCAAAGGCTATTTGTATTACACTATCTTCTTTTTTTTTTTTAAAGGGATTAGATATATACTATATCCAGGACACATCACGTTTCTATTTATTAAAACACACATTTGTTCAAATTTCTCCCTGACTAATGAATTTGGTCTGGTGATTAATTACATCATTTAAACTTTTCTTTTTTTCCAATTACCTTGTGAGGGAAAGTAAGAACATTTCATTCAGAACTGAAAAAATACAAGGGAAATATCAGTTCTGAAGAATTACAGCCTGATGCTTTGTAATCCAATACTTATAGTCTAGCGTTTCCCCAAGATACAGCATTTGTGTGACTTCTTCCTGGCACCCATTCATTTTAAAAAGTCATTTAAGCAACCAATAAAATAAATGAATAAATACACATGTGAAGATGAACTATCACTTCAAAGAAAACCAAAATTTAACTGACAATAAATGTTCAGTACATCCAGAAAACACTTCTGAACCACAGAGCTTACACAAATTACTAAACTACCATTGCCACTCTTGTCTAGCATCACTGTATAGATCTTGAAAAGATTTCAAAAACTTCATTTGCAGTTTTTAGAACTTGAACATGTCAATATTTATTCCTGTAAAAAGTCAAAGTATGTGACAATTCCTGCTGGCACAAATAGAGCTACATAAAATTAGTAATTGTGTAAGTGTTTCTAGGAGGAAGCTCTGCTCTGTGCACATACGTCTTTACTACAAATAATGAGTAAACCTTGAAAGCTTCTTGCTAATGTAAATCATAAATATAAAAGTAAAAAGCATTACTATATGTAAAGAGGTATCTTTGTAAGACTATGACCAGAAAATTGTGATTACTAGGAAAAAAATACATACTTTAGAGGAGGTAAAATGTGGGTTAAAGTCTTTGTATGGGATAAAACACCTTTTTTCATCTTTCATAACCGCTTAATAAAAACATCAAAATAGTTTTAATAGGAAAATATTCAAAGTCTAAACTCTTTGCCTTGGTAGATATTTTCTCACTTTCCAAACCACATCACTTACACATTATACAGATTCTTATTAGTCATAACTATCAGTTATTAACAGCAACCAATGAAATACCATTTCATTTCAGTTTTGATGAAGTATTTTAGCAAATAAATGCTAACAACAGTCATATATTTTACTACATGCTAAGTGTAATCAGGATTCTCAAGATTCAGATTTTTAACTGCTATCAAAAAATCTGGGGCGCAATTCAACTCCCAAATTCTTCTGTTTGACATCCAGTTCAGGGAGGTGGGCAGATGGGACTGGTTTTTTGTGTTGTTTTACACAAGATACCTATCCATACGTGTGCATGTGTAAACACACAGGAAAAACACAAAGCAAAATTTCACTACAAACACCCCATGGTCTCCTGCCAGAGCCAGATTACTATGTTCTACTCTCAAGGGGTAATTGCAGAGATCACTGTTGTGCAAATATTTCCTCACATCTAAAGCTTCACTGATGTCTAATTTTATTCAAAAATATATGTCCTTATATGATATAAACTTCCACTACTCTGATCTGCCTCAGTAAAATTACCCTCGTAAATAAAAAGACACAGCTTTTTGCAAGAGCAAGATCTTAAACCTCGTACTTCTGCAAAACATTAAGAAGTGCAAAGTTTGGCAGAAAAGTATCCATAATGTTAAACAAATGTTGTACCACAAAGTGGTAATTTCCCAACAAATGGAATATATTAAGAGACCTGAGTAGAAAAAATACAAGTATACACAGTATGCAATTCGTATCACATTACATCTGGGATTTGAAAAAAATAGCAACAAAATTTAGGATAAAAGAAATCTAGTAAAAATATAGAAATACAGTAGATTTTCTTTCTTCTGTATCTCACAAAGTTTATTTGCCTCTGCTGTTATTTAAATATCTATAGATATGTTCCATATATTTTCTACAGACATTAGAATTCAGAATGGTATTTTAAGACAGAAGAGTGGTTTATGCTTATGTAAATAAAGCAAATTCAAAGCTACCAGGAAAACCATAAGCAAAGAAGCCACTCATTTTCGTACCAAAACAGTGGTCACTCCACCTAGTCACTTGACAGTCAAGATGCACTAATAAGTATAAAGAGGTAATTTTCTGTACCTGAGAAGAAGTGTGCCTTGAAGCCTTTTTTGGATACGGTGTTGTCAGATCGAAACTCAATTCTCATGTTGTTGTACTGAGAGGTGATAACTTCAGGCACTTCTGTACCACAGAATTTACCATGTAGTTTAGAGTCAGAGGAAAGGCCACTGCGAATCTCCACATAATCATATTTGCAAACCTGAGAAAAGAGAGAAAAAAATTGGCTAGCCAAAATAAAAGCATGAAGCTGTTTACAAATGCCAGAATTCTGGTTGTTATATGCTGCTTAATAATAAATGAACGATATCCTTTGTCACTTTCTCCTGACTCTGAAAACATTTGCAAATTCTTACAAACATTTGAGGATTTCAGGTAAGAATATTTTAAGGTCACTAACACATAGCTATACTATGAATTACATTCAAAATTATATTTGTATAGATGCTGACCTGTGTTTAATATCTAAATTTAAAGATGGTTAGTAGCATTTCCATTTCATTTAAAAAGCAAACATTCCATTGACCATAAACTAAAATCTAGAAACATTCATCCTAAAAATTACACCTCTATCCTAAAAACCACATACCTCAAACCTACAAATCTTCCGCTTGCATCTCAAAGTTTTTTAAAATATATTAATTTTTGCTTAGAAACTTACAAGGTAAGTTTTTATCATAATGTATTTAAGGTATATTCATTTCTTTCCAAATATATAAATCTCCACTATTAAAACCATACAACTTACTTTAACAGTAGCATAGCTACAATTTGGAAGCATGATGCATGCCATTTTCATTAAAAGGTTAAAAATAAAGCAATAAAATGTAATAAAAAAGCCTTATTCAAGGCCTACTACTTGTGATAATACTTTGAATGCATAATCCCTTGGTCAACTTAAAGCCTTCCACCAAAAAACTTCTAAGCTTCTTAGGCTCAACAATCAATCATTTAATCAAAAATGTCCCATTTGTCTACAATTAATAGCGTAAGAGAAAATAATGGCCAGGAGGATTCATACAGAGCTTATATTGTCCATTAAATCCAAGTTGTATTTGAAAAATTGCAATTTCTAGTAAAAAAAAGAAGTGTCGGGGGAGCTGGAAGAGAACAACAGAAAAGGATGTTTTGGCCTTTGTTGTTCCTTCTCTATGAAAAATTGTCATCACTGCCAGTTGGTTTTAATGTAATACATTGAAGATGTAGATTAAACTTTTATTGATATCGGAAAAATTTTCATATGTTGCAGAGCTGGAAAGTCACTTATTCAGTTGAAACTATTTCTGTACAATATAAAGAACACAAAGATTCATAAAACTTGAGTTACTGCCACATGTTGATCTATATTCATTGGAAGATATATTAATAATAATGCATGGGATTTTCAAATACAGCTCACTACACTGATAAATCCCAGGATTTTCAGCAATGTACAAGTGGTGAGTTTTTATGGTTCCATAGCTTTAGATCAGAAATGAAAGGTAATTTCAGATAGGTCTAACTTCCTCTATACTACACTGTATTGAAAAAAATTGACAAGTTAAACTGAAAAATGTGAATGAAAAAATATTAAAATTGTAATAGTCTAAAAAACCATATTAAACTTTGTCCTAAATGGAGGTCCTATAACAAAAACAAAAAAAAGTAGAGTACTTGATAAATGTATACATTTTATGTCTGCACTCAGAAAATATGTTAGAATATTCCAGATATTATATGTTTCTTCTGATTTTCACAGGCACCCATCCTTAGTATCACTATTTAACAGTATAAAGCCAAGATTTAGTAGCACACCAGATGATCAAACTGAAGTTCTGAATGTTGAAAAGCATTTAGGATTTTTGTATCTTCTTATGTTACATGTCTTGTACGACCTTAGAAAAGTGATTCAACTTCATTACACTCCAGGTGTTTTCCTTGCAAATCTTGCTTAAGTACCAAGAAAGTGCAAGAAAAAAATTTTTATTATCTGTTCAAATGGTAATTAAATTTTAATGCTTAGGGATTTTTATGTTTTTATTACAGCTCTTGAGTTCTAGTAATAATGATTACAGGACATAAGTGTAACATATATATCATTGAAAGTTGGAGTTTCATGGACTTTAGAACCCAGTCCAAATAATTATGGGGGGAAAAAACCTCACATTGCTGCCTCTACAAATAATATTGAAGTATTTTGAAGAAGCCATGGCTGGTTTGGTTCTTAGTTGTAAACTAAACTCCAGCTTTTGTCCCTTCAAATACCCCTGCCAAAAGGTGGGCTATCCTTTTACCAAATACATTGCTACAAATTTATTTAGTCAGAAACAGCCTGGCATTTGTGTCCTTCATGCCATGTGGAGAATATGCATATAAACTTAGTGGTTACAGCACATTATGGCTGGAGTGTGGCAAAGGAATTCAGTGATATGACAGAGAAGTGCCTACAAAGCAGAACAAAGGCTGAAAAGGATGTTGAAACCCATATTTTACTGCTTCTCATCCAAAAAGCACTGCAACCCCCACCACTTTGTTTACAGCTCTAAGGAGCATCCTTTACCACATGAAGGGCTCTGCCCTGTCCCTGCTCCTACCTGGGGAGAAGATCCCCCCCACACCTCTGGGGGCTGCCCAGCTCAAAAACTGCTGCTGTTCTATTGTGCCTTATTTCTGGTACTGCTTGTTTTAAAATATTCCCCCAGTGAGATACTTGTAAGTAATTTAAATGCTCCCTCACTCCATCACTAACCACAGCTTATGTGTATTCTTTGTAGTCAGTCTGTAAAGATGATTTCGTTTCTCCAGATTTTCTTCTCTTGAATTCTTTCCAATATCCTTCAGCCCCATTTGCTCTGTTTTACTTTGTTGATAAAAAAGTCAGCTGAGACTCAGCAGAGAACATTTTTTTAAATTTTTTGCAATGCATATACATATAGATGATATGTAAAAGAGAGCTATTCTTTCCATGTTTGTTTTGAAAGAATCCAGAAACAGTCCCAAAACGAAAACAAGAATATCTATGCTTATTGTCAGCATATGAAAGGTCAGCAAGGGTTTTATAAGACGATATCTATTTTCAAATGCTTGTGAAACTGTTTAGCGTGTAACAGATTGTGCAGCTCTTTGTTCACGGTCACTTACTTCATTCCCTTCTAACTCAAAAAACTCAAACTTCATTGAAATTCGGTATTGCGTTGGGGCAACCACCTGCCACACACAGTTTTTGTTTGGAGGATACTCTTTGGGCCACCCTGGTGTGGTTATAGTCCCGTTTAGCTTTGTCAGGAGTCCTCCGCAAGCAGCTGTAAAATTAAAAGAGAACATCATTTCTTGACTGAAACTGTGTTTTACTATAAACAGAAGCACACTGCAAAGAATCAGTCCTCTCATTACTTATACTGCTGCAATGCCCAGACAGACTAATCAGAATCTTGCTTTATCATGCTTGGTGCAAACAAAGAGAAAGAGACAGCCTCTATCTTGAACAGCTTGCAGGTTCATGGGCAGAGATAAGTTTCAGGACTACACAAGGCGTTATCTTATTCATTCTTTTCCCTTCCCTCCAGAGACTCTGGTTATTCTCTCACAGCCTTTCCCATGCAAGTCCTCTGACCTCACCGCCCTCCCCAAGACCTTGACCACCCCTCTTCTGACAGACAGACTAGTTAAGATGCCCTTCTCTCCTTGATAATTGATACAGAATCAGCCCTTACCTGTCTCAGCTCGGGAGGCTGTACATGCCTCCTATAACCTACTAGATAGGGGCACTTCTTTGGAATAGCAGTCACGTACACTTCGGTCACAATTACTTTTGCTGAAGTACAGATGTTCAATTACTAGAGAAAATTACTATTATTTCCAAATATATGCCAAATAATCACCTCCATAAAACAGAAAAATACTGTACTATGTTCGTGAATGCAGTTCAACTAGCAAGGGATAAACTCATTAATCTTTTCCATCTGTGTAAATTTTTCTTTTTTTAAAGGAAAGTAATGGGATTTACAGAGGCTCTCAATCACACTCTGCTACATTGATACCATTACAGCACTGGAAATCATCCACAAATCTCTTTCCAAAGAGCTGGTGGGGGGAAGCTCTACTCAACTGCTCTCTGCTAACAATGAATGCTTTAAAAACTGGCTATTCCAATCTATCTGATGATCTCACACACTGCATCTACTCCGTCTAAAACAGCTGGGAGAACTCTCTGGTTACTGTGTCAAGGCTCATTTTGTCAACTCAGACACACACCAGTCTTCCTCCTGGTCCCTAGATTTCCATGCAGCACACTCCTTGGTATACTTGTACAGGTAATCTGATGGGAATGGGTGGACTAATACTCTGTGTCACACATCAGTGTATAAAAAAAAAAGACCAGACATAGGTTTAGAGACTGCACTCAGATGACACAAACTATCCCCTCAAATGATCCAGTCTGGGTTAGGGCAAATAGTACCAGATTTCAATTTCTACTTTTGAACATCGTCCTATTGATCCTTGAGGCAAGGGTGGGAAAAGTGGAAATAGTGAAAAAAAAAAAATCTTAATGCTTTCAAATATGCTGCCATTGGCGGAAATTTGGATTAGAAGACCACGAAGCAAATTTCTGTGCGTGTTAGCACTGCAGTGAAGTATAGGGCAAAGTTTCTGGCTTTAAAGCTTCTACTCCAGCATTATGTGTGAATTAATACAGCTAGCTCACCCCTCAAAGGCCCAGACTATAACTCGGATGTAATGTTCACTGTGACTACATAGTAATCTTAATTCAGAAGTCCCAAGTACTGTC
Organism: Ptilonorhynchus violaceus; assembly: GCA_013397565.1. Lineage (NCBI taxonomy): Eukaryota > Metazoa > Chordata > Aves > Passeriformes > Ptilonorhynchidae > Ptilonorhynchus > Ptilonorhynchus violaceus. The sequence goes on from VZRJ01012425.1 coordinate 294,978, forward strand.
TATATACAGTGAGTGCCACCTCATGTGGAACAACCACATACACACTTAGGTATAACTCAGGGTTTTTGCTCTACACTGCACTTCAATGCTCGAAGTGACTTCTTTTGCCAGAGTTGCTTTACTGTTTGGATGCCAGGGAGGTATTTCTTTGCTATTTTTCAGAGGCAGAGGGAAGAGTATTCTCAAAGACTGGCAATCTTCTCGAATATTCTGACTCAAGTCAGCAGGCAGACTAAATTGAATTCCTTTACACAAATTTGGGCTGATGATCAAAGCCCCGAGATTAAACCTCTCTTCATGATCCCCCCCCCCCACCTTAGATTAAACTTATTTTCTTATTGTCTGCCTTAATGTGCAGACATCCAAATAAATTACTTTTTTCAGTGTTCTCATTGTTAAAGCTGGCGGAGGGAGGAGAAACAACCAAAAAAACCCAACCAGATTGATGAGAGCCACAATCTAACATGCCTTTAATCTAGGACTATCACCACCTCACACAAAAATACAACAAACAAACAAACAATCCCACAGATCCAAAAGCAAAACAACGAGTAAGAACTGCAAAGAAACTAGGCTAAACTACCCCAAATTGTGACAAATAATGAATTAAAGCCAGGAAATTTGTAAAAGCAGAGACCAGTGAATTGCATCAGAAGAAAACCATGACTCCAAGTACTCCAATTTTCAAAATCCATTCACTAGTCAAACAGATGAGTTAAGAATATTTGTGCTGTCCCTTAATTTATTGGTGTCTATGAGTAAAAATCAAAGAATAATTGGTGCATAATGACCAAGAGCTTATGTTTCTTTCCTTTGATATGAAATGTGCATAGAATGCAAAAGCTTACCTCAGTTCAATCCTATGTTTACACAGACTTCCATGTATCTTTTTTTTCCTCTAAACTATTATTTGAACATGCTTTGCTCACCCAGAAAAGCAGAATTTTTTTCCAGCAACAAAAGTCCACAATGTGACTAGAAGTGGGGAGCATTTCTCTGAGCTTTGAGCTAAAATAAAGGATCTTGCTCTTCCGGACCTGCCAGCTTCTCAGCACATCCCACTCAGAGGTGGTCAGAGGCATCGTTAAATACTCTGATTCTGAGAAAGTGGCACATTACTCTGCTGGTAATTGTCTCCTTATGCATAGTGAGAGACTTTGCTTTAGGGAGTCTGAATAAGTGGTATGAAGTCCTACTTTGCACCGTTCTTGATCGACTAACAGCAAAATCTGCAAAACTGAACTGCTGACAGACATCAGGCGAACATGACACTGGCACCACTAAAAAAAAGGAAGCACAGGTTTTCTGGGTTGGGTTCCACAGATCTCATGCTGCTAGGACAGAGCATAAGAAAGGTGTAGCATTTCATACAAGCAATGGCACTCTGAGAGCTTTAAGAGCCCGTAAGACACAACACACTGTACCTTCACAACTCTTTTTGTCAGGACCAAGTTCGTAGCCAGGATCACAGGCACACTGGTAACTGCCCAGGGTATTTACACAGCGCTGCTCACAGCCACCGTTGTCGGGTTTGGCACATTCATCTTCCTCTACCAAGACAGGGAAGAATGCAAAAATGTGTTAAATAATTACCTTCCTCAGCTGTAACTGCTGGATCAATAGTAACCCAGAAAGCTGTATGCATGCATTATAAGATGCACTACATAACACACTGTGGTTGCTGACTAGAGGATTTTCAAATGCTAAGCAGACCTACAACGGAGAAAATAAAAATTTGTCCTTTGTGGAGTTGGAGTTTCTTTTTATTTTTTTTTTTAACAATATCTACTGACAGCTGCAGAACTAATTTTTAAGCACTCTGTATGCAGGATACAGTAATTCAGGCAGCCATAATCTAAAGGTTGTACAAAGTACTGAAGGAAAGATTGAAAATCCACAGTAGGGTCACTTGAAGGGCACTTTATCTCCCACAGAATCAATCTGTGCATTATCCTGAATTCATACTCAAAAACAGATTAACAGAATCCTCAAATCCCAGGTTTTTATTCTACTGATATTAAAAGGAACAAGATGAATCGGGGCTGGGGGAGGGAAAGGAATTGTGTATTCTCTCTACTAGCTCTGAAATATACCCATGAGATTCGTTGCTAAAGTATTCCTCAGATGTTGGAACATTGTTTCCTCACACCAGGAAAAGAATTTCTCAGTACAAAAAATCAGAGCTCCCACTCTCATGCCTATAGCCTTCAAACTTATAGTTGTCTACAATGAAAACGATCTTTTAGGATTAGAAAAGCCATGGTTTGTGTCTTTCCAAAAGAGTAAAAAGGTCCTCCTGGTGACATAACCTGTATTTCAGGTGTCACTATGGCCACAGCACTGCCAGTGACTTTAACTGGGCCATGGGCAGCACAGGGTGCAAATTACACACTTTCCATGTATCAACTGCTTCAGGCACAGCTGCAGTGGTATGACACCTTCCTCTCCCCAAAAGCCACCCAAAACTGAAGGAAGACTATGAGGTCATTGCTCACTATGATTTCCCATCTGCTTTTTGGAGGTGTTTTCTTGCTTACAGAAAGTAATAAATTGATAAAGCAGACTAATCCAGAAAACAGATTAGAAAAAAAACCACAAGATTTAGACAAAGAAAAGAAAAAAACTTTAACAGAAAAAAGCCATTTGCAATTATACTATTTAATTTTATATTTGGTAATACAATGTGAAAAAAAAGCACTATTTTACAAGATTAGATATGTTTCAAAACTAAGTGGATTAATTGAACCTGAAGACAGTAGAAAGTTGCAATGAATATGTTCCTTCATTCTTTGGACACATTTTACTTGGAGATGCAAAAACCTCTATTGTTTTGTTTTGAACAAATTGTATGCCCAGGGAAAAAATATGCTAGAGACAGTACAGTAAAAAAAATTGAGAAATCTTTTTAAAATCCTTTCATGATTTTTCTAGTACAAGAAGTGGTAATCTGTTCACAACTCCCAAAATATGCTTTAACACTTACCTTTAAAAAAGTTAGCTGCAAATCCTGCTTTGTTGACAGTTCCATCAGAAACAAATTTCATCCACAGGGTATTAGAGGTAGATCTAATGTCTTCTGGCTTGTCATAGCCACAAAAGTGACCAATTAAAGGACTGTTCTCATTTGTTCCATCTCTAATTTCCAAGTAGTCATATGCACAGTTGTCATGTCTTTCAATCTGTAAAACATAATTTTCAAAGTGACCTATCTGAACTTGGCCATACATATCAAATATCAGTCAGATAATAAACAGAACTGAAATTTTTCAAAGCTAAGGTTAGGGTTTCTGTTTAGAGTTCAAACAGCAGGAAGATGAACAAGCATCATTGAACTGATTTTAACTCTACTTGTTTTCTACAGGAAAAAATTATTGAAAGGTTACGAAGGACACAGGAGTCTGAGAAAAAAGTAACTAAGACATGCTCACCTCTAAGCTTCCTACTGTTCTGTCAAACTTCTACTCTGAGCCCAAGTCATCTTTTCTCGTGTACACCCAACTAAAGATTAATGGTTCAGCAACTAAACAGGTCAGAAATAATCACCTCTTTAGCAATATTAAAAAGCTCAATTTTGATCAATATGATAAGATTTTTAGACTCTTCCTTTATCCTCCACCCAGTGCAAAATTTTGCATTTATCACTATCCACTGATGTTGCAAGGTAAAGGTAAAAAATTGCAGTGCATAAAGAGTTTGAGGCGTCTGAAGAACTAGATCCAAATACACATCTAAAATGATCAGATTTTAAGTAGTCAACAGAACAGAGGACAAAAAGAAAGTCATCACTTTTCTGTGGCTGATGTGTCTAGCTTCTGTTGCACCTTTCCTGATTTCAAGTGACGCCTTTTGACTTTCTGGGTCAATGCTTGAATCTTTGCCGTACTGATGGAGGAATCTACTGAAACCAGAACAGCTGAAAATTTCCCTTTTCATTTGAACTTTCTGTTGGATGACATTCAAACACAGACTAATATGTGAGTGGGCATGTGTGCATGTCTACTTGAGCAGCAAGCCTTGTGCTCTTTACATAATAGTATTTGCAGAGTAAATCAGAGTGGGAATTGCACCAGAGAGGAAAGCAGTAGCAGCCCAAATATGAGCCTGTCCAGAAGCTACATAATTTATGATGGTTGTCTTTATTGAAAGTGTATCCTTCCCAACAGAATTAAAAACCCTCTTGAGCTGGGTCATTTTACTGCTGAAATACTTCATGCCACTCAAGCTTAGTTATGAAAGAATTAACTAGATCCAAGCATTCAAAAATAATTCCTCTAAAAACACTCTTGTTCAACGAACTGGCTGAATTGGGAGAGGCAGGTTTAGGGATGAGGAGGATGGGGAGGGTGATAGGATCACAGTCAGGTAGAAGGGGTTGAAAAAGCCTCAAATTTAATTCAGCACATCCAAATTCTGTTAAAACAATAAAGAAGTCAAAACCAAACGAAGCCCAGAAAACAAATTATTTTATCTCCAGACAGTCTTTCTTTCACCTAAGCTTCACAGTAAGTAGAAGTTATCTGCTGGTACTCTGCTCTAATTTTGCATCATGACCAACACTAAGCTAAGTAACCACCACAGACTAAGGAGCTTTCACTTAGCACACTAGGATTTCTTATGTAAGAAGGGAAACTGGGGGAAGGGAGTGTTTGATTTTATTTCATTTTAATGGCATCAAAATATGGCACTTACACACAAAATTTCTTTCCAACTTCCCAATTCTTCAAGCATTTACATGCATAATTTTCTCCCACTCACTTCTCTGTCACAAACCATATTGCCATTTACCGTAATTTCCTAGATGTTTGTTCAGGAATTGCTTTGGGACAGAGTTTGGGAATGAGTGAGGAAAGTCACGAATCTTTGGGATGCAACCACCTCTTGCTGATTTTAGTGGCAATCATATGTTTGCAACAAAAGCGGTCAGGAACGTGTCTACCTGAGCACGGGTAAGTTTTTGACAACACCGTTTCCAAATTTTCATTAAGCTAAATAATAAACACCTGACATCATATTCCAATTTGAAACAAAGTCTGCCTTGTTATCTCAGTAAGAAAGAAGTGAACTGGTCCAAAGCCCACTAATATCAATGAAGGAATTGTGCATTTTTCCCACAAGTCTGTGGTCATTTCACTACTCAGGACTTTTAATTAACATCAGTTTTTTCCATGCTTCCATGTTTTATGGGCAATATGGAAATTATGATTATTCATCAGCCCAGCATGGCTCTAAGTTACATGTGTCAAATTTCCATTGAGGTGAATTAGTAGTTTCTTTACTGAGGATCACTTTATTTTGGGCACAAGAGAACAGCTGAAAATACATTTTGTATAGGAGTAAGTTTCTAAACTTCCTGAGACTATAGTAATCAACCAACTTGCAAAGTGCTATTGATTTTCAAAAAAAAAAAATTTGAAAGGTGGCCATTTCATTTATATAATATTCATTTAATTTTAGTTTACTGCTAGTGCAAGTGATGCCATTATTATTATCAATATTATTATATTAAGTGATTAAAGTGTTACACCTATATAGAACCTAACAGATAAGTATTGTAGTTTTGAAAAATAACTGATGTTAAGGTACTTGGAAAACAAATATTATAAAATGTGCTTTTTTTTATCTGTACCTCAAATTTTAAGATTATGTGGTACTGTCATCTGGGAAGGTCTTCTGGACCTAAGGTCATCTGGAAGACCGCACAAAGGCCTATTGCACTTGCAATAGTCTCTTATTCCTCCTATTTCCTCATACACTTTCTATCTATCTTTCTTGTTCTTCCTACTTCGTATTTGGTCCCTGAGGAAAATCTCCCCCAGTTAATGAAAGAATGCCAAGTGAGTTTGATTGTAACTGGACTGATCCCATACATCTTGTTTAATGAAGCACTAAAATTTCACAAGATTGATATTACATGTTAATGAGAAGCAACATGTGAAATGTTTGCAAATTCAAAAAAAAAATTAGCTAAAAAGTTTTTACAGAAAAATGCATTTCCCACAGGAAAATGAAAGATACCCTCGGCTCCTGAAGGCCCTGGAGGAAACCCTGAATTTGAATAGCATCAGACAACTAAGATGAGAAAATACCAGAAAAATTACTAAGACAGGCACATAAGTGGAGGAAAACACTGAAATCTTCCAGAAAAATGGCAAGCCAGAGATATTCTCAACATCCATTCTCAAAAAAAATCCTTTGTGTGTAGTTTCAGGTTTAGAAAAACAACAACAAAACCAACAACAAAATCCCCGCCAAAAACAAACACTCCAGAGTACCTCCATAGCACTCCTTCAACAGAAAAAAATGAAGAAAAAAATTAAAATAAAATAAAATAAAAAACAAAACTAAAACTGAACAAACAAAGAACAGAGAGAAAAGGATATGATGAGCAAATTTGGGAGCAATTCTATTTCAGTAAAAATCTTCCAATTACTTTTGGTCATTGTTAATTTATTTGTTCATAAAGTCAAATTGCAGTACAGGTAAACATATCTGCCTCAGGTTGTAGACTTCAGTGATAAAAGGTGGCATATAAGCCTAATGAAGTCAGAAGATCAGATGAATTTTATACCCTGATTTATGTAAAAATAATTTAAATCAACACTATCCGCACAGAGTTTAGCAAGGTCACTCAAATGAGGAAGATCAATATAAATCTGCTCTACAAACCCTCTGGATTGCCTTAGCTGGTGAGACTGCATGTCAAAAAGAGTTCTTAAATAATAATAAAAAAAACCCTGCTAATTTTCAGAGAACAATATTATAAGGGTGACTGTAACAATCAAAAAGATGGAGTTACTAGTCCCAACATCTCTACTGTCACACAGACAGTGGAAATTATAGCAGCCAAGTAAGAAAGCATAATCCTGCACTCAGTGGAAAATGTGTTGCCCACAGCAGGCAAAACAAGATGACTCATTGATACAGTTTGAAATTCTCAGCTTCCCTAGTGCTTTCATTTCAGAGTGAAGGTTATTTATACAGCTATTTTTTCTAGTATTACATAGGGATAATGAGAATTCCTCTTACTTAACTGTACCTTTCAAAGGACAGAGAAGTAATTTTCTCACAAACACACTGCAATAACTCTTTGGCCTGACATTTACTTTTTTCGATCTCAGCTGGCACAAAGAACTGTGATTTTTAAACAACTTTTTGTTTTACTGGGCAGTGCACCAAAGATCGGGTCCAGAGAGGATCTCAGTATCAAAAACCAGAACACCTACTTTCAAGCGCTTGGAGCTGAAACGGAAATCAGACCCAGTGGTGAATGTCCAGGCAAGGCACTCCAGAGCAGCTTCCAAAGCAACTCCCATTCTCAGCAGGGAGCCCAGTGGATGAGACAGTAAGAGATGCCGCAAAGACACATACAACAGTCTTGTGCCTTTCTGGGGCACCTCATTTGGTGCTCAATGGCATCTTGCCACTCTGGAATTACTCCTCAGACTCTCCCTGCAAAAGTATTTCAAGTCCCTACTGTTGAAAATTTTTATTTTTTTCCTTTCAAAACACATGCAGCAGAAGCACCATCTTGAGACTACCCTCTAACTATATTTCTGCTCAATTTCCTCTTTCTTCTTATGAGGTGTCAGTCCACATGTTTCACCTCTAGAGAGTGCCATAACACTAAATAGTCTGGGGGAAAAAATGGACATTTATTCCTACAGCCTTAACTACTTGTCTACTAAATTGTTCTGCTGTTTGCTGATTGTTTGCTTCTAGTTATTTCCTATATAGTGAGGCATAAGCATGCCATCTTCACACTTGTAAAGAGTCCATAACTTGGGGATTGGAAAAAGATCCTGAAAGATAAGGAGAAACGTAAGTTTGATTCTCCCAGAGCTGATATTGAACTGAGGTCAGTTCAAGTGATAATGTATTGTGTACGTAGACCATTGCTGAGCAACTGCATGCAGATCAAATATTGCAGCAAGTCTCTTTTGCAGAGGCACAGTGCCATTTCCCTTGTGATCACATTAAAAAATACTGACTGCCAATGGCAGACTAGCTCCATATCAAGTCAGTAAATTATATAAGAGGTACTCAAAACCTTGTTCATTTTCAACAGTGCTTAAATAAAGACACGGACACACTATGTTAAGTAATCTTGAGCCAGGTCATGCAGACTCTAAAGGGCGTTTGGAAAACTCTTTGAGCAGGGGAAGCAGATCTCAACTGCACTAGAACTGATATTAATTCAGGATTAAAAAAAAAAATAAAGGGAAAATTAAGTACAATCTGTGAAATTATTAAAATTTCTATACTTTACATTCATAACTGCTGATAAAGTCCCATACCCTTAATCTCGTACACTCAGATCTTTCTATCAGTCATACGAAAAATGTGCCATAACCCTGAAGTCTGTAAGACTAAAATGTCAGGTTGGAAATTATAGCTGTGTTTACTATATCTGTATTTATATCTCTATACAACATAAAGTCAAAAAGTTTAGATTTTTTAAAAGTGTTCTTCATGCCATTACTGCTGAAGCATATTCAAATAAAACAAATTAACTCAAGGTATGCTACTAAATTTATCTACAAACTTCAAGAAAGTGTATTGCATAGAAATAAAACAAACACATGAAATATTACTTTTTCTTTTTTATATAATAGTTTACCACTGTTTAGCAATGTTATACACAGAGTGATGTACACTAAAGACATACAAGTATGACTCACCACATCTTTTTTCTTCCCTTATTAAATATACAGTTGTAATCTGAATATAAGTAGTTTTAGGATTTTTTTCTTCTCAAAACAGAATCCAAAACCCAGTGTTTTTTTTTCTCCTGACACACATTCCTTTTTAGCAATAAGATTTAGCAAAGATAAAAAATCCTGGTTATTTAACAGAATATTAAAGTAGCCTTGCTGACCTGGATTATGTATTTGGTAAACTGCGACTGTTTCCAGTACTTTAAACATTCTAATTCAAATATTATAGAAAACATACAAAACATTTAATCTTGAAAATTTCTGTGGAAGGGAAGGTTTCATGGATTCTAGAGTTACGTTTTCATAGAGAATTCTTAAATTCATTCACAGATTTAATAAGTATGCCCTTAAATTTCACTGTCACTTATCCACTAGATGCTTTTCTGAGATTAGTTAAAAGGCTTTACCTCAAATGCTTGAAAGGTTAATCCTACATTGTAGTTTTCTGACACTGTTATTTTCCACACACATTCCTTCATTGGTCTGTAGTCATCAGGATAATTGGGAGACTGGATCTGGCCTTCATTTTTGTGGATTTCACCTCCACAAATAGCTGATAAAAGCATAACATTTTTACTGTCAATAATGACATTTTCTTTAATTTCCCCATGCCCAAACTGACATTATATGCTCTCATTTTTAAAACTAATAACAAGACTGATCTGGAAAATACTTAAATCTATCAAGGATAAATTATTGAAAACACAATCCATTTAAAGCATTATATGTATTTCAGTTAGCAAATATAATTTAGCATGAATGATTTTGTAATCGTGGATAATCTGAATCTGTGCATTTTACAGAATATATTTAAAAGGTAAAAATAATTAAATTTTTGTTCAACTTTAAAATATACTTAATAAACATTCTTCATTAATATTTACTAACCTTTAGAAAAAGGCAAATGAAAGCAAAATCCCATATTTTATAATGATCTATGCATTTTAACCTACAGTTTATCACTTCAAGCTTGCACTGAATTTGAAGAAACAGCTAATATAAATAAAAAATATTTTCATGAAAAGTATGGGCTCTATTTTAAACAGGTGAATATTGACTTGCTAATATATCCAGTGTGTGTAAGTGTCTGTATTAACTATTCCCAGGGCATATGGAAAATGTAAGACAGATTTTTCTGAAGAATAAACAGAAAGTACTCACAGAAATTTTTCCAAATACTAAGCACAAGAACATGCACATTTAGTTAATTAAAGATTGGTAAAAAATGTTTATGATTATTATCAGTGGTTTCCCTGAAAATGGGCTCCGCTGAAATCCGATCACAGGAGATCCAAAGCGCCCTGTCTAGTAAGTAAGCACCTACTGTCTCTTAGTGATAAAATACTAATTTCATATGTTAGTTTTGGCGAGGGGCATTAATATCCAAAGGTATCCAGTTAATATTTTTCTTCCATAATCAATTCATTTTTAATGCTATAAGAGGCTTACCTTCATAAATTGCTGCAAAACCTTTCCCAACCCAGTTGCTGCTGCTGCGGAACTCGATCCACATCCTGCTGTCGGAGGATGCGAGGACTTCTGGCAGTTTGTCACCACAAAACCTGCCTAAAAACATGCAACCAGTAACTGCATTTTCTGCCACCTCTGAAGCCAAATGCTGCAAACATTTATACAAGTGCTTAACATTATCAGCAGAAGTAGCAGAACCAACTCAGTGGAACTATTCATATGCTTATGGTTAAGCACATGTGTTTCTGCAGATCAGGACCTAATACACAAAGATTTTATTATAAAGCTTTCAGAACTTTTTATTGCACCCAGGCTCACAAGTCTAAGCATAAAACCTTAAGGGAATTAAAGAAAAAAATTATTGTTAGATATTGTTTCTATACATACAAACACATGCATTTTGGAAGGGAAAAGTGAGTACTAATCTTAAGAAAGGAATGCAATGTAGGTCACAGTAACACAGCTCATTGTGCCTAAGGACCAAAGAGATTTAAAAACTAACATCTAAATGACCTATTCTACATTATCCTCTTAAATTCTGCCTAGGTAGGTAAAATTTCTGTTTTTCTAGGTGATAGGCAACAGAAGAAAAGGATAATTACTGTCTGGTCTTAATTTTTCCTTCTTTCTTTTCTGTTCAAGGCAAAGAAAATAAACGTTCCTGTTAGAAAACTGTCCTCTGTACCTGGGCAATAGCATTATGGGTGGTGAAATCTCCCCACCAACCTTCTGAATTAAAATAGGAAGACTGCAGATTTTACATATCAGCTGCAACTCAATTCATTATTGCTTTGCGTGTCTTTTCTCTGCAAGAGCAGGGAAGGACACATAAAGAACAAATAGAAGCAATCTTCTACTCATAATCTTAAAAGGTACAGGCGCAGAGCTCATAAGTACAACTCTACGGCAGGTTCACGTGCTCATCACATGACCTATGGATCTCCCATCACGTGCTGTACAGATCTGTCTGTAAACTACTTCCCCATTTCTGTGAACAAAAATACGCCAGCTTCATACTTCAACAACCATAAGCAAAACAAAAACTTGCACATTTTGTAATTTGAATCCTATACATGCAGCTGAATAATGGCTGGCAGTAAAAGGAAGTCTTGAGGCTTGAAGCCAAATAAATTAGTCATTTTAAGCCATTTAGAGGGTTTTTTCCCATCCCCAAGTTTAAATACCTTCTAGATACCTAAAACCCAAGAGTTTTGTTGTGGGTTGAACAGCAAGTCCACTGAGCCCAACGAGTGTGGTACAGTGGACAGTGCAGCATTTAACAGTTGCATACCAAGCAGAGGGGATTTTCTCCAGTAGCCATCTCTTACTTCAATATAGTCGTACCAACAGAGACTGCTCTTGTAAAGGTCCATGGTGGTAAAGTTTAAAACAATCTGCAATCAGATGAGAAGGCCTAAATAAATCAAGCGTGGTTAATACGAGAAAAACAATCACAACAGCATTCTGCAGGACTGAAGCCAGACTGGTCACCTGTAAAGAGATTCCAACTATTTTGACAATTAACCTCTCCTCAATTATTTGTTCGAGTAAGTAAAAGTTGCTTGGGAACATGAAAAGTTTATTTTATTGAATCTTATATATTTGAGCAGATTCAAGACAAACTACTCACATTTAATTGCTCACACAGAGTTTTCACTGAGAAATAAAAATTTGAGAATGCTAATAAGGTAAAATAATTCGCTAATATAATTTTTAGTATGTTACTTGGTAATTCTACTGCCAATTCCTCTTCCATTACATTCTGACTAAAATCAGCACTGACAGCTGTAAAAAAAAAAATTCAAAAAAAATTGTTTTATTTTGGTTTGAGCTTCCTTCTACTACTGTTTTTACAAGATATTTTACTTTCAGACATGTAAGTGTTGACAATGGTGGACAGTAGTTCTGAAAGTAAGATTACTAATAAGAAATGGTATACGGTCCCTTAATGATTCTTAATGAAACTATAATAAAGCTTTCTATACAGAAATCTGAGTTCTGCACATTTCTGGAACTTTTGAACTTGGACTCCAAGTTTTACTGAGAACATCTGTAAACAGGCATATTTTCAATACTTACTATGAGGACTACCCTTATTTTAAATTACATTATCCCTGGTTTAGAAATAATAATCCTAAACTGCCATAAACTTACACTTTTAACACAGGAATAGGACTCATCCTGATCACACATTGACACAATAGCTACAGTTTAAATCCTGACTGACTGGGATGGTCTTAGCATCATGTCCTACAATTACAGGATAAATCCAAACAAGCAGATTAAAAGTTACTCATATTTTGTCGTATAAAATAATTTCCAATTAATACTTTTTTATTGGATTTAGGTGTATTTGGAAAAAGAATTGATTCTCCAGAATCAGTTCCTCAGTGTACATAAATAAATATTTCAAGCTAACTGAAACTCTTCTCTATTCACATCTGACCGTAGAATTGGTATTATTTTAGCTTTGATCCTAGGAACTCACAATTGAAACCTGTCCCTAAAGAACAAACACAAATTGCTGCACAGTAGCAAATACCTCACACTGCAGAAATACATCTCCATGGCAGCCTGTGAAGCAGCTGTGAGTGTCAGTTGAAAGGAGAGGAATTTACTCTAAGTCCAGATGCAAGAAAAAAATATAACACCATAACAGGAACAATGAGCCCAGACAGTCAGACAAGATGGTTTAACTCCATCTCAGATTTTTTCTAGGTTACATGCACCCTTTCATGGACATCTAACCCATGGGACATTTGGTCTTTACTATTCAGGCAGTCCTTCAGGAAGATGTACGGAAGAAATAATTGCACAAATATTACCAGAATTCCAAAACCACCTACTTAACATGAGAAATATGAAGATCTGGCTAAAAGCACAAACATTCATATGCTTTACTCTGCTTCAGTTTTTTGTTACTTTTCCAAGTGCTATTTGAATCTACTTCAGAGAATGGCAGATAGATCATTCTCCCATTTACACAGCAATTCTCTGTCCTTGGCAGAATTTTTCTCTTTCAACTTTTTAAATAGAGGCCACACTGACTACCAAACTTCAGTTCTCCTCAAATCATCCATTTTGCAATTGAGATTCCTTCTAAACTCCTACCTTCTTTTTTTTTTTTTCCTCAAACCGTAAGTAGGTATCTCAGTTTGTATCTACCATAGTGCTTGAAAAGCATGCTTCCCTCCTCAGTCTTGTCCTCTTCCACCCATGCCAACTTCACCCAATCTGTGCAGTCAGAGGGGTTCACGAGAGTGACCCTATTTCTTTGCTCAAATGAGATGCAGACAGTTCCTTAAGCTAACCCAGCTGGCTCTGTTGGAAGCAAGCTATGGAAGCCACAACCTATACCTCCTTCATTGCTTCAACTCTTTGGAGCCCGGAGGTCTCTCACCACTCTAGCCACAAGTTTTCCATTTTCCATGACACAGCTGAAATATCAGATTTCTCCATTCTTTGTTTGGAAATTTGCCTTTTTCCAAACCTTACTTGCTGGGATAAGGTTGGGAAATGTATGGTTTCACTTAGGTGTGATCATGTCAACGTCTCAAAGTGCTGCTATCTAAATGTAAGTGGTTAAAATTTAATGAGCCTCCTCAATGGCCCCTGCTTTTGAAACTACATTAAATAACCTTCACAGCCTTTTCTCACTCTGACATGCCAAGGTATTTGATGATACAGCAATTTCTTAACACTGACCAGAATTCATTAGCTGTACATAGGCAGAATATCCAATCCGTCACAGCATGATTTCTGGTCATGAACCAAACAAGTTTAAATATATTTAAGATTCTGATTTGCTATTCAGCAAAGTATTAAATAGAGCTACAGACAAGGCAGAGCTTGTTCAAGGGGACAGGATGGCTGAGAGATTGCCCAGGGAAAACAATCAATGGGTATTTGTCAGCACAATTAAAGAATTATTGATTACACAGCAGATTCAATTGTGCTACTGCGGCTTCCGAGAGAATATATCATACCTCCTACTGCCTGAGACAAGAAAGCACAAAATACACAACAAATACCAGGTAGTACTAACCAAGGTTTCCGCAGGTGGCATTTTTTCCCCGTATCTATCAAGGATTTTTCTGTCCTATTTTACCTTTCATGTAAAACATTAAGGAAAACTGAAAAGTAGTGTAACCTATTCAAAAAGGCAGACTCAAATAAAACACTGGCACAGTTGCAACTCTCCCTACGCCAATAAAATTTCTACACACCAGAAGCCGGATTCCAGCATACAGCATTAATAACAACATCCTTCCTCTGAGACTTTTCTGTGTATAGATATACTGTGTACAGCTGTTTACCATGCAGTCTTAAGTCTAGAAAGTAAAAGGTGAATGGACTGCCTTGTTGTACTAGTAGGAACGCACACATTTTAGGTTGGGCTGGCAATTTATGATGCCTTATGAATAAAAGGAATTCTGCAGCTAGTGCATGCTACTGCAGTCCCATCCTTGATTAAATTTCTGACCATCAAAGATCAGAAGAGTCCTTACTTGCAGAAAGAAGCATGGATAGAAGTCCTGCAAACTATGCTCATACAGCAGAATGCTGTCTCAATAAATAAATAGGCAAGAGCTAGGCAATGACTTTTCAGTTTATTTTTAGGTGACTAAAGTGCTCACTGACCTTTCAGAACATGACATGATGCACTTATATATATTCTGACCTCCACGCAAGATTTCTGATTTTTTTCAGGGTAAAAGCAGCAAAGGAACAAAAATTTAAATATATTTTCATTTTCCCTTCATTATATGAATGTGTTATCACCATTTATTGAGAAAAATTGGGATCAAGTATAATGTACGTCCAAGGTACCATGATATATGCATTAACTAAGATTTAGACCTCATGGCTGCAAATAGGGTTCTTTATCTCAAGACAGCCAATATCCTATGGGAATAGCATGGACAAAACAGACTTTTTAACACTAGCACAAACATTCTTTACTTTGTTCTTGCTGAAATGTATGGACACTAGAGAGCTGGAGGTCATAACAGTGCCCTATGGACATGATTTGTCATGTCAGATTTTGACTTGAAAACTCTGTTTAGTCTTTTCCCCATTTGGGGCAGCAGGCAGGATGGGACAGGAGCCAGTCCTCTTACACAGCTGACTTCAAGACAGGGGCTTTCCCCCATTATATACCTTTTTTATGGTATAATACAGCTTCAGTGGTGGTTACAAACTCAAGACATACTGACATTACAAATATATTACAATTACACTGGTGTTCACAGATAGGTTTACACAAAGTTGGAGTATGCTATGAATGCTTAAATATGAACATTAAATCATACACTAGTATTTTTTTCAAAAGCAAATAATTGTAGCTCAACATTAATTTTTTCTTTTTTTTTTTTTTAATGGAGGGATGGGAAAAAAAAAACCTAAGCCATTTTTGTTGTTATCACAGTGAAGTCTAAAAACCAACACAAACTGTGGGGACATAAATTTATTATCTAGACTAATTTTCATCCTACGCACAGACAATCTCTTACTCTCCTATTTTCATTTGTTTTTCCCTGACAACCTGCAGAGCCACCCTCGCCCTCTCAGCAGAGTGTGTTTAGTTTTCCTCCTGTCTCTGGCTCTTGCCCACAGGAAGGCAAACATTCTCCAAATGACTATGCTTTCATCTCCCACAGTAGCAAATGCCCTTACAGCACTTCAGGATCTATTAGAACATCAAGAATATATATTCTTGGTGTCTACCAGGACGCTGACCTGAAAGAAACATGGAACAAAGTAATACAATCAGGAGAAAACAATGTCCAATACATATATAATGGGAGAGCACCGACAAAATGACTGAAATATCTGGGGGCAAGTGCTGGGTCTTCCTCTTTGGACTTCCCAGTACTGAGTTTCATGTTAAGTTCTATATGTCAGTCTTTAGAGTCTATATGTTAGTCTTTAGTATTTGACTGCTTAATATCAGCCACTGCTTCATGTAAGGAAACTTACATCCTTTTTCCTGCATATTTTGTCTCAGCTGAAACTGTTCATCACTCCCTTTATTCTTATTTATTTGGAAGCAGCCTGATATTTGAGCCAATAATTTAAAATAAGATTTAGCTAGCACATTTTGAGACTACACAAGAAGGACAGGTTTTGCTTTAACTAGAATGGCACAATTCTCTCCCCAAACTGCTCTCATCAAGTCCATTTTTTCCTTAATTTTTTTCCCATAAAATTGATCCCCAGAAAGTAAAACTATATGCACTAGAACCAATACCAGGGAATACCTACAATGACACTTTCTTTACTCATGCTATTATAGTTTCATTTTAGAAACATCTTATTTAACACACTAAGAACTTCCTTAGTTATAGCCCAGCTATCAGCCCCATACAGCTCAGTCAGCTTGCCTGAGCCCATGCTGAAAAATGGACCACTCAGGAGCCTGAACCACCTCTTCCACTTTTACACTGAACCATAAACAGAACAGGGAGCCAGTTTTAAAGGGAGTTCATGATGCTAACATACAGCAGATTGAAATCACGTCTTCATTTCACAAGGACACCCATCAAATAGATGTTGTGGTTCTAATGCCACAAATCAAAGTCAAGTCAATAACACATAGTCCATGGTCCCATTTCTAATGACATACCATTATTTTCAATTATTATGCATCTTTTAAACTTAAACGACAAGCTAAATAACCACAACATTTTACTTTGAAAATAGTATCTGTGTTTAGCTAAAGGAACATTGAAATACCTTCTCTCCTGGGGTGACAGAGATTCTCCATATGCAGTGTGTGTAGGAAGGATAACCATTTGGAAATCCAGGAGAAGAAAAGTTGCCTGTAGATTCCTGCAGTGTTTCTCCACAGGCTGAAAGAAACAAATTACAGTAAAAATATAAAATTTAATGTGCCTAACAGAGAAAAATGAATCTTTCCAGTATGTACTTGGAATACATTTAACTCACTGCAGATGCAGAATGGAAAACAAACTAGTTAGTTTACAATTTATTCAAAGCCATGATTTTAAGCCAGTCTGACATTCATTCTATTTCATGCAGGATGTTTTTATTCCATGAACTATTTCATTTGTGTCTTGTCTGCTGACATAACCAAAATTCTGGCAGTCTTAAAAATATCATTGCTGTCAATCAACTGCAACCTTATACACAGACCTACTTAGGTAATAAAAAAAAAGTAAGTTAGACATCCTTTAAGAACTAAAACAAATGCTAGCACAGCATGACTTGCACCACACTGAAATTTTGTCAGTGGTTTCATTTAATTTAGTACTTTACCCACATGAGAGACTGATCTGACCTAAACTCACTCATCTATGTTAGTATAGAAAACTAAATCCTATGTTCAACAAAGTCTCTTGCAAGAGTGATTTGTAGAGATATGAGTAATAAAAGCAAAGCAAATGTAAAGTCCTAAAATACCAAAGGCTTTTATATTCTTTATTATTGAAGCTTTTAACACCCATCTCTCACCTGTCAATTATGCTGCTAGATGCTGGTGGACTGGTTAATAAATCATCTTCACACTAAAATATAAGACTGGAAGTTCCTGCCACTCTCCACCATTAAAATTGATTTTGGTAGAGTGCTACACTTCGGTCAGTCATCTTTTTTGACCTTAATCAAATTGTTTCACCCACTGATTTTGCAGGTGTGATACAAGACATGAATTTAAGAATATTATCTCGTGACCGACAGTGTAATCAGATCTGCAGTGCTCTCAAATTACAGGGCTACCATCACCAGCAGGTGAAGAACTGTGTCATCAAAATATCAATGAATTATAAATGATCTGGAAAATCTTTAAATAAAAGGGGACAAAGGACAGGATTGTTTGCAACAAAGATAGACCACACAGCTGTAAAGGCTGTCTTGTTAAAATGCATCTAAGATGTGATCTGACAACTACACTGTAATATCAGACGTAAATTACATTCAAGGCATTAAATTTGCTCTGACACTGAAATGGTTATTTTGATGAGGAGAGAAAGGAAAGACTGGCACGGCCCCCAAGAAATGTAATGGCTAAAGTCGCCACCACTGTGTCCTTTAGGAATGAAACAGGAAAAAATTTTCGTCCTTTCATTTAAAAAACATAGTTTTATCTTTAAAAAATTGCAGGCAGCCACAGCAAATGACTTTTCTGCACAAAACTTTTTCAGTGAAAAGGCTATATCTGTAGTTAACCACAATGTATTTTTAACACAACAACAAATGCAAACTTATTTAAGTTGCAGGGTCCTGTACCAGGTTCCCCCAGAGCTGGTGCACTGTCATATCTTACAGTGCATAAGTAAAGCACTTTAGAAAAAGCCAACAGTATAACCATTGTCTCATACAGGAGTATGAGCAGAGCCCAAAGACGAGACATGCACGACTCAAGAGATCCACAAGCATCCAAGTGTTCCTCTCACCCCTTTTAAAGCCCTCTCTTATTCCTCCCCCCATGCATGGCTTCATTAAGACTACACTGGAACATTCCATGCTCCATTTACAGGAGATGTGTATAGACTTAAAACTGTGGCTTTTAAATTGCAAAAGGAGCCATAGAACATTTTTTTTCCCTGGGAATTATAGAATAAAGATATTTAATATAAAAATTTACCTTATATCCATATTAAATTCCTGGGAGTTCTTCATCAAATCAAAATTATTTACAGAACTATTTCTAAATTTAACAGAAGCGTAAGAAAACTTGTAAGTAGATAACTTCTACTAAGAATTAGCACAATTAGAATTTATAAAATGGACATGGCCTTTATGTGTTTTGCCATATTTATCTTTTAATTTTAAATTCTTGATTATTCAAGAACAGCTTATACCAATCAATAGTTGAATTAATTTTCTACGGGATCTGAGTTCCAGGCTGGCTTCCACAGCTGCGGTAGACAGGGTGATATTTGGGAATTTCTTGTTGAAAAGCACATTTCTCTGCAATGGGGAACAGTTAAAGTTCTATCACTAGAGAATGTAAAGGTTTTCTTTGTATCTGGACTGTAGCAACTGCAGTATTCACTACTAGGCTTATAAAACAGAACATTATGAACTTTTTTACTGTATAATGGTCCACTAGTAATGAAATCCACTTTGGGAGATAAATGTGGAAGGAAAATGAGTTGTAAGGGCCACTTATTTAAATTTCATTTCATACAAATTTTAGTATATTTCATGTCAGAAGATATCAATTACAACTTCAGTCTTATGCAGCTCTGCTTTATAAAGCATTTGTACATTTTTATTCCTTTGTTAATCGTTAACATTTGCCAAGGTTTTCTCTGATGTTTTTCCCCTCTTTCAGATGTCATGCCTTCTATCAATTTTACTAGGCTAGACCACTTGCAGACATGCCACTTTAGCTCTCCCCACACACATACTCTAACCATAAAAGCCACTCTCCTCTGTTTTACAGCTTGAGAAGGTTAGACATCTAATAAGACTTTCCATGGTTAGGAAAGGGAAACTATTTTTGCTTCTCCTTGTAAAGATTAGCAATGGGTGTAGGCAGCAGGTAGATTATATGCTTATACAAAGCAATTCCCACCAGGGTACTCTGCAGCAGTGTTTAATTACACAGACTGTGTATAACACCTCTCTGGGCTGGCCTACACACACGGTCAAGTCCCATCAAGGATTACAGTGAAATCTGCAAATGATGAAGCCCAGATTCTCCAGGACACTTAGGGAACCAAGTCTCATTCCTTTGTACACAGCACTAGCAAATATATACTATCATTTATGGCTAATTTGAGCTAACCCTTTTTCTTTAAGGTCTTCAAGACTTTCTACTTAGACACAAGTCTGTACAACTATATATGGCATTTAAAGCTAGATAGATATATAAATATCCACTGCTGATCGTGTACTTGTTCAATCAAAAACTTATTTAAGTTCACGACAACTCAGGGTCTTACTATTGGCTTGATTCCCCTTTTTAGTTATAGGGAAACCGTCTTAATCCAAAAACCTTAATCCTCCTCATGCAGTGAATAAAGGCTGACTTTTGAAGGTGAACACTCTTTTTGAATCTAATAGAGACGGCAGCAAGTTAAGCCTGAGGAACAGTGAGAGCAGCACGAAAAAGAGACAGGCTTCAGCCTTCATCTGCTCTCCTAAACACACTGTCAAAGACCCAGGCAATTTGTAAATTTGCTGAACTTTGTCTATCCACCTTCTCTTCCTCTAAACAGATTTCTCCCACCAGTCTGAGAGTCCTTTCCCATCCATTATTCCATCCCAGTCTAGCCACTGGTTTTTTGTTCTCTCTTTCAGCACACAAGTATCTTTCTCCATCATTTCCCTTTCTTATTCTCCCGCTCCTGTAAAACTGCATATGAATTTTAAATCAACTACTACTTCTATATAAAACCATCAAGGCAGACCCGTGTCGAAATTTTGGCAGCTACACCAGAAGTAAACACATTCTATCACTCCATTAGACTGTCTGAAAACCACTGTAATTCGTCCAGCCTTGAAGTTCAAGTTTTATTCTCAAATACCAAGACACTCAAAATTCAAATTAAGACTGGCAGAGGAAGGACTTCAACTTAGTTGCCTTCTTTCCCTTTATTATTCCATCATGTAACAATATAATTTGGTTTTAAAACACATCTGGGTAACAGATCCCTATCAGCAATTACATTTTTCTTTTACAAAAATCCTAAGGAAAAGTTAAAAACAAACCAAAATTGCTGTTGCTACATTTTAGAGCCCTGGCACTTACCCTGCTGCTGAAAGGCAGGTTATCAAATCTCATTCCTTGGCTTCACCAATCTCAAAACTGTTTCTTGGTCATTAAGCCCTTTCCTGAATAATGACCCTAAATATCCTGACTAGGTAAAACACCCTGGAAGTCTCAGCTGCCTCACTGCTGTGAGGATCGCCTGTATTCTTCAGCAACCCTGAGCTCAGCTTCATGTTCATGAGCCCCAGAAAATGCCTTGGACCAGAAACTGTTTGCAGGAATAATTAAAACTCCAAACAAAACATGCACAATACCATAAAATCCTTTATCATAGAAGTGTGGGCCTCTGGAAAATACTGATTAAGTTATTGTTTTCTATATTTTCACTGTATCACATTTAAGGGAGCACAATGAACACATGAAACAATGCAGATGTTATTAAGGATTGAAATATTCACTGCTGTTTTTTCATAAGCAGGCATCATGATTAATATCTTTTGTCTGAAATAGGAAATAAAACATACCTCCAAAACTAACACAGCGTCAGGGATTTTATTGCTGTATGCTACGATGATCACATGATTCTTTACATAAAACCAAAAGTTTTATGCTTGTCTGAATTTTCAGTCTCAGTATTTACTGGAAAATTTATTAGAACAAAAGAACTGTGCAACTTTCAGAGATTTGCTTTCATTATTGGATGCTTCAGTTTGGGTTGTGTTATTCCGCTACACAGCTTCTATTAAAAATATTAACTGAAAAATAGCATTCTAAATAGTATACTATTTAGCATTTGTAGAAAAACCTTCTGCCTTTGTCTCCCTCTTAAAACTCACTTTCTTTCATGGCATGGCTAGTCTAAGTAAGGCTGGAAAGCCGATGTCTTTTATCCCAAAGTTTGCCAAAGCTAAGTGCCAGAAAAGGAGCATGATCCTTCAACCACCGTTCATTTTTATTACCCATCTGACCAGAGTTCACCGGTGCTGCAAAAAAATCTTACTTTTCAAGTTCACACTGCTTCTGAACAACCACGGTTTTACAATACTGTGAAACTAACTTTCAACAAGACTTTCATGACATTGAAAGAAATTATAACTCATCAGTACATGTTTTCATGATATATATGAAAAGGCTATTTTCTCTGAACAATTCTTTGAATGTTAGCTCAAAAAGTACATCACATCTTTTACAGTTGACTGAAAGTGTGTATTAGAGTATTATATACACTCTAGTTTATAATTACTTTCTTTCTCTTTCTTAAGTCAATATGATCATAAGATACTACCTACTTTCAAGTGATTTTACTTCTATAGACTATTTTTTCTCCAAAATTTTTCTTTTATCAAAATATATATGTATTCTTCGTGTTTATGAAATTTTTGCTCTCTGTATATTTTCATGAGAAATAATGCTGCCAAGAGTGTCATTATTAAAGTACTTTCTGTACCAAAAGAAAAGAGCAAAAATTGTTCCCAAAGGAACAGTTGTTAAAGAAAAGGTGTTAAAGTGGTCTCTCCTCTGGTATGCCCAGAAGCTCTGTGCATGTTCTCAGTATATAGAAGACTGTGATTCAGCGTACTTACAGCACAAAGGAAAAGCGTATTTCAGCTGTACAGTGTACATCAAATGCACATCAGAATCCCCAGATCTTCAGTAGATCCCATTGCTGCTGATACAAATTTGAAGCAACTCCATTACTTTAATCCTGATCCCTTTCTTTAGTCCTTCTGTGTTGATCAGTCGGTTAAAAGTAGCAATATATCTAAGTTAAAACAGGTACTGAGATTTCATTAATTCCCATGAGGAGCAGTCAGGCTGTAAACCTACGTGGCGCAGATCTGGGGTGTCTGGCCTCCCACAAGGATCTCGCTGGTAAATTCTGACTGAGAGATGGCACTTCTGAACTTCTTTGGTTGAGACCAAAGGCTGACAGTGATATCAGCCACAACTAGAGCAAGGAAATTAAAACCTTTTGCTTTGAGATTTCCACCATTCTCGCAACACCTAGTGAAGAAAGAGCACTAGAGAACAAAATGAACCACAGTGTTGACTCTGGGTTACTCCAGGCTTGCCACTGATGTCTCCGAGACAGACAGCAACTCTACCACACTATTTTGAGATAAAAAATTAATATGCATTGAAACTATAGGATACTAGAATTAAAGAAGATATTAAAATAGTAAATGTATCTGTTAAAACTGTAGAAATTTTGTAATAAGATCTAACCATTTCATCCATAAAAGAGTTTACAACTTTGTTGTCCTGGCCTGCTATATGTCAAATTTTAAAAAAATATAATGGGTTCAGAGCTGATTGCAATAATTCATTTAGCTCCTTCTGCACTCAACTTGAATTCAAATAAAAGACTGCAGCCAGTATTTAAACCAGAAGTGATGTTAAACATCTTTCTTTTTTTTCTAGTTATTGAACAGCCAAGGAAAGCAGCTTGAAATGTCGTGTTGTTTCATGCAGTTTGTCTGTCCTTAGGTGCTTTGCATTCCAGTGACCTTATCTATAAGATTTTTTTATGATTCAGTTCTTGAGCAGCCTATGTCAGCTGCCAACACAGAAACAGACTACTCAGCAGCTGACTCAAAAATTTATCATTCCTCCTGAACAACAAGTCAAACAGTTGCTAGTATTTGGTTTTTGTTTGTTTGTGGTGCAATACCTGGACATCTATACAGCTTTCTTGCCTGTGCAATATCTCCTTTACTTAGACGGGTACGCTGGCCAATGGCAGGTCGTATACCATTGTCATCACGGGAAGGGAGAATGGTATCCAGAAACATGCCCCTAAAAAAAATAAAAATAAAAATAGACCCCAAAAACCCCTACCAGGTTTCTGTCATAAAACTGTCTGAGTTCCATGAATGTATACCTGTTTTGTAAATCTAGTTTTTACATTTGGCATAAATAAGAGGATAAAATACAGAAGTTTAAATACAGACAACATGCCATAAAATTTCTCAGGTTGGCAAACTTTATGCAAAGTTACCAAAAAAGAATCTTCTCTCAGTACATCAGCTTTTATATTTCTGATAGATAAGAGGAAGAAGATCTTTTACTACTATTAGGACTACACAGGGAAAAGACACTGTCTCATTAAGCTCTTGCTATATTGAAAAAAAAGATAAAATTGTATAAAAATACGTAAATTAATCCCTATCACAAAATTTTTTATCATAAAGTTCCTATTTCTAACAAAGTTTTTACAAGAAGTCCTAAAGTCTGACTTACACATGTAAGAGCAGGTAAAGTCAGACATTTGCCAATCATTCTTCTGTCAAGTGTTATAAGACATCTAACTCTAGCTACTGCTGCTCTTGAAACAGAAATGCTTACTTGCCAGCCTTTACTTGCTTCACAATAAAATATATCAACTTACCATATGTGATTTTAATAACATTAACCTTAAATGACAAGACAATATAGAGAAATACACTTGTTCCAAATGTGCAGTTTATTCAAAATTTCCCAGATTTTAAATTTGATCTAAAACATTTTAGTATTCTGAAATAAATTTTAAAAGAATAACATGCAAAACTACATTCTATTATCACATTACAGAATTTAAAAGCCCTCAAATCCCATAAAATGGAAGGTAATAGAAGAATATATTTCTATAGTCTCTTTAATTTTTTCATAGCTTCTTGTATAATTGTAGGGCTTTTATTGAAAAGTAAAACCAGTATTTCAGACATAACATAGGTCCAAAAATGAATGAACAGTAAGGAGCTCTGTAGTTAGGATACCATTTATAAATACATATTGGTTTTTAAATTATAATAAATGAACCACTTTGAGTATTGCAGATATATACTGCTCTCTTTATCCAGCTGGAATTTTTGTGGCATCACTGCAAATTTTGCAAAGAAAGAATAATCTCAGCATGTTACCGTAAACAGTGAAATAAACTACATATGGCATTCATCAGTTTCTGGAACTAAGGCACATTATTCTTTAGAAAGTGTTTGCATCTACAAATTATAATTTTATTTTCCAGTGAATTTCAGTACAACCTGAAACTGATGCTTTTAATACTTTGAAAAACTGTGAAAACAATCCTCTCTTAAATGCCTTAGTGCTTTAATAAGGGAGCAAACTGTAACAGTTTTCACACAGACTGAACAAAGTCATTGCTTATGAATAGAACTTTATGATGTTCTTGTGATTTCTGCTACTTACCCAAGCGAGCAAAGTATAACAAACAGCTGGCAATATGCCACACTGTGCATGACTCATGCTTGCAAGATGAATTAGTGCAAATCAATACCTGACCTCAAGGGTTTGCTGGCTGTTTTTAGACTGTATGAAGTAACAACCTCTTGTACCTTGGGGCAGGGCATGCCTACTCATGGCACTATCAGTGTTTGCCAGCTTGGAAAGTGGTGAGATCAGGGCCAACAAATCAAATTACCTTGATGTTCATTGCCCTATGACTCCGGGGGGTTCTGTCTTGTTCAATTACTCTATTTTATATAGGTTCTTATAATCTCTTCCTTAAAGTAATGGTATGTGGAACTGGATTAAGCAATGTGACTAATAGCTACCTCATGTGGCTCATTCCCATGCTCTTCCAGGGGTGAATTATGTGTATGCTGAGTAATACAGCCTTTGGTTGGAATTTTTTTTTTTAATAATATAATTTATATTGAGAGAACAAGCCTAACAAATTTGAACAGGCTGGTGAGGTTGTGGTGGCCTTCGGTTTATTTCAAAGTGTCAGAATGTATAGTAGTTTTGCCTTAAATTGCATGAATTGGAAAAATAAAAAAAACCAAACACCCAAGCATGTAACTTTTCACACTAACACTTTTTGTTGGGTGTTTTTGGAGGTTTCTTTTAATTTTATATTACTCTGGTTACTTGGTATGAAATATAACAGGAGACTGGGTGAAAGTCTCCTTCTTCATTTACTCTCCAGAGTAGAGCTGACCTATGGGACCTGCTCGTTGTACAGCTCCCCACGACCCTGCATCCTTTCAGAGAGAGCCCCAGTGAGTCACTATGCAGTTGAGAACGGATTAGCCTGCAACACGACAGAGCAAAATGAGCAGAATTCTTTGTTTAAGGTTTTGATGACAGTAACAATCTGTACAAACAACAGAGAGGGTGCTGCAGCCTCTCTTATAAATGGTTGCCTGCAGTCCTTGGCAAAGGCTGTGGCTCTTGTGGTAGATGTCCAAATACCACAACATATTCTACCTGCACAATCCATAGTTATGAAACACTATGTATCAAAGGAGATTTCTCTTTATTGAACAGATCATGTTACACATAACATTCCTAAACATTTCACTCACTCGATTTTTCTAAATTCAAATTTTTGTGGACAAAAAAAGAAAGTAAGTATCATATAAAATTATGTTTCCAGATTATCTTGTCTGAAAATCTAAAGAACTGAAGCAAGATCAAAAGGCTGCTTTGAAACTGAACAGAAAAGAAATGTGTTTTAAAATCTAATTAAACTATTTTGACTTAAAATAAACAGGCTGTGCTTTGACTGCTGTAAGAATACCATATCACAAGGGACATTTTAAGGGATTTCAAAATACTTCAAAAAGCATAGTTCTTAGCATTCACAGAGAGGAATAGAATTAAAAGTCAAAAGGTATAACCTGAGACTCCAACCTTGAGAAGGTGTTCCTGGCATAGTGCATAATGCTGTCAAAGTCATATGGTTCCCCAAGGGAGTTCACCTCTCCGGGCTCCATCTTCAAAAAGTTATATTCCTGACCTACAAATGATTGATAATTATAGATTCTTTAGTATCTTTTTCTGTAAAGATAAAAACCAAACAGAGAAGGAAACCAACAAAGATCCTAACCTAATGACTCACTGACATTCATAAATCTTTGCCATTTAGGAGTAAGTGTGTGACTTTATTCTGCCTTCTTAACTGAGAGGGCAGACATTTTCTGAAACACACATCAAATTTCTATATTTGGATTTGGAAAGACTAGTCTCATTCAAGTAACACATAAAGGCCCCACACATCATGTTGTGCTTCATGCAGAGTCCATACGAATTTCTGGTTTGATTATTGATCCTAAAAAGAAATCATTTTGACAGCAAAGGCTCCAGAAGAACCCTCCTCACTCATTAGACTGGATACTAAGTGTCTAGCTGGATACTAAACTCAGTACTAAACTGCTGGATACTGGAGACTTTGCTTCAGCAAAGGCTGCTCTCTGAGACTCCATGTAAGACAGACACTACAAAGTCACATTTTCAAGAGCCAGCTGTTGCAACTTAAGAAAAGCAGAACTGGAGAAAAAGAATTAGTTCATAAATTTACACCCTAGGTTCTTTGACCTAATCAGTTTATTAGAGATACAAAGCACCCCTTACTCCAGGTCATATCCCCACTGGAGTCTTGCAAAAAAGACCTGCAGTGACATTAACATTTTAACCAACATAATTTGCATAATGTAACAAAACCCAAATGTCTTTGTGGTCACGGCTTCCTGATCCCATTTAGTGATCCTCAAGCTCCTGCCACACCACAAGAAGTGGTTTCAGTCAGAAACTAGAGAGACAACTGAAAGGGAGAGCAGGGGGCTGAGGATGGCACTCCAGCTGATTTTCCTATCACAGAAAAAGAAAAGGGGATGACCTCTTATGGCATCCGCAAAAGTCAGTAACACAGAGAGACCAGAAGGAAGGCTGAAACATGCATGCCTTTACAGGACTTCAGAGACTTAGGGGAGTGTATACCAGCTACCAGTGTCCTTCCAAGTCCTGGAGGAAATGGCAGAGTCATGGCATCTCAAATATGTCTTGTTTTAAAATATTTTCTAAAGAAACAGGCAAATACTCCAAGCTATCATTGGACAATTTCTGATTTCACTCTTTTTGAGCAGAGAATTCCTGTGAGTCAAAATCAGTCCACAGACATTTATGACCATTGCAAATGAAACCTGTCTAGTTCCCTCCCATCTTGCCTACCCGACACAAGTGAGGGCACAACAGGTAGAGTGGCAAAGAGCTGACAGTCACAGTTTAAAGTACTCAAGTTCCTCAGACGCTTTATCTCAACAATACCAAAGTCACTGACTAAGGCTGCAAGTTCTGTAGACAGTGAGGTGAGTAATGTGTAAACTGCAGGAGGTGTGCCTGTCTTTGTCAAAGTTCTTCACTTCACCTCCCAGGTCAAAGCCTCTTGGGCAGCTAAAAGCTTCTGACATTTCTACTTATCATTCAGTAAAGCCTACAAGAGAAATGCCCATCCTCAAGCACAGAAACATGACTTTTAAAGAGCCTTTAGAGCAGTGGCTTCCTTCAAAGTTTTTGAGCATGATTGTTATTTTGCTCCTTCTAGCCTTCTATTTAAAGGCTTGTTACTTGGCCAGACCTTTGGAAAATATTATATTATAATTTCAGTATTTTATTTGTGAATCAACTTGAAATCAGTCAAGCTAAGAGGAATAGCAGGCATAAATGCTACTTGTGCTATTCAGCATTCAGTTCCAATTGAGTTGAGCAGATGAGGGAAACGCCAAAAATAAACAAAATACTTATCAGAATATCTCACCGGGTTGGATGTTTTCTCTAATGATGGTGACATGGTCATCACGGTCTGGTCGTGTATGTTCATGCCAAAAACCTATCACATGACCCAACTCATGGACAACTATGCCAAATTTATCACAGTTCTTGCCAATAGATATAGCCTGAGGACCATTTCCCCTTCGACCCACATAAGAACAGCACCTGTAATTAAAACACAAACACAGATGAAAAGTTTTCATATATATCTCTAGAAACCACATAGAAAATTCAGTTAAAACTTGAGAAAATAGTATATAAAGATTCAGCACTATAATGCAGAATGTAGTTTTGGCAGTCTTGCAAACTCTAGATCTTCTACAATAACAACTTATCATTCAAAATACCTTATAAGGGACACATGAATAGGGATTTTTTAATATTACTCAAGGTCTTAAAAGATACTAGCTTTGATCAACAGAATTGTCACTGTCATGACAGTCTATTATAGAATGACACAGGAGCTTGTCTTCAGCTAAAGAATCAATAAAAGTAAAGTTGACATCTTGCCCATGCATATCATTGCTTTCTTGTCCTGGCACACTGAAGAGGCATGCAGAATGAAACAGAAAGGATAAGTGAAGACAAGTTTTTTTCTGTGCCATACTTCTGCTCTGTGTCTTAACAGGCAACTCACTAGACTCTTGGTCACTCAGTTCTGATAAGTTTACTTTATTTTTATTTCATGATATCCACGTATAAAAGGTGCAGAAATGATGCAAGTGAAATAGTAGCCCTTTAGTCAGGTCTTGAAAACCTGCAATAATGGAAACAACACAACCTCTCTGAACAACCTGCTCCAAAACTTGGCTGTAAAATATTTACTCCTTATGTCCATTCTGATTTTCTCTTTCTTCAGCTTGTCTGTAACCTTGTCTTCTCCAATCAAGCACCACCATGAAGAGCCTAGCTCTCTCTTCTTGTTGCCCTCCCTGTAGAAATTGGAGGCTTCTGCTGGGTGCCCCTGAAGTCACATCATATCCAACTGAGCAGGCACTGGAACCTCAGCATTTCACCACCGAGCAAGTGCTCCAGGCCCCGAGCATCTTGGCAGCCCTGTGCTTAAGTCCTTCCAGGTTACTAATATCTTTTCTTGTACGGGGGGGCCACAACTGGATGTAGGGTCTGTCTATAATCCAGCAAGTAGCAAGTGGTGAGTAGAGAGGGATGAACCCTTCCCCAGAAGCTGTGCTTCTGTTCACACAGCCCTGGATGCTTACAGTTGCCTTTATTGCCGGTGCCCATGGCCAGCTTCTGCCCAGCTCACTGCCCCACACCTTCTCCACAGAGCTGCTCCCCACCCAGCAGAGCCTGGCCTATCTTGCTCTTCCTTCCCAGGTGCAGGGCTTTGCATTTGCCCTTCATAAGGTCCTTGGTTGGTTCCTCCAGCCTGCCAGGGGCCTTTTGGGAGGCAGCTCTGCCACTGAGCCTATTGTCTCCCCACTCTCCTCCACCTGGTGTCACCTTTGAACCTGATGAGAGCATGCACCATCACCTCTTCATGGGTCATTGATAAAAAGGTTAAAAAGGACAGGCTGCAGAATAAGTCCCTGTAATACTGCATCTTCAGTCACAGTTTGAGTCCAATCCGTTCACCATAACCCTTCAAGCCCAGCCATGCAACCAATTTTAACCTATTTAGTTTTCCATTCACCTATAATCCTGCAAAATACACCTTAGAGACTCAACGCATTTAAAAACATTTGTTTAAATCCTGGAATTTAATTGGTAGTTTAAAACTTTTATGATTTTAATACAACACGTGATGGCAGTGAAAGATATTGAGGAGAATAAAGTTAGAATAAGCACATATAATTGTGAAAAGGCAGAAAGAATCCTTTTGTTTAAAACAGTTTAAGCACTTCTGCAGTCTTCATGTTTGCCGCTGTGTGGAAACTCTCCAGAGAAAAATTGCAATGCAGAACTAAAGAACATTAATGAGTATTTATGGCCTAGAACAAATCAATAGGCTGTTGAGACTTAAAGCTGTAGAATATTTAACATTATAGAATATTTTCAATAGTTTTAACATGCTTATTTTCTTGACTTTATATACATTATATGCTTCAGTTAGAAAAGACTTATTTGGTGGCCTAAAAATTTCCCCATATATACAATATAATTATTTCACCATGATATTTTGGAGATGAACAGACAAAAAGGAAAAACTGAAAAAAAATTATTCTAAATAGTACCTTCTATGATGTCTCCTGCTTTGCTTTTATTGACACCATTCATAAGAAGGGCAACATAATAAAGCAGGAATTTAACTACAGTCTATATCTTCCTGTCCTTCTTGCTTTTTTTGGTCCAAAAGAGGATCTAACCTTTTAAAGTTGTGCACTGTATCTTGGAAAAGGTCAGGCAATAGCTGTGTGCTATATAGGAGAATAACCAAATCGCTAGCATAAAACATTAAGTTACTAAGACAATTTTTAAATAAGAAAATAAATATCTAATTAACCAATTTATCAGATAAAATTACCATTACCAAGAAGATTATTCTTCCTTGAAAACAGAGGTGTTTCAGATCACTCCTGAAATCTTTTAGTGTTATTTCATAAATCAGATAGATTTTTTGGTGTCTGACAAAGTAATTTGACATTTTACTATTACAATAATAATAAAGGAAAGTTGAGCATTCTCAAATGTGTTTACTGACTGAGGGTAAGTAAACATCTGACAGATGTTTACTTACATGAGGATGTGACATCCTCATCTGACAGATTTGAAAAATGTTTTTTCTTTCAGAACAAAAAAATTAACTGCAATCTTTTATATGATATTTGTCTAGGTTGTCTAACACTGTACAGCTAAACCCCAACATATTGAGAATTATTTTTTTAATGCTAACCTGCTCCTAAAAAATAAGCAGCCAGAGTATGGTAGTCCCTTTTCACTGGTTACTTGACAGATTTCAAGTACTCCCCAGAAAATATAAATAAATTTATTGAGTGTTTCTTTACATGCTAAGGAAAATTAGAATTAATACCAAGTCTTAAAATAACAGCAGCAGTGCACAGTTACAGAGGGTCATCAGGATTTGTTAAGTTGAATGTCTTGTCAAGAACACCAGATACATCCAGTTAAGCTACAACAATTCACTTCAACTGCACTGAGACAAATGGTAAGGTAAACTAAAATAAAAAAAAAGGTCTATGATGTAAATTAATTTGCAATATTATGGGTTTGACCCAGGTGTGCTTGGCAAAAGACCAAGACCTCTCTGTGCTGTATGAGCACTTGTCACACCCCATAAATTGAATCAATTGGCAGGTTTTAAAGCTCATCTCTTTAATCTTTATTGCAGCAGACAGCATTTGGAGACAGTAACTATTTATGAATCTCTAATTCCATTTAATCAGTCTAGCTGATCAATGATGGTGAGCAACGAGAAACAAATGACAAAGAGAAAGTGAAATGACTGGAACAATATACTCATTCTTTTAAGTAATATTATCTCACAACTACTGTCAAAAATACTCCTAAATTAATGCGAAGAGAGAATCAAGTAGGGTCAATGTTACCCTTTTTTAAAAAAGCTGCATTCTTGAAAATGTGATAATATAAAAATCTTCAGCAGCTTGCCATGACACTGACTGTATGAAGTTGTAGATGAAAAACTGCAGAATTTCATAAGTATATTAGGACCGTATATCATCACCTTTATGTTACAAAAAGCAAGAAAAAGAGCATCAGAAAATTCCCAAACAAAATCTCACCCAGGAAGCAGAGTGCCTTTCTTGGTGAAAACACCTCTTTCAATCCCAAATGTAACTCAATCTGTACAAAGAAGATATTGGCTATGACCTGGCTTGATGAATTTGCTTTTTGTCAGGGATGGAGATACAATCATGGTTATTAAATGCTCTGGTTCACTGCCCTAAGAGGACTTGTTGTGATGGCAGAAGTGGCTGCTGCTTCTTTATCTGCTCAATGGAGATGTCCACCCCAATACTATAATCAACAGCCAACAGAGTCCATTCCTCAGCTAACAGCTGCCTATCCCAGTGCATTTATATAAACCCCTCGCAGTTTACATCAGCGCACTGTGCTTTAGACTATGACAACCTGTCCCTTGCTCACACCCCTCCTGCAGGCCACACCAGAGCCAGCAGGGAAGCTGTGTCAGCTGCCATGGGCAGGAAGAGCGCCAGGGTTATTCAACACTTGAGAGCATGAGTCAGCCCTCCCGCCTGCACAGATTATGCAGCACAACTCTGGTTTCTTCTCATTTTATAAAAGTGATTGAGCACCTTTTATAACATGTTCTTTAGGTGAAGAACGCTACAAAGGTGCAGTGAATTTGCCTGTTTCACCAACTTTAGGAACTTGCCTGCAATGCCTATTGAATATACTAGCAAGTTCAAAAAAGGCTAAAACATTCAGAAGCTGTTCAGTCTACAACGTTTGGGGAAGTATATGAAAGAGATTTGATTTTCCTGTGCCTCAGATGGATTTGTCAAATACCTATACAAGAGGATACAATAGTATTGTACAGAGGATACAATCGAGTGATTGCAGTAAGTCATCTAAAATTTGACATAAAAATTGTTTAAAAGTCTTCTAGTGGAGAACAAAAAACTGCCACAAATTGAGATCAAAGGCATGCTGAGCTACCAGAGCAATACGACTAATTGTTCCTTTTTTTTTGGTCTCACTATATAAAAAGAAGCTTGATCTTCTATTCAGTAACATTTATTAACAGCATGTGACTAGAGGCCATCCCAGTTTTCTGACCAGTTTTTGGCTTTGCATACAGAGAAGTATAGTGACTGTGTCTTCAGGCACTTCCAATTTGATAGGAAGAAACATAAGGCTAGAGAAGCAGTAGTGAACAAAGAGTGGTTTGAATCTGTTACCGATTAGAGTTTTATTTGGCCTAATCAATTAGATGCATACATATTTCCTGTAATTGATATTAATTCCAGTGTACACTGCTTGGTAGTAGAATCACAAACACTAGTATCCTAATACTATATTCTTATTCTCACATCTTCAGCTTATGGAAACAAATGACTATCAGTAATTAGACATTTCAAAGTACCAAGTTAGTGATTCAGCTGTAATATGAAACCATATTTTAATAATTAACTGTTATCAAATTCAGGTTAAATAAACTAGACATGATGACAAATAATTATAGTTTAAGACTTCAGCAGATTAAATTATTCTGATGGGAAGGACCGATCCAGCTGTAAAGCTTTTGACATTTTTCCAAACAACTGTCCATAAGCAAACTAGGGAAGTCTGGTATCAAGGGGGATATAAAGCTGGTTGGAATATTATATGAAGTTAAGATAGAGAAGATGCTTTTTAAACTTGCAGTCTGAGAAAACACTGCTAAATGCCATGAAGACAAGCCTGGAGCTCACAGCAAGTTTAAGAGACTATAGAAGAGATCTGGAAAGGGAAATATGGAATCACTTGATGTCTTAAGATGTGCAAAACATGGTATGCACTGGAACAAATGATGGGGTGTCAGTCCTGGGAAAGAGCTCTGGCTCTTATTTGGAGCCACATCCCAGCTGCCCATGCATTGGCCATTGCAGCTGTTGAGAAACAGGGAGGCACTGTGCTTAGGTATCTAAGTGGAAGGAGAGACTACAAGATAAATGAATTACCTTTCACACTGGTTCAGCAGAAGCAATGACTCATCTGGACAAACATGCCCTAGTTTGAGGATTCTCAGTTTTAAGAAAGATGTGGACTAGTCGAAAAGAATCTCAAAGAGCATAACAGTGTGATCAAAGGCCTAGAAAATACTATTTACTAGGAAATATAAAATTAATTAGGTGTTTTCTAGCCCCAAAAAATATAGAACTGAGGGCGGACATAATAACAGTCTCAAATTATATAATAGATTAAAAATAATAGATATAAAAGTTAAAGGAACTTCTTTTCTATGGCCATAGTGAATGGGAAAAAAGTTAATGTACTTTAATTGCAGTAAGAAATATCTGGTTTAGCTATGAATAAAAATGCTGTCTCCAGCTTCCTACATTTCCTATATTAGGGATGCTGAAGCAATAGAATTCCTAGAAGGCTGTGAAATATTCATTTTTGCGGGTTTTTAGAACCAAGTTAGACAAGCATATATCAGCAATGACATAGAAATAGCTGTTTCTCTCTTAAGAATACATTAGACATCTTCCTGAGATCCCTTGCAGTCCTATGGGTCTATGATAATCAAAACTTATCCCTTGTTCATTGCTGATATGTAACCTCTCAACTTTAAGAAAGTAATGTATCTCTGATAACCAGCTGCTATATTTCAAATATGCTTTTTTCATCACTGCCCTTCTGGGATGATCTTCCCACGAACTGTTTCAAGATGTAATGCATTACACTCAAAAATATCCTTAATGTTTACAAAGGCTCAGTAACACTTCACTTGCTAGTGTGCTAATGCTGTCATATGAGACATTTGTAGATACTGCCACCTGAATTTCCACATATATGACTATCCACTTTGTTTCATTAAATGTGTTACGCTTTGACTGTGTGCTCTTTGGGGCAGGGTTTATCATTTAGTTTTTAATTTCAACAGTGCTAAGTACAATAAAGTCTCCGTCATGTGTGACTGTTAGCTGCCATGGGACTACAAACAATACTGACACAATGTGCTAACAAACCAACACAGCAGGGTGCCATGGGAAAGAACCGAAGATTAATTTCAGTGCGACTGGCCATGTAGCAGAAAGTGTTTCCAGTTGGTTTGGTGTCACTTTAGTCTGGGCTCTTTCCGTGGAAAATCCTGCGTCAGCACTGGATGCTGGTGAGCAGTGCGCAGTTCCTGCTCACCCAGAGAATATACGTCCTTGTTCATCCGGATCTTCCTGAAACGACTTGTGGACCCCCAGAAAAATCCTTCAACTGTCCCTTCCATTTGCCCTGGCTTTATTTCATGAATGAAGGACTGTTCACAGCCACACTCTTCTTTAGCTTTATTTTAAACTTGTTACAGCCTTTGTAAATGATTTGTATTTTGCAAAGTACCCTCCAATAAAACAACATTAATGATATAGGATAATACAGTTTGGAGGTAGATACTGAGTATATTCCAACACTCTGGTTAAAGCTGGTTATAATCTAACCTTCCCCCTAAACAGTTTTGATCTCACGAAGCATCAACCAGCCTAAGGAACAGCTCATTGGCTGGAGAGATTTTCTGTCACTTGGCTTTGGGCATTTTGAAGTTGTAGAATTCACAGTTGGCAGATATCCCCATAATTCTCTTTCTAAAGTGCCTGAATACACTTATACCTTTCACACTGTTCTGTTTAAATTTCTTTCTGCCTCTGTGAGTGCAAAGGAACCATGATTATTCTCTGCTTCCCATTTCTCTTCCAGCTGTGTGTCAGTATCCCTGAATCCTATTTTACGGGTGAATCCTATCTTACAGGTTGCATTAAATAATAGCCATGCTGGCTTGGAACAAAAGTCCATTTCATTTGGCACCGTTTCTAACAGGGGTCTACAGCAGACCTACAGTGGCACAAGAACACGACAGGAAACCATAGAATCAGCTCCCCAGTTGCAAGGATCTGCAGCTTCGAGACTTTCAGAGGCAAAGGTGATGCCTTTCTAAAGTAGCTTAGGAGTAGGTTTTATTACGTTATCCTATGCTTAAGAGAAATGTCATGGGTACTTTAAACAGATAGTTCTACATTTAATTTTAGAGGCTATAAATTAAATACATTCAGGATCATTCCTACAATGCAAGAAGGTCCCAAATCTTCTTTTCACTACCCTATCATAATTTAAAAGTAGACAAGCAAAGAGTTCAGTGATCAGGAAGTCATTAAGGCAAAGAGCTGTTCACTGGGGAGCCTACAACCCAAACAGGAGGTGACTGTCAGAAATACAGAATTTCCACAGGCAGTGATTGCTCGCTCTTCTTGGGAAATGAACATGGTACACTCAGGAAACTCACTATACAAAATTAAGAATTCTGAGTGGAATAAATAGCAAACATAGCTGACTGAGGCATTTGTGAGCAGTCATATCTGAAGATGGAACATCGTGACTAATGGAAAGCTGCACTCATGAGTAATAAAACCTGTTTTGTTCACTTTTACACATCAGTGACCTAGAAGAAGGAATTTGCAAAATGGCTATGAATTTGGTGGTTAAACAAATCTGGGCAAGGATAGTCTAGCAATATGAGAATTAAAATTACAAATAACAACAATTAAGCTGGAAAAGGGATATGGGATAAATGTCCATACATAATTCAGCAATAAACATGTGACACAGAGAATAAACAAATGATAACCTGAAACACCTTTAAAACAACACATATGAATATTAGAAGCATGACAGAAAGTCAAAAATAAAAGTCTTATATCTATGTATATATATATAGCAAGATAATTTTATCTAGAAATAGACAAAAGAGGTGTAACTTCACAAAGTTACTATTCATACTTCAATGAACCCAAAAGCCAGGCAGAACACGTGTATCATTTAAATGCAGTAACTATCTATTCATTTTCCTGGGAAGCATATATCCCCTCATAACTGCAAAGCTGACAAACATGGCCAGAGGTAGAAAGCACAAGTATCTGTCACCAAACACACACACTTACCCACATGGTCTGTATGTAAATACAATATAGCTTTCTTCATCGCTGCGCTCGATAAACGTAACGCACGTGTACTTCTCCCAGTGCCGCATGGCCTGCTTGAACATGGCGCGCTGCGTGCCTGGAAGAACAATTGTAGGAGATGGGATATGAGACTTTCCTAACTGCAGCTTACTCCTTACAATCAATACTAGGAATATAGGCCTGGATGGAGTCGGTGAATCATGAAGCCCTGTGCGTCCCATTAGTCCCATATTCTGCAAGATTCCAGTTAAAGGGATATACCATCAGTTCGTCATAACATATGTGCCTGCAAGGGGACTAATACTGCCTGACACACCCTAGTAAATACAATACCTGCAATAAAGATCACAACTATATTACACCAGAGGAAGACAGCAGAAGAAATACAGTGTTGCTTATGTGTCTGCATCAGCATAACATTGGAGGAGAAAAAGAAAACAGAAAGAAAAAGAACAACAACAACAAAAAAATCGAGTAACCCTAGATCATAGCTATCTATCTAGAAGAAAAAAAGAAAAAAAAAATCCTCCAGCCTTGAAGTCTGGAGACTAGTTTAATCTACGCCATGTAAATAGCCGTACCTGTCAAAGCATATGATTTAAATAAGGCTGTCATGAACAGGGGGACAAGTCTCCCCTTCTTTGCATCAAAATCTCTCAGAAAACAAATGATCCATCAAAAGCAGGAAATTCAGAATTTGGTAAAATGCTAAGCATACCTAGATATCTGCTTTAAAAATGAGAAACACATCCAGAAAAGGGCAGAACTATACCCAGATGCAGAAGCAGCCAGGCCAACTCTCAGCACAGAACACAGAGCCAGCTAGTATACAGTACTTCAGAGAGCATAGCAATGTAATTTCACTGCGTGACAAAAGACATGGCTTATTGACATAGAGGCAGCATGTGAGAATACAGCTGTATTGCTTCAGAGCAGAAAATCCACAAAGATGAGCATCACTTGGAAAGAATTTGCTAGCAGAAATACATCCACCTTGCAGTTACAGCACAGGATAATTAAACAAAGAAAAATATTAAACCTTTTTAAAACATAAAGACAACCTCAAAGTTCATAAAAAAAACCAAATTCAAATCACATCAGATTCTAAAAAGTAAAGGTTATTCCATCCCATCTTGCCCTTTTCTTTTATCTTTAAGCAGTGTTTCCTAAGCTTTAGAATTTATCTTTCATTATGAAAAAGGTAAAATCTTTAATATGGTTCTTTCATTCAGTTTCCTATCATGATTTCAGAAGACAGTAATCCTAAAGCAAAGGTCACATTTGGTACAGTTCTATGTAAACACCCAAACTGAAAGCTTGGCTGTAGCTGTCAGTTTGAAAGGAATGACTCTGGTTTCTCCATATACACACAATGTGTGAGCATTTGCATGTTTCTTTTGGTTCCCTGTATTATCATGCACAACTAATAAGAAGTTATGACATATCATTTCCCACATATCTTTGCTTTCCTTGCTCCATTTTTGCTTTAAATTATCTCTTACATTCACATTGATATTGATCCATTTACTTTTTTCGAGGATAATAAACATTTTAACCTTGTTCTACAGTTTTCTGCTAAGAATTCTACATATAGGGTACTCAGTCTTTCTTCTTGTCATAAACAATGTCTGTGTGTACCCATCTGAAAACCAAACTGAGGAATGACAAAACAAATTTAAGGCAGTTTGTTGAGTGAAATCAGTTTAGGATACATGTCACACCAGTTAAATTGGAGATATTCTTGTGTGAAATATACTGCATTAAAAAAAAAGATTCCTTGACATTCAGTTCCTTAGGCTCACGGAAACAAATGTCCAACAAGAAATATTAGGCAAAAAAAAAGAGCCTTCCCTCTCTAAAACGAAGTTATACCTTTCTTATTATGTAGCTTGCCTTTGAAAACAATTAAGTATGACTAATATTTTCAAAACAGATGTACTTCAGGCCTGTTCCAACAGAAACCCTTCTATTGACTTCCATAGCATGACTTCACTTTCAAAAATTAAAAAAAAAAAAAGGAAAGAAGGCAATTTAAAAACTCATTTTTTCATCCAAAGCACAAAGCTTACCAGTGAAATTTCCACCTATTACATATGGAATGACACCGCCAGGCCATATTCTTTCTGTTCGTGATGTAGCAGCTCTGGGAAATCGGTTTTTCTCATTTTTCCCTGAGAATTTTACAGTAGTTCTTCCTTTAGATGTATTATTTTGCTCAAAACCTGCAATGGTAATTAAAACACTGAATGAGATCACACACACACGAAAAAAAGAGAGCAATTATTTCCCAGCAGGTCAAATTCAGATTATTTCTTTATGCCTTTTAAAAGTAGGACATTGCTGTTATGTGACATTCTATTGTTATTTAGTTTTCTGAGAAAGACTCAAAGTCTGAATCTTCATTTTCTAAATGTACCTAGAGTAACAATCTTGCACATATGTTTATCAACTGGAATGTGCATTGCAGAATTGCACCTAAATTTTCTCATTTAATAAAAATATTTAAGAAATCACACTCTCTGTGGTTTTGGTGGTGTTTTTTGGGTTTCTTTTTTTTCTGGCCTTTGTTTTGGTCTGGTTTTTTTAAATAAATTAGGGTTTTTCTGGCAAAGAATGGAAGACTTTGAACAGACTCAAAGTAATCAAGACATTCACTATCCCTTTCATTTTTATTGTATGATCCTGAAAAAGCAAGTGCACGACCGTCTTTAAAGCACTGGATAGAAAGAAGTCCATACATTTTTCATATACTAACTTTTGGAACCCTACGGGTAAGTATTACTCATGGCTGGAATTTCTTTACAAGAGAAAAAAATGTCTGCCATTTTCAGGGATACTACCACCATTCATTCCATTACAGGCAAATCCTTCTAAATCAGCTGAAACCTACTGTGGGAACAGAAAAGGATAAGGATAGTTAGACAAGGATTTGTACACCAGAACAGCCGTTTCTTCTGAACAATTTGTAAGTTAGTTCACAGATCTGGGCAGTTGATTAAAATGGATCACTCAAAAGGTGGTTAACAAATCCTGCTCAGTGCAGTTGAAGCCTTATCCCTCATGGAAGACTACATTTTCCCTCTGTGAGAATCCCCTGTGATACCAGCTGCACTTAAGTGTTAATGACTATGTCAGAATCAGGGAGGATTCCAGGGTAGAGTCATGGTAAGGAATCTTGGC
This sequence comes from Ptilonorhynchus violaceus, assembly GCA_013397565.1. Classification (NCBI taxonomy): domain Eukaryota; kingdom Metazoa; phylum Chordata; class Aves; order Passeriformes; family Ptilonorhynchidae; genus Ptilonorhynchus; species Ptilonorhynchus violaceus. Next base: position 335,186 of record VZRJ01012425.1, read on the forward strand.
ATATGCCCAAGGCTCAGAGAGCAGTAATAGGAAGGCAAGGAAGAAGCCAAGGAGAAAGCTCTTTGGTATACAGGGAAGAAAAGCCTGCCTTTGTGACAACAAATCTGTAACTTAAACTATATCAGGAATGAGACGGAAAATTCCAGGGTTTAAAAAAATAACCAAAACAGGTAAAGCAAAAACTTATCCTTGTAATTAAATAAGTATATAAATGAGAATTACACAACAAATTACACACAAAGTGTCTACAACACAGGCAGACACTGTACAGAAATACTATTGTTACACTTAATATGCAGTCATTACTGAACCACATCACATGTTTATCTAGATCTTCTACCATTCCAAATTCTTCTTATTTGTGCTCTTTAGAACTCTAAGCAAGAAATTTATGCCAAATCACACACAAAAGATGAAAAGAATTTGTGCAATACTAAAATTTTAATGTTCTTTTAAAGAATTAAGATTATATATCAAAGCACATCTGCAAAGGCAGTTACTGTGCTCTGGTTAACAAAATGTGGTGCAATTACAATGGAGTTGCACATATTTTCCTTTTTCAGGTTGAGGTTTCACATTAAATGAATGTGTCTTCTTGCATCAAATATAGAGATGCAAGAAGACAAATCTTCTTGCATCAAATATAGATGTGTCTTCTTGCATCAAATATAGAGAGTAAACTCAGCCATAATTACTGGGGATTCCACTTCTATAGCCTGCTCAATTCAACTACATTCATACTGACAAGAGCATGATTAGTATAAAAATATGCTTGTTCAGCATAACACACTATAAATGCTCCAAACACAGCATGAATCATCAGAATGCCCCACCTGGATCCAGAAAAAAATAAGAAACAAAGCAAATTCGCAGCTATGCAGCATAGTCTACTTACAATGAAAAGACACTGTACTGATATTAATTAAGCTGATAACCGTGAACACAGCCACACAACAAAGTTAAGCAGTTTTTAATATGATATTTGAAACTATGTATTTTAGCTTCCAGATTTGATACTGGAAGAAGAACTCTAAGAAAATGCAGCAAAGAGCTAATCTCTTCATTACTGTTCTTGCACTATTTATTTTATAATTTGTTTATGCCAATAGTAATACAGAAAGGCTTTCAAGTGTTAAAATACTATCATCACTAATGTTCATGATACACTATCACACCAGGCAACTTGCTAATTTAAACAGTGGAAATACCAGAGCCAAATCTTCTTATCCTCTCTATAAGCTGATAGAGGGCACCGCGTTTTTTTGACATTCCATGCTCGCCAAAGCCACCTTTAAAAAGAAAAGAAAAAAAGAAAGGAATTTTCAAAAGTTAAAACCATGGAATTTTACACTTACAGCAACTATGTAGCCTGGAGAGGTGTCCTAAAGGAAGTTTCATATTCTTCAATAATTTCCATAAAAACATTTTCAGTATTCTTGACAATACAATAAAAACACATTATTAGCTGAAAATTTTTCTAATATGCATTCCATGAATGTAAGCCAACATGTCTTTGTTATTCAGGCAAGTCATGACAATTACATCATCTAATTATTATTTGAAGCTTTTTTCTTCCTCGTGACCTTGACATCCTCAGAGCCATATTGATTGACAGCTAAAAGGCTTACTCTCACAGAAATTTCCTGAATGCATGCCATAATTTTCTCATTTCAAGGGAGGGGAAAGAGGAAAAACAAACAGCCAAACTTTCATCAGAAAACAAACAAACAAACCAACCCCAAAAAACTGATGCAAACTTAATATGGCTGATTTTCCCACGAAATATTTGTTTTTCTTTGCTAGCATGCAAATAGATGTCAATGCACTCTAAAGTCTTTGAAACATCACATGGTGGTGTATATTGCAGTAAGACCTGGCAGACATATATACATATATGTCTCTGTCATTTCAGCAATCAATGAAAATCTAAGCTGCGAAGTCATTTATTCTAACATTTACCATGCCATTTACAGAAATAAAACACATTTTTGGGTTTACTGCATACAGTCTGCCACATACTCCCTTCACACATAAACCTTCTGTGGCTGCAAGTGCCTTTTCAAACACCAATAAACCAGAAGCTAGAACGCTGACATCACTACACTAGTCAATTTAATCATTCAGTATTGTTCAGAAAGTTTTGTGATTTTCACAAGTCTGCAGTAGGTTGTATTTTACAATTTATAATCTGTTATAGGACAAGAGAGTTTTTAAACTATCTTTACAACAGAAAAAGTAAAAAGATAGAAAGAAACAGACCATTGACACCTCTGACTGCCACTAAAAAGACCTTTCCCAACTTCCCAAAAAAATTTGCAATATATATGTAGAAAATATATTTATTAAACAGCAACTTAAAATGATATTACAGATGAGAAAATTCCATATAAGGCAAGTGAGCGTGTGGCTGCACAGTGAATAACAATGTGCCTAATTATTTGGATTACCCTGTCACATAGTTGCTGGCTCCCTTGAGAAAAATTTTCCAAATTTTTAAAAACATTTTAGATAGATGAGGTAATAGTTCAACACATTCCTTTCCTACAAGTTACATGGTAACTATAACATAAACTGCAGAGGATATAACATTGATCATCATTAATGTAATTGTCTCTCATGTTAACATTCATCTTATAAAATAAGGCATATAGCTAAGGATTCCAAATGAATATTAAAAAATCCTTAAAAGTATCAACTGTCAAACATAGCACAAAAACTAAAGAATCCATTATGTACTTAAAGAAACTATTATACTATATTTCTAGGGAAGAAAAAAAAAGAACACTCATTTCTTATTGCTGCCAGTCTATTTCATTTAGTGAAAAACCAAAGAAAAAAAAATGTATCTCACTTAACTTAGCTCTCTTATATGAATAACTTGCAGCCTTGCCAAGACATATAGTCTAAAAAAGTTTTAATTCCTATTTGCTGTATCTTCTCATAATTCAGGCAGGAGAAGTAGGATACTTTTGGCAGTTGGACTTATAATAATTTACACATAAAAATGTTATCAGCTTTACTGTTGTTACTGTTTATGGTGATTATGCATTTTGCTTGGACAAAATGAAAAATAAAATGACAGAGCCATACTCCGAGAAGCTCACAGATTATCTGACCCTGCAGATCCAGGCAGATAATCCTCATCAAAAGGAGCAGTCACATAATGTGAACCAGAGCCTGTGAGCCTCAGGATTTTAATTAGAGTTGCAATAACGACTGTGACTCCACCATTCCATCTTGATGGTTTACAACCAAGTATCTAATCCTTCTACCTGATGTCACCCTCAGTTTGTGAAGAACAACAGAAAGTGCTCAGAAATCAAGCTTACAATTAATTGCCATTGTATCTGTAACTGAAACAAAATTTTGTTTATATTACAGACATTTAGCATTCCTTTTCCAGTTGCTACCTAATATTAACTAGCTATTTGGCAATTTGCTCTTTTGGAATTAGGGGAAGACAAGCACACTAGGCTCTGCAGTTTGCAAAAACAGGCTGAACTCCTAGTTTATGCATCAAGAATACTGTAAATTTAGAATAAAAATTACATATGTGAAGTGTAAAATTGAATTCTCCAATGTTCTTTTTAGAAAAATCAAGAATGTTGAGGGTTCACTGAGAGCAATTATGAAGTCACTAACTTAACAGAGTTTGTTCTCCAAAGTTTAGTCCCACTGATCGTCACAATTACATTGACTCCTCTTGTGCAATAAAGGTGGAAAAACTTGATCCAAATGTATTAGTAATAATTAACAGGGTGATTCAATGTCCTGAATAGGATACCATCCACAAGAAAAGGCAATATGCATAACACAAAACATGTAAGAAAGGAAAAACTAAGAAATAGAATATTAAATATAATTTTAAAACCGTTTAGAAATGTATATTTTTGTGGTAATTAAGAAAAAAAAAGAAAAAAGAAAGAATAACTTTGCAGTTAAAAACAAAAAGTAGTAAAGCAAGAAGAAAAGGGAGTCAGCAAGCCCACGAAATCACTTGACTGCATCCACTTTAAGGGGAAATTACCAACGTTGCTCTACATTTTTTCAGCAAAACTAGCTCCTGAAATACCTTCGAAGGGAATCAAAACTATTTGTTTGGGGGGCAGGGGAGCAGGGAGACCAATGACTCTATTAATGTTTTAAAATCCAGTCTAGATCTAGAAATGATCAAAAGTTTTCCTGCCTTGGAAAAACGAGTGGATCTAAAAGGAGATAAAATAAATTTTCAAGTTGTCATAAAAGCATTCCAATTCACAGCATCTACCTGGGAAGAGTAAAAGTATTTTTAAATATATCAATATTGAAAGCTTAAATTTAAAATTCCTTCTTTGGTCTGAAAAATTTTTTCCACGTATTAGAAATAAGTTATGGTAGTTCAGTTCAGGAACATATAAAACATGCTTAATAGAAAACAAAATTCGATTATACATTTATACATTTTCTAGTAGCATTTTTTCCAGACTTTTTCTAAGTAAGTTGCCTTGTTTTGGTGTCACAACCTGAAAGTTTTTAAGCTCTCAGTTATCACTTTACAAATCACAGTCTGAAAGCATAAATATTTTCAGACATTAGACAGACATCCATCTAGGCATGGATTAAGTTTTCTTTCTCTTGCAAACAGACATATTTACACATAAATAAAATCTCTTTATCTATCTGTCTGAAAATCCAGCTGCCTGCATTAATCAGATTACAGCTTCTGGTACCTATGCATTGTATGTTAACAATAGCATATAAACATGCATTAAAATGTCAAATAAATAGTTGCTTTTTAGACCAGAATGACCTGTTCCAGTGTTTCTTCTAGGTCAAGGTAAAGAACTGGATGAAACAGAAAAATAAGCAAAAGGAAGGGTTGTAGTGCAATGCTTCCAATTTTGCCTCCAGGATACCATGTGTGTTCTCCTCTGCTATCAGGAACTTTCAGTGATGAAATCAAAGCTGCGTGCAATTTCCTTTCCCACATGACCACCTGCAGAGTAGACTCTATGGTTCCTACCAGCTTCTGCTCCTCAGTTCAACAAGATATTTTTAAACAGAAATGCCAGAATAAAATTAAATTTTTTGCTTCTCTTTTCCCTAAAGCAAATTTTATAGTCCGTGTTTAATAACTTTTTAAAGTGTAAAGTAATATTATCCAAGACATTATACTGACTTTCCACACTTAAAACAGAGATTGCCTTTTATGCAGAATTAACTAACTGGAAAAAATAAGTTAAAACAAGCTTGAAACAGCATACCTGTGTTATGGCCAAGCCTTTCGTTGGAGTGCTGTGTAAGGTCAATCGTCCTGTCAATTTGAAAGATTTTTAAGTCTTCATCATCTAAGGCAATATCTCCCCAAAAGACAGCTTTAAATAAAAAAGAGCTCAATTTAATTAAAGAATTATTTGAACAATAAAGCCAATCTGAAGAATGTAGTGTCATGTTTACAACCTTTCAGAAACTATGTGACAAACATATATTTACATCACATATATATGCTTACTGATCTATATTTTTATATGAAGAAAGAAAGAAAACGACCTAGCAAAATACAAATAATTTATTTCAAAATCTTAGTTTATTTTGTTTCTTTGCACACTATCTAAATGCAATAATTTAAATGTAGTGTTAATCTAGTAGTAATTTTTTAGCACGTGGTTTTCTGTAAATAAATACGACAAAGCATAAAAGACACTGATATGTGAACGTTCGAACTATGAAGTCAAATACGTACACTTCTGGGAAAACACAACCTTTATGTTTCCTAACATCTTTCTGAAAATGAGAATTATTTGAAGGAGTTTTTATTATGTTTCAGTTACTTTCTATATTACATTATGCTTCCCTCAGATAATTAAATTTCCTGTTACACTGAGCAAAAAACCCCTTTGTTTTTTATTTTCCTCTCAGTTTATTTGTATGCTTTCCTCTTATAGTTAGTCTCACTATTAGGATGCTTTCAAATTCTTTACTTTTCAAAGCTCCAGTCTCTTTTTAACCTTCCGTTGGCCTTTTGGGTGGATTTCTCCTTCTCTTCTTTTCCTTTTGCTCTCTTTTCATTCAGGTTTTCTTCTTTTTGACTTTTGCATCGGTAACTCATCTTCCTTAAGCTGCCTCTAGTGGACCATGATACAATCCCACTTCCAAGAATTCAGGATCTACAACCTCAATCTTTCAACTCTGCCTGTTTTTGCTGAGATTTTACCCTGAGATCTCCCTACCAATTCAAACTTAGCATTAAATCTGAACTTAACAGGCCATATCCACAATTGTCAGCAGACCATGTACTAATTAAGACAAGCTGAAGTGGTTGTTCATCATCTTTATCCAAATTCTTCCTTCTCTTGCTCCCTCTGTCAATAGCTCTATTATTTGTTCCCTCAGAGTCACAAAACCACTGTGTTCAATCTTGGAGTCATCTTCAACTCCTTTCCTTCTTTCCCCCATCCAGAGGGACATCACTAACTGCTTGGTTGGTTGTCACACAGCTCTACAACTAACTGCTTTCTTCACTTCCATACAGCTAAACCCTAGTCCAAAGTCCAGCTGTTACCAGATCAGTCTCTCTGGTCTTCTTCTTCCATTCAAACTGCTCCTAAACATTGTTGTTAACTAGTATTCTTTTTCTCTGTTTGTTTTTTATACATGACATTTTGAAGACCACCAATCAGATAATATTCTCAGTAGTTTCATGTTGCTGCAACAGTTACCCGTTGATGTTCACATTCATTGGTGTTTAATTAAATCCATGAAAAAAAGCATTTTTACTTAAGCAAAAAGATAGGTATTTTTAAATAACTCAAATATATTGCATTGCTTCCTCCAACTCACATTGTTTTTCTTGAACACAAGGCAACTAGGAGAAATTATGCTGATAATGCCTTTAGTCTGCCCTGTAAAATACCTTAAAAAAAACCCCAGATCATCTACACAGTGTTAATAATGAAACTGTTAATGAAGCTAAAAATTAAAATGAAAATTTTCAATTAAAAACATAACCAACATTTTATGTCACCCCCAAATGTTAATATTTCCATGTATATAATGTTTTCACACAAGATAATATTTCTTAGAAACCACAAGTATTTGAGACCATTACTGAAACTGTTCAGTGAGTTCTGTTCAGTTGGGAACATTGGCGACATCATTCCTCTAGCTAACCTGTTCTCAAAAGTGATGGTTTTGCCATCAGATCAAGAGACAAAGCTAGTGACAGCTCTAGATGTTTCGGGCTTTTGTCCCTTAAGCTTCTAGGAAAAAAAAAAAATCTCAAATTATCAGGGTTTTGAAGAGTGAAGGAAGAAAGCCAGTAGTCTCCGTCTGGGTGAGTGAAATATTATTTACTTTTATAAACACCTTGTAGAGTTTTCTCTTGAATGCCATTCATAACAGGGACCCCTGTAAAAGCACATGGAAAGACTGCAAACAAACAGAACAGAAAATGGTAAAAGGAAGAAACTACTAACATTTCAGTCTATAAAGACACAATGTGCCCCAGCAGAAGTCACACAGATTGTCCACACCAAACTCAAGGAAGTGCTAAAGCTTAATAGCAAGCCCTTAATATGCAATAAAAAGCATTATTCTTTCCTGGTGATATTGAGAGTTAACAAAAGGAAGATTCCAAATTAACAACAGATAATACAAAAGATAGCCCACTGACAGAAATGCACGAGCAGAAATTAAGTTGGCTTCTGTAATACTGATGTACAAATAAGAAAACCCAAGGCAAATCAAACTTCATACTAATGATAAAGCAGAAAAAAAATTGGAAAATATCTTCCCTAGTCCTGACGATGCATCTTTATCACTTTTACCACTTCACTGTGGTAGCACACACTTGAAGATGAAAACACAAATAGCAAGGACTAAATCCTGTGAATTTTTCTGATATAAAAGTATTGAATTTGTGTGTACATATATAAAATATACTGCATTCAGGCAGTTATATACTGTAATATAACAATAAGTGTTGATGCAAGTTTCACGTAACTGTAAACTGGTAAACTATGTGACTAATAGCAGCCACATTCTCTGATGTATTAAAGAAATATGAGTAAACATTGAAGACAGAAATATACAAGATTATTTCATTAAAATATAATGGAAAGTTTAGAACTCTCTTCAGGCCACTGGTTCTTTTTACTTGAGGCAATTCTGTTTTGCAGAAGGCGAGGAATATTACGAAACATGGAAACTTCAATAAAATGAACCCATTTGACTTTAGCAACGATTTAATAAGTGTCACTTTACTTCTACTGAACTAAACCTCTGATCTGAATTAATTTAATTTCACCTAGCAAAAGAAACAACAGTTAACTGGATTATTTATTCAATGTAGTCCAAGCAACCAGCAACTGAGAAAAAAAGGTAGCTGGTAACTGTTTTTTAAAATTACACCTTTTTTCCAAGGAAAAGTCTGCACTGAATATTGTCTGCCCTTCAAAGCCTAAAGCACAACCCCACATGAATTATCAAATAAAAAAAGTAAAAAATTATCTCTAATAACTATTAAAAGTATCCTTTAATTTTTTGGAATGCCAGTTTAAGTGTCAAACTACTTTGTAACTAGAGAAGACCGTAGTTTTATCTCCTGCCTTAAAATTTTTATGGCCTGAAACTATCTGAAGAAGTCACTCGGTATACTTCATCATGTCACAAACCAATCTTAACATTACAGAAAGCAAGCAGAGGATTGTTTGGGTATGCAAGGCATGATGTTAAAAACTTTGCTAAGAGCATGTTAGGATTAAGAGCTTTAGTAGCTCCCTCTAAGGAACTTCTGACAGAACTGTCCATTTCAGCTGTTCACCTCCCTCATTTTTCACACATATTTAATTCATGTTTCATCTGGAAAATTAACAAGAATCTGATAATCAATTGACTGGGCAAGGAAACAAAATTGAAACAAATGGATAGAAAAAAATTCAAAGTGATCCAAACATTAATTATAGAGAAAAAGTATTTCAAACAGCTTTTATTATATAAAGGTTCTTGCAAAAAAAGAAAATGGATCCTTTTGTCCAATACTTGATAAAGACTGTTATACCAAATTTCATGCCAGTTAGCTTTTATTTGCTTTATATTTTTATAAGTTTTATATGGCCACAACATTATGCACTTACACAAATTCAACAGAGAAAATACCTGCATCAATTTCAGAAAGGTGAACAAAAACTGGTTAGGCAGTAAGGGCATGTTTTTCTGTAAGAATGGAGAAGGATTTTTGTGGAACTATTAAAATAGAAAAGACACTTAACCAGCAGATGAGGTTCTGCTTTCACACAACTCAATAGCTCTTAGCTGAGGAAACTCTGCCATGTAAAGCAGCTAAGTTTGCTACCTGTAAACAATCAACTCACAAGCATGAAAACAAACAGGAAAATAAGTAGGTTGCCAAAGATATTTTCCATCCAAAGAATCACAAGTAAATATTACCACACAAGTCATATGAATGGAAAGGAAAAATAAGATTATCCATAAACTACAGGTCAAGCACAGGACCTACAGCTACACTCTATTACTTGTAACAGGATCTATTATTTAACGATAAAGAATTAGTGTTCATGTGCAAACCTCTCTTTGCTAATCTAGTCTCTCTCAAAAAGACCATCACCACAAAAAGTATCCAGTATTCTAAAGGAATAAAATATGCTACTAAGGACAGGAAATAAACATAAATAAATTTATAAAATAATTTTCAAAAAAAGAGATTAAAACTATTTTATGTTTATAGATGTACACATATGATATGAATCAATGAGCATATACAGTGAGAATAAAAACATCTTTCACAACTTTCAAAATGGCTGGAAGAAAAAAATTACTTGCTAAATACCATGGGGCTGCAGTACGTAGTTGGATGGCTCATTCTATGATTTGAAATATTAATTAGCATGTAGTCTACAGAATATAGAAAGGACTATATTCTCATAATTGCAATAACAAAATTATCTACTTCAAAATTCATTCACAATTTCTCCTACAATTATTGCTTTTTAAACCTCAAATCATAAGCAGCCGTTTTTTCATGAAATATATTCCTGGTAGCATTAATACCACTGTTAGTAACAACATATAAAATGCAAGTAAGTGCTCGTGTTTGTCCCTACAGCACAGCAGAAGAAAACCAGCTTGACCTTGGTGTAGGTTGGGAGCACACGGTTTACCCAGCGGAGACCAACACCACCCAGAAATCATTCCCAGGACCTGATTTGCTCTGATGACTCCGCAGGCTAGAAACATGTTCAACTGAGAGACTTTCTCAAACTGAGATGTAAACTGTGACCAGCCACACAGGTATTCTCTTGTCCTGTGAGCAGACACAGAGCTTTGACAGGGAGATTACTCCTGTACTGAGAAGACACAAATGAAAGGATTAAGGCAATACCAGAAGGCATTTCAAAAGCAAAGGCTCAAATTTTGGTATGCTACTGGGAGTGGAAAGCACAGAAATTTTGTGCTTTATCACCTTCACAGAAGCTGCCAAGAATGGACAACAAAAAATATTAGTTAACTGCGAGGCACAACTGAAATCCGAAGAGCTCCTTTAACATCCTTTTATAGGAGGAGGGACACTCAACACAATGCAAAGTCTGACCAGTAATTCGTGCAGTAAGACGTGCCAGAAAGCGTGCTGGCCAGCTTCAGGGCAGATATTCATCTAAACCCACGTGTACAGCACTTCTAATTAGCAGACTCTTCTATAGCTGAGTCATTGAGTACTTCCCTCTAACAACACAGCTATGTGCACTATATTCTGTCTTGGTGAGTCACTTTATTCCATACAATCCATTCACAACTTACATAACTGTCTCTAACTCTGAATGGAAAAAGGAAAGATTGGAGCTAAGTAAGCAAAGGCAATTCTATCTCATTACAAGGAAAACAACATATGCTACTATAACTAACCCGATTCTGTATTACCATTGTCTTCAAATAATTTCAGTCTTTCCAGGAGTTTCAGGTTCAATACACTTTTCTTAGAAATTATCAAAATGAGAACAAGACAGGGCAAATAAACAGCAAAAGATCTTGTGCGCACCATACCCTGAGCTGTTTCTATCCTTATTCATCAGGAGTGCTACCTTCAGTTGTAACTGTGTAATAAATGCCCATGTTACCATACAAAGCTCACAAAACTTTCAAAACAAAGTTAATCAAATGTTTGATAATTATCCAAATCAATTGGCCTTTTTATTGAACAAAAATATGACAGAAAAGGAAATAGTTAAGTGAAAGTTTAACAAGTTTAAAATTTAACTTCTTACATAGAAGACCAAGGCAGCCTATTTTCACAGACACATCCAAAAAAAGTTGGCTACTTCATGAACTTCACCATGCAGCATTTTCAAATCCGCACAACTATAAGAAATTGTTACTGAAATAACAGATATACAGAAATAACTTATATACTTGAAAAAGTTCCCGTAGACACACCTGAAAAGGGATGTAACACCTCTGACAGGCTGCTTCCATGTTTCCACTTAAAGTAAAAGTAAATTATATAAAATAGCAAGTTCATCAACACTCACACCAAATCTATTTTTCAAACTCTCTCTTCAAACTCTCAATCAGAAAGCCATTTTCCCTACGGAATGTATCATTTCCACTTCTATCAGAAAAGAAAATAATGATGGCAGAATACCTTAAACATCTCCAGACTGTACACCAGTTAGAAATTCATTCCTCCATTATTTTGAATGTGACATCCCTTGACAACAGCTCACATGGGCACACAAAGTTATCCTGAAATCTGCTAGCTTGTATGTGGTAGTGATGTAGCCTTAGAAGCAAAATTTTAATGCCTTTTACTCAAATCTTCTATTACACTATTTCCATGTTGAAGCATTACCTGCAACTCATCAATGTCTTATGTCATCCACCCCTAGAAATTTCCCCTGTGTACCCCATGCACAATGCTTTTAGCTCCCTTCCTTCCTTTGACCATGTGTTCACATTTATAGGATGACAATGCACATGGATGCTGGCAAGGCAACATCCCTATTGGGACATTCAGGTGTAATTCTAAACTTTTCTTAGAAATCATTAAAATGAGAACAAGACAGGGCAAATAAACAGCATACAATAGGGAACTCCTTATTGTTGCTCCCAAGTTGCACCTATGAAGTCCCATCTAAGGTATGTAGCATTTCACTGCAGCCCCTCCGCACTGTTTTCCAAACCCTGGAGGAAGTTACTACTAAACCGACCTAACTAGGACAGAAAAATAACCAGGTATGACCTGACTGTGGACCCAAAAAACAGCTGTGGAGCCAAAGGCAGAAGAGAATTAACTGCTGGAAAATCATCCACTGTCCTATAGAGCCAACTAGTTTCAAACAAGCCTTCCAGGAGCATGGCAATCACACCACAGTGAAGATGGCATATGGGGTGACTGTCACACAGCACTGGGGCATGTCCCAATTTTTTCAAAGCAGGAAACATCTCTGATATAAAGAAATACTCATAAGGAAAATGGAATTGTGACACCCTTTATCTGAGTAACACTTTCACTTACCAAAAGAGGTATTTGTAGAGCTTGATCTTTGTGAAAGGGGACACGAATTTGCTAGAGATGTTTCTTCATGGCACAGCATAAGTCTCAATTCACAGCTATCCATTTACTCTGAGCTAATTCCAACTTTTACTTTGCTCTTAATTTCAAAAGAGTGACTTTTTCAATTCTATTTTCCTTCTGCTTCTGTTTTTTAGTGACAGTTTTCGTATTTCTTTAAAACTAGTACAATAAAAAAAATTAAAATCTTCAAAAAAGCAAAGACAACTTTGACAGAAGTTGCAATCTTAGGTAAAAGGATAAGCTTCACTCCTAAACTTACTGAAAGATATTTTGAGGACAGGCTCTTCAATATTGCAACAGCTACTCTGTGAAAGGTTTTGTTCTTGGTTAAGCTGCTCAACCTGGCAAGCTTCCTGACTTTCAGTAACTATTTTCCTTTTTTAAGCAAGATCATCATCAGCACCCCAAATGCTTTGTAGCTGGTAAAATCTATTCCTCATATAATGAGTCAACCACTGAACTGAATGCAGAGGACACTGCTCAGCAAACAGTAAAGGTGTCTGCACACCATTGGCAAAACAAGCAGCTACACAAAGAACTTTCTTCACCACTGATGACTACCTCAGGCCAGATATTGGCAAAACAAACCTACAGAGAAATAATCTCAAGGAGACCCATTTATCTATCCCACTATTAATATTCTATTAACTATTTCAAGTTTTTAGTATGTAGAAAGAGTCAAAAGCTTAATAAAAAATAAATTGAAACATGAGCCTTTCTGCAGAGCAGTTATTAACCACTTTGAAAGGAAAGCCACAGCAAGAAACCAGCGACTCTCAGGAAGATCCATGAGAGCCAAAAATACAGGGCAATCACAGCTAATATTTGTTACCACAGCAAATGCTGACCTGTTTTAAATGAAACCACATGCAAGAAAACCATCATTTCCTGGGCCTGTCACTCCCTCTGCCACTGGAATAATAGAGGTAGTGGGGAAAGTAATTCTCCCTCTTCCTGGGAAGAGTGCATGTCACCCCTAGCAGAAACCATTGCCCCAGTATTTGATGAACTTACATTTAGTGATAACTGACTGTGGTTCTGGCATAGGAAAAGAAGGCTGATGGGTCATGAGGGTTTTTTTGCTTTCCGCAGCCACCTGCAAATGCTGAGTTCTTCTGCTTGACTTCTTCTGCTATAGGCAGCTTTATTAACAAGGCTAGAAAAATACACCAGGGGGCAAATTCAGATCTATGATATCACAATGGTCATAATCACCCCTGTTAGTCCTGTATGACCATTATGATGCTATAGTATTCACCTTCATTTTACCTTGAAACTTCTTTATCCTGGATAGCCTTAGGGTCAAGATCTACAAAATTAATTATATGGCTAATCTTTCTTACAATAGAAAGAACAGACTCCATGAGGCAAAATTATCACTCTTCAAGTGAATTTTTTTTTTAATATTGGAAACACATAAACATATAAAACTGGAAAGAAAAAAAATGTAATTTGTTTTGAAATTAAGAACAGATTTTAATTAATTCAGTTACTCAGAGAATGGGCAAATGGATAACTTCAAAAATAAGTCACATATAGAAGAATGGAGAAAACTCCTTGTTGGAAAGAAAGTTGTCAGTCTGAGTGTGCCACCTACATGAAACAGCTGTTAGGGCTGAGACAGATACAGCAGCTGCTACAAGGCCTCCCCAAAGATGCAAGTCTTAGACATTTTCATTCAAACACCAAGAAAATAGAATTGCAGCACCAAAACAAGTGAATTACAAGCTAACTGATAATGCATGGCACAAGGCAAAAGATTAAACCGTTTTATTCTTTATATTTACACCCAGATTAATCAACTGCATCTCTTTTTCCCAGAATTTTGTATCATGCAGATGGTGTTTTGTAGCTTTTTGTTTTCCTATCAATGTCTAGAGTTCAGGTCAAAATAGGTTCTCTAATTTCACAAAACGAATTATACATCTTATAAGGGAACTACCATAGTTTTCATAACCTTTTTCACATGATTAACAACATTGTATAGCTCAGAGCAGACTTAGGTATTTTTAAATTAAAACAATACCCGTATCATCAGGAGACAACTTTGCATCTCTTGAGGCTGCCCCAGTACAGAGCAGAGCGGGACAATGCCCTCTCCTTTGCCCAGCTGGCGATGCTGGGCCTGATGCATCCCAGGACATGCTTGGCCCTCCTGGCTGCCAGGGCACAATAATTTGTGTTCGACCTGGCATTGTTAAACATCATATGGGTGGTGACTGCCCATTTCCTCTAATTTGTCGAGGTCTCCCTGCAGGGCCTCCCCGCCTCTGAGGGAGCTCCTCAGAGCTCCTCAGCTCCTCTCAATTTTGTATCATCTGCAGTCTTGCTTAGTATCCCCGCCAGTTCTGCATCCAAGTCATTTATGAAAATGTTGAAGACCACGGGACCAATGACGAAACTCTGCAGAACCCCTTTAGTGACAGCTCACCAGTCTGATGTCACCCCATTCACTACAACTCTTTGTGCACAACCCCTGAGTTACTGGCTCACCCATCCCATGACGTGTTTGTCCAGGTGTGTCCTGGACATTTTGCCCAGAAGGATACAGTGAGAGACAGTATCAAAAGCTTTACTGAAATCCAAAAAAGGTTACATCAACTGGTTTCCCTTGATCAGCTAGGCGGGTTACCTTGTCACAAAACGAAATCAGATTTGACAAGCAGGACTTTCCTCTCCTGAAGCTGTGCTGGCTGTGACCAATGACTCTCTTGTCCTTCAGATGTTTTTCAATACCTCCCAGAATAATTTAATAATCTTCTCCCTACCTTTAGCCATCTACAATGAATGACCTTTTTCTTTTTCTTCTTTTTTTTTGAGAGAGAGAGAGAGAAAAATTTTAGTGAAGTGGAAGAGTTAAAAAGACAAAGGTCATTTCAGGATTTGCCTAGATGTTTGTATTTCAGAAGATAGAAGTAAAATCCTTTATATGCTTTTCCACTGTCCAGACTTTAGAAAAGAAAAAGGTTAAGTTCCAACCTATTCAGTGGAATTGAGGTATTATTGAATTGTAAGGATTTCAGAGAATAAAATCCTCCTCAAAGATGAAGAACGAAATTAATAAAATATTTATACCAAATAGACTACTGATGGTGTGGAACAAATCAGTTTTGATCGCAACTTCAATTTAACATCCCAGCATTTCAATGACAGTAAGTTACAAAATTAAGTAAAAAATTATTGTTTCTGATAAACTTAAAGATTAGATTTATATACACTACAGGAAAGTAGTAGTTCCTTGGTCTTACACGTTTGTAAGCATATTTTCCTGGGAGCTTTCTGCTTCCAAAAACATCCAGGCAAGTCAGATATGGTTGCCACTGGAAGACTCCTGGTACAAGGACAGCACAAGCATGGCCAAAGCCAGCAGAGCACAAAAACTGCACAGCAGCCCTGAGGGGGAAGCAGCAGCAGCTGACTGGGGAGGGAAGAAATTTAAAAAAAAAAAAGAAAAAAAGTTGGAAATAACTCTTTAGATAAGACATCTGACTTTGTAAATACCAGTCTTCAAGAAATTTCACAAGTATAAAGTCTTTCCTCTAGTGCTACAGGTTGTTACTACAGAGTAGAAGTGGATAAGGAACTCAGTAACAAGTGAGATAACTCCCTTAGTAATTTTGTTGTGCTATGACAGTAAGAGGCCACAGATTTATACAGCAACACTTTCTTTATACATTGGCACTAGAATATAATAAGCATGTCACAATAATGTTACAGTAAAGCAGCACTGATCTATGTGGAAATCCTCCCCCTCTGTAACTTTTCCTCATCTATGGGAAATGAAAAAATGTATTTCATTTTCTCACAGACATAAAATCCCAAGTAGGCTAAAGTAGTACCTCAGAAACAGAAAATCCTGAATAATCATTAAATGCAACCAAAGATTTATACACAAAGCCAAATGGCACAGAAAGGAAAGTGCATATCTGAGGGATTATCTGGTATTCAGGATCAAGGTTGTCATCACACTACATAAAATAAATGTTGCTCTATTTGCATCATCTTATATTTAAATATGGAGAATTATTAAATTGTATATAAATAAACCCTTATTATAGGTTTCAGAAGCGATTTTCATTATCAGCTGCAGCTTCCTGTTGCCATCATTTTTGTCATGAACCTCATTTAAGTCACTCCATCTCATTTTTTAGCACATCATTATGTGACCTGGCTCTGCAGAAAAGACAAGGAAAGAGACTAAATAGCTCTTAATGCTGCTTTTTTTGGCAGTGATCCAGTGCTTAATACAGTGAGTTCGGGGTATTGGACCAAGGCAATTCTATATTCCTGTCCTCATATTCAACAGTTGTCTTCTACCACATTTTTCTCTTACCAGAGTACAAATTCTAGTCAATACAGCTAAAAAGTTGAAGCCTGATTGCTTAATTCAATGCATGTTATCCTTTACCATCCAATTCATGTTTTATTGTTTAAAATAGAAATGATGAGTCTCATGTATCACAACCCTTTTCCTTGCTTATCTCTGAAAAAATTTTCCTTTTTTTTTAACCCAGCATTTATAATTTAAGGGATTGGGGGTTATTTTCCCATGGAGACTCTGCACAGCTGCTGATTATTTTTTGGACACAGCAATTAAAACGGAAAGTGAAAAATTATCCCCAGAGTTAGTGAGGTGACAGTAAATGTACAGTGGAAAAGCATTGATGTTATCCAATGCCTAATATCAAGTTATTAATCAGAATTTAGCTCCATACATCTAAATCTTACACAGCTTAATATTCTGAGCTATTTTAGCCATGAGAATACTTAAAACAGAATTTATACAATCATTCTAATATTTTGCTTCTTGATGGATACAATGAAACCTCATTTCAGCGTTGCATTTATTTGTTTATTCTTGAAAAGCACTATTCAGCATATCTGCTAAAAGCTTTTTTAAATCCTTGTTTTTAAACAGAAAAGAGTATTAGCCTTCTGCAAGTACTTTGCTGCAAGCCAGCAGAATCTCCGCCCCATTCTGAAGAGAATTATGGCACTGAGTCCAAACTTACTCATTTCCTAGTTTTTGGCACGGTGGTAATTCAAGTGTCATCCACAGAACATAAGCGGGGGAGGTAGTGGAGAGGAAATAAAAAAATACACAACTTCAGCTTTCTCCTGTCCCTACAGTTTCTCTTCAAGACTGCCTTTATTCCCAAACTTGTGAGGCTGCAACCACTATTGCCACCCCCAGGCTGCCACGAAAGTGATTAGGTTAAATTGTGCATATTTACAGTGGGATTTACATAAGGACTTACAGTTTGCTACTTATTTTTGCAGCTGATTATCAGGCTCATGCACCACAAGCAAATCAAGATAAAACCAATCCAATAGTGAAAAACACTTGAGTCCCACAAATTATAATACAGACCATTCTGTGATGTAAAATGGTAGCTATGTGAAGATTCAAGAATTTCACAAATCTTGAAAGAAAGCAAACAGGTATACTTCGGTTAGGCTTTCCATTGCCATAAAGTCAGTCTTATGCTAATCCTCATTTTATAGGGCATTTTAGTTTGCATGTCAAACTGAAACACTAAAAGGCCAATTCAAACAGCAGATCCTGACTTGTTCTCCATGTCTATTATTCTTCTCTTCTTTCCTTCATTAAGCCACTGCAGCTCCTTATGTACTGCTTACCACCAGATCTCTTATGCTCCTTTATAATAGCAGCCCATATGTTAGCAGGAACAGCATACCAGGGTCCATTTGCCATCCCACTCGCAGACACTGCTGCTCCCACTGCAGCTACAACAGTCTTAATTGCAGCTGCTGTTTGCAGGAATACAGGGAAGATAGATACTAAGTATTTAGTTTCTTAATTAATAAAGATGTTACTGCCTAAATTAGTCTCAGAGTATTTTCAGATGTCTTCCAGTACAATTCAGCAGCTGAAACAAAGTACATGAGCCAAACATGATGTTTCTAGCCAGCTCACCCTGGGTTAGCATGGTCTGCTGGCTACGAGGGCTGTGTCTTTTGACAGCAATACAGTGGTGACCTCAAATAACCTCTTAATATATCTCTGGAAATAGGAATTACACAAGATGCTGAAAATACTAAGCTTCTTTCAAGCTCAGAGAAAATACAAATATTTAATATAGCTAACATTCAGAGCAAATATGCCAAATTAAATATTACCTTTTCAGAGGACTGCTGTTTAGCCTATGGCATTAAGGGTCTAATATTCCAAATTTCCTTGACTATTAACATTTCAATAGTCATTAAAATAGAATTTTAATAGGTTCCTTAACTCCCAAATGATCTTCTTTCTTTATACTTTTATGCCTTCAAAGCAAACTATTCAGAAATAAACATGAAAATGTAGAAAACCAAGGAAAAGCACTTGACCAAGTAAAGAGCAGTCAGAAAACATGTTGCTGTATCACTTACCCTTAAGCAGACCATATGTGTTATTACTGTGTTTAAAAAACATTTTCATTTAACTTTTGGACATGGTGCTGGAGACAAATCCTATACTATCAAAAGGAATACTCCTGTAAATATTTGAGAGATTTGTGTTCCACATGTGGGAGGAGAACAAAAACCAGGCATACAAAACACAGGCTTTCTTCTACCCACTATCTCTTCTCATATGAATTCTGGTCTGTGAATCATAATCCTAAATGTCCACGTTTCTCACGTACAAACTGTGTCAGTGCACATACTTGCTTTAAGTGTTTCCCCAAGTTAACACAAGAGTAACTGAAAATAGAATTCCTAATAAAGAACAAAAGAGAAGGATTTGCTGAGCCACTGCTCTAAAGCAATGCTGTTTAAGGCATTGGTCTTCGAATATGAGAGCGCTCAAATAATACAGTGTATTCTGGGACAGAGAAGATTTCAAGTGAATGATCCTGGGTCACTCCCAATGTTTGGAAAGGAATGCTTTAAATTTTCTGTTCACAGCTAAAATATCCAGATTGTCATTTTAGAAAAACTGATCTGTTTGAAGCTCTTTTAAGTAGACAAGACTTCAGATTGTGGGTTGGAAGCATGAATATTGCTTCAGTTATTAGAGAGCTATATCACAGACCTATTATGAAAATCATAGGTTGTTCAGTTATAAGGTATTCCCCAAGAACATGGATCCCAAAAAGAAAATACTTTTATCATAACATTACTATTACTGGTATAAATACATTTAAATGGACAATTCATCCAAATGCCATATAAAAATCCATCTGTAAAGGTGTCAATTACAAGCACCTTCATGACTGTGAAAATCAGTGACATTCGTGGTTTATAAATTATTGTTGCAAAGGGTTCTGAAAGTACATTTCTTTCTATCTCTGAAGAGGAAAAAAGCACAATATTTAAAGATGTAAGCTTTTTAGTACAATCAATAGAAGTATATCACCAGAATCTTCTAGAAATTTTATACTTATTTTCAACTGAAGGACTGACATATTAATCTTGGTACTAACAAATACCTAAATAAGATATCAGGCAGAATAGGGAATGACAGAAAACTGTGATGTAATCTACAAGATATAATGTGCAAGAAAACAGAAAAAAGAAAAAAGAATGAAAAAAGAAAAATGAAAAAAAAGAAAAGAGAAAAATCCTGTGCTACAGGACTTAATTGGTTTTTTTTCATGGCAGACAAACTTAAGAAACACAGCTTTGGGTTGTGCATATACCAGAAAATTGTCTTTGTGGCATCTCGAAAGCTTTTAACTTTGATGAATGTGTTAGAAAATCATGAATGCACAAGGGACACTTCAGAGAGCAGTAAATGACCTAACACAAAGTTGGAGAACAGAAGACATCTTCATGTGCTAAAATGACTTCATCTGTTTTCATAAAACATGGGAGGAACATCTGTCAGGACAGGAAAGCATTCTGGAGCAATTTAAGGCATCAGAGTTGAAATTAGCAGGAGGCATTTGGGGGTTGGATTTTTTTTCTGAATACTTGTTTGGCTTTGACAAAGGGTATTTCACATTTCTGTGACTTAGAGAAAGTGAGCTAGAACCTTAGAGATCAAGGCTGGATGGAAAGGATTGCAAGGCTCCTATAAATCTTGATAAAGTATAGTAAATTAAAGATCTATGGAGTATGGATTTTAGGAGATTAAAACAAAAACTTACAAAAAAAGTATCAGTGTTACTTCACCTGCAACAGTTCCATCCATTTGGAAAAAAAATACCAAAAAGCTTCCGAGTTACTAAAACCAATACTTCTATTCCCAGTCCTATGCCTGAGTGACTTGATTGATCCCATCTAGTTTTGGCAATTTGTGATATCTCAAGAGGAATTTATTGGATTTACACTAAAATAAGTTATCTTGATACGAGACTAACATCTCAAGGAAATAACACACCCTGGTAACTCCACAGGGAGATTTCAGTACTAACAAAAAACACTGAAAGGCAAAATGCAACTGCCATTGCTCTCCTTCCATAGCCTGCTCTGAACAAAGAGTGGTGCTAACTACTGGTTAACTAATGGGGATAACCTGCCCGTACCCCACCCCGAAGGGCCCAGCCTTGCACATCATCTCACACTCCACCTCGGCGAGCTGTTCCAGGGGATTTCTGAAGCACTGTTGCTCTACAAAGAGCACACGTAGCCCCCAGCCTCAGCAAAGCTTCATGTGCCACCACAAAAACATAATTTGCTTGAGTATTGTCACTAGATCAACCAATATGTTTTTTCAAGTATGGAATCAAATATTATTAGTTCCAGCATGGGAGTATGAAAATAACCTTTCTTTCTAATGATTACATAGTTTTCCATGTGGTAAATGGATTTTTCCCATTCTCCATGTTTCAAAAATAGAACTGAAATCAAAGTCACTATTTTTGGTTAGTCTGTCTTATTGGAGTTTTCTTTTATTTTACTTGCAAAACGTAAGCAATGAGTGGGTAAAAGTAGAAATTATAAAACATGATAACCTAACTTATGAACGAATATACCTTTTTTTTTCCCCATGTTTCTTTCAGTTTCTCTGTATAATAGTATCCAAAATAAAAGTGCAATCATACATCCAATCAAAATTTTCATGGAATACCCAGAAGTTCACTGTTTTAGCAACACAGATCTTAGCAACACAATAAAAAAATTTCACTTTGAAGTTTTGTTAACAGAAATATGTAACTGGTTAAGCTACCAAATCCAGATCCCTGCTGGCACTACCAACTTTATTGCATGCAACTTCCCATAACTTATCAAGAACCATTTTAAAAACAGTACATTCCCTTCACTGTTCCAACTGAAAACTTTTTCTGTGACTTTTTCAATAGGTAGCTGACCTTTCTTACTTGGCTCTAGACCTGTTTTTTTGAAAAATATGTTAACACTAGCACTCAATTTTCATAAACCAATACCACAAATGCAAATGTAGAGGCCATTCCTACTATATGAGTTTAAAATATATCAAGTCAGAGAGCAAAATTTTGTGACAGTATCACTGGAATTCCTACCATACAATAAAATTCTGTAAGAGCATTTAACTGATAACATCCTTCAAGTAATAATAGTAGTAGTAGTAGTAATAATAATAATAATAATAATAATAATAATAATGAAGTTTTACTGTGCAACAAGATACAGACAGCCTAAAATTACTAGCAAAGTAATAAAGTGGACTTTTAGAGAAAGGCATAAAGCCAGCAGGAGTCAACTTATCAGAAAAACTTTACACTCAAAGATAAAAACAATTACTTTAATACTTTTAAATCTCTAGGTTAATAACAGAGTAATAAACTAACTTTGTCTTTAATTTGGTAGCTATATGAAACTAAATGTTTCTTCCATACACAGTTGAAGCCGTTACTTCATATTACTAGCATTAGACAAAACCACTCATACTAAATTGATTAAAATGGCCTTTTGACAAAAGAAGGCACAATTAAGTACAAAGAAATATCATTCATTTGCATATTTTTTTTTTGCAAGTAATGTCTCAGCTTAAAGATATACAACTATTTTTCAACTAGAAAAATATAGAGAAACATTTATGAAAAATTAGTAAATAGCATGGGGCTACTGTAATTTTATGCAATGAAAGAGACAAGTCCTAAATGCAGAGTGACTTGGACTTCTTGCTAAA
This sequence comes from Ptilonorhynchus violaceus, assembly GCA_013397565.1. Taxonomy (NCBI): domain Eukaryota; kingdom Metazoa; phylum Chordata; class Aves; order Passeriformes; family Ptilonorhynchidae; genus Ptilonorhynchus; species Ptilonorhynchus violaceus. Next base: position 357,811 of record VZRJ01012425.1, read on the forward strand.
CTGAAACCACAGCTGTCCAAACCAAGAGTTAACAGCTAACTCAGGTGCATTTTATAAAACTCATAGGTTCAGAACAGGGGCGCACACCTGCATGTACCTGTGAAGAATGTAGATCACATTATAGGAAGCAGATGTATCCTAGAACACAGAAACTCCCTAAAAGGATTGTGAGTTTGCATGACATACAACCTCAAAAGCAACAGCTTGGTTCAACAGCAGCCAAGAAGCAGAGCAATTGCTCTGCAGACAACTGAGAGGCCACCTTGTCACCGTTCATACCTCTGTCCACCTCATCAGAGAAACATTAAGCATGCAGATCAAACAGAACCTGCTTGGTATCTTATCAAGTTGGCAAGCAATGGAAAACAACAAGGGAGAGAGCTGGGAAAAAGGCCAGGGTTCACTGGGGATGCAGCTGGATAGAAACAAGAGAAATTGCTAATGACCCACTTACCAACAGGACATGGAATTAGCAGAATGGTGAATAACCAGGCAAACATGATTTGCAGTGCGACATTGTGGCCCCAGAAGTGTAAGCTATTTTAACAGATGAATGGTGTAAAAGCACAGTAAGTATTTTACCTGGGAAACAAACTTAGCAGGCCTCTGGCAGAACAGTTAGTTCAGCTTTGAGATATGCTCTCTCAACAGAATGCTGACAGGCTGGAACAGGTTCATAAAGGATATGTGCAAATGATTTTTCAGGGTAAAATGAGAGGCCTGAGGAAGTCACTACATATAAAATGTAACAGAAACAATGTTAAATAATTCGATTATCAATAAAATAGTAAAGAGAAGTTTATTCACTGTGTTACTTCTCTTAGTCCAGCTGTCAAAAGACAAAGCAGAAATTGATAAGAGGATAAATCAAACTGGACATAACACACCATTATGTAATAAGGCATACTGGAGCTGGGAAGACATTTATGGAGTAGCAATAATTATTAACTTTATTGATCATTAATCATCACTCCCCTAACTTTTGTCTGTAGTTCATCAAGAATGAGATTGTATTCCACACCCCAGAAAAAAATGAGTTGCAAATAGACCCTGTGCCATCTTAAGATAATAGAAAGCAAGGAAATAGACAGAATTTTAGTAGGCAGTTAGAAATATAACTGCTTGATGTGGTGGTTATAAAAAGGGAATTACCAATTCAAACTCCTAATTTTATGGTTAACTCCAGTCCCTGGGAATAAAGGTAAGAGAAACAACTGTCTTTGCTCTACAGATCTCACAGAAGAGTAAAGACTTTCCTTGAAGGCAGGACAAAAGAGACAGTATCTGAAAAAAAGACGATAAGAAAACAAAATCTCTCTCATATGAATTTATCAGAAGTAGCAGCCTGCAAAAGTTAAATAGTTTCTTGAACAAAGGAAATAGTAATATTATTAAGTTCTGGAAGAGCAAATCATCTCAATTTCCAGAAAGCTGTATACAAAACATGTATCTAGCATGGGCAATCAAAATAACAGACAGCTCTAATAAGCTTCATCTCTGAAGACAGTGTGGAACTTTTTGTCTCTTTCAGAGGATAAATTTCACCAAAAAAATTTTTTAATATTAAAGTCAAATATACACCTTCCAATGCTTTCGAAAACCTGCTTTTTATTGTCCATAAGTAAAATTCTTCTTGTAAAACATTATGATGTTTAACAAATATAGAAAATGCATCCCAGCAGCCACACAAGGCAGTTCCATAAGATGCTTTAATTGGCACACACAAACTGACAGAATATTTTCTTCGTCACTGCTTGGTGAGAGGTCAGTACAAACACATTATGAAGACAGCCTGTGTTTCATGGATCCGGCTTCTGTTGGCTGTCCTTAAGGCCAGATATTTTGCAGAAGAACTTAGGTTCGCCTAAAAACTTTTTAGGGTATTTGCAGGAAGCAGAGAGTCAGTGAGCATTCTACAGCTGACAACAAAAGCTGTTGTTGACAAGATGCGGCCCTTCCACTTCGAACCAGGTTTGGTACCAGCTGGAATAATTTTTCATGTTAAGATCACCATACTTCCCGCCACTTTCTACTTTGGATCTAAAAAATACCCTAAAAAGCCTGTATAAATTCTGAATTGAAAAGACACGACAAATTCTTAACATCTGGTTTCAGTTGGTTCAGATGCCTTGACAGAAATATACATTATTTTTCTGAATGGCACAGAAAATGACAGTAAAGATTCACAGTAATCTCATGATCCTTGAGTTTAGGGTAATCACAAAAAAGACACACATAACAAGATTTGACTTGTGCTAAAGTTATCTGAAAAGCAAAAATCTCTTGGCTATACATGATGGACAGATAAATGAACAGTTCTGATCTTGTGTTTTTCCTATCATCCTATTTGATCTGGCAAAGTCATATGTCAGTGAAGCAAAAGCAGCTTTCCGGAATGGAATCTTTGGTATTTTCCACTGAGGCAGAACTAAACTTCTGAGGCAATTCTGTATTATGATAATCAATGAGGTGAAATTTAACATGGAGCACTGTACAAATGATATTAACAATGCACCACTGAAGAAGGTATTTACCAAAATTGCAACTCCCAGAAGCACCCTCATCTGCATCAGAGAAATACTACAACAAAGCAAAAATCTCATGTCAGCACTTGGCAGGAAAAAGAGAAAGACTGAGCCTTCAGCCTGATTAGTTTGAAAGAGAAGGTAGCGTGTGTTTGGAGAGAAAAAAAGAAAAGAAAACCCTTAACAGAAATTTGTGTCACCATAAAAAAACAGACACAAGAAAAAATGTTGACCAAGTTTTAAAATATAACAAATACTTAGTGATAAGTTGCTACTTGAGATAAATGCTTGACTTCCTACAAATGAGCAGTAGCTAGAGTACACTAGTGTGCAGCTATGCACACATCTTTTCCAATGCTTGCATCTAACACTCCTTGCTTCCTTAACAGTCACAGCAGACTGTTATCACATGTAGGTATGCTATGCTATTGAATATTATGTCTTTGACATTCTTCAGAATAATGTAAAGGCAGTTTGCTTTCATGATAAAATGTTTTGGGGTTTTTTGGTTTGGGGTTTTTTCCTCTGAGCACATGGAATTTCTTCCCTGCTGTGGAAACATTCTGAAAATTGTCTTTCACTTGGTTTGGAACAAAATAACATTTTGTTCTAATCTTACATAATATCTTCTGCATGGATATATAACAAAATTTTACTTGCAGTAAAATGTCTTAAAAAGCAAAACACACTTGGGGATGTATAGTGAAGTATTATTCAGAAGTACCATGGAGTTGGTTTAATGGCATTTAACTATAGTTTTAATCTGTCAGCAGGTCAGATACTTAAAAAGAACGTATCCTGCAACCAGTTAAATGGTAACAATTTTTAGCATTTCATATACTGACTTTTTTCCGTTTCTATTATATCTATCCTGTCTTCAATTACAGGGAAAGATTACATCTGAAAAATCAATGCCTGCAGGTGAAATATGAAGGCTAAATTTAGGTACATGTTGCAGAAATGCGAGTGGAAAAAGACTAGCCCACACTAATTGTGCTTTAAGGTATCAGAATAGATTTTTTAATCTTCTGCATTTGGACATTTTTTATGGGTCTCTTCCCATTTTTCCACTCACCAGACACGGTGCAACCAACAAGAACAGTATTTTTACTTTTTCTCTATGAAAGCTTTTTCAGCAGCACACCTATATCTAGAATAAATTTAATTTTTCCCCCCTGCTCACTCACATATTTCTGTAAATACAATTTCAATAAAACTAACTCTTAGTAGGAAGCATGAATGAAGAAGAGTGTGTGACATTTAGAGCTAAGTGGCAGGATGCAGACTACCAGGAAAAGATAACTAAAGTCCATGGTGAGCATTTAACAAACGTAAGCCGGTTTGGCAGAACCCGACACTGTGCTGCAGTCGGGAAACTAGATAACAAAAGGTTGGCAATGTGCACTCTGCTCTTTAATAGAAAAGACAGTATCAGATAAGCTAACAGCCAAATATTCACATCGTGTCTTTCCTCACAATAACATGGACAGGAATACCTGGCAATACTAAAATTTAATGGTATTTTGTTTGGAAGAAAAATTAATCTGAACTGTATGCTAAGATGACCTTTCATTTAGATAAAATTGAATTTAAAAACTACTCTTTCTGAAAAGAAAGAGATAGTGTAACTCATTAAGATAATTTTCTGTAAAGATGATAAGTATCTAGCCATTGTTAGACATTTCACCACTATAAAATGTAAGACTATCCCACTAGCAAAACTCATACAGTTTTCTGCCAAAAGGCCTTAACTAATGAAGAAACAGATATAACATTAAGGCTGTTTAGCAAATACAGCCGTCTTCATGGTCATGTTCAGTTTTCCTTGTACCCAAACTTGGTTGAGAGTGTACATTTGAAACAAACCCTTTGGAGGAGCTGAAACTCTTCCATGATATTTCACATAATTTAATACCTTAAAAGAACGGTAAAATAAAGTACTGCACTGTGCTTCTTGTTTTGGGCTTTGTATTTGATATACTATGGTTAGGGGAAAAAAAATTCTACACAAAAAAAACCTAAATTCAGAAATAACTGAAATAGAGCCACTTTAAATCTTTTCTATTGTAGGATTTTTTTTGAACACAAAATAATTTGCAACATTGAGGATTGTGGCATATTACTAATATCTACTTCTACTAGATATTGTTACAAAACAGGTAAAAGCTATTTTAAAATAATTGCCTAGCTTTTGCTTTAAAAAGTGAAAAGTCAGTTTCTAGAAGGGACAGCAGGAAGGACCATGCACCCATCATCAAGGGTTTTAGCCTGAAATTACAGCACAGGCTTCTGTCAGATGAGATGCATGAAGCTAATTGGCAATAGCTTTATCCCAGAGAAAGAGATGGCTCATGGAGCTAAGTGCTACCTCCAACATCAGTCAGGGAAGGCCTGGCTCAGTTTATCCTGCTCTTTTCTCCTGCTCTGGAGGTGGGATCTGTGCCACATATTTGTGCCCCCAAAGGAGGGAAAAGAGACTACGGTTTAATGGAGAAAGCCTGGCCAGGCTGTCTGCTTCTCCAAGTTTCCCAAGCAATTATGAGAACCTTTTCTCCCAGGAGGTATTCTGAGAGGCTGATGTAGCAGAGGATAGGAGGTAGGACTTCACTAACTTGCTTCCCTTCAACTCACGTTGCTTTATTTGCTCTGTCAGCTCCCAGCAAAATGTAGTCTAATGCTTTGGTGGCAGCCTGGGATCCTCTCCCTGAAACAGCCACGTTCAGACATGGATTTGGCAGGTTGAAACCAGTTTCCTGAGAAAAATAATCCAGTGAAGGGAAATCGGGTGTCTAAACTGAACTGTTTAAACTCAACTAAATCTGAATAAAACTGGATGGGAATTAAGAAAAGGTGGGGGTTTAGCTCTAGGGCCTTTCCCTCTCCAAATTTCAAAGATTTGCAATGTAATAGCTTTTCTCTATCCCATCCTCCCCCAGTAGTCAAAGTAATCTTAAAATACCAAAGACAATATCAAGTCTACAGACGAGTGTAACAATTCTCTCCGATTATAAAATTATAGACAGTGCATTTGTAGGAATTTGCATTTGAGGATTGTGGTCCTCATTATTTAACTCTGCAAAAAGGCACAGAGGGCAAAATGGACAAACACAAAACACAGGTTACGGCACTGGACAGTGCAAGAGATACCTCTTCAGCAGCAAAGCCCAACCTTGTTCTGAAATCAGTAGCTAAAGTCCAGTCTAGACCGCGTCATGGTCAGCAAACACTACTATTCAACTGTGAGGAAGCTTACGTGAAGTGTGTTTGTGAAGCTCAGTCCACGCTATCCAGTGGACATGTGTTAACACTATGAATAATTGACAGTTTTATTGGCAGGTTCATCAGAATCCTCATCACAGCAGCCTAGAATTGCTATATAAGGCATTTCATGCTCTGCATCATTTTTTAACACCTATAAAAATAAGAAAAAACAAAGCTATGAGGAGAAATTTGTCCATACATTTTGCGTACGTAGCCTGGAAATATAGTGTAATTAATATTTTATCAATGAGAATTTTTGTATAAAAGTCTGAGGACTTGGGTTGTGTTCATTCATACTTATATGATTGTTCATTCCTACTTACTTGATAGCTTGAAAAACTTTGTAAGCGAAGTCAAAAATATTTGACATTTATTTAAGCCACGAATGAATATGTAAGCATAATTCCTGTCCTTGGCTTGCTCTCTTCTAAATGCTAACTACAAAGTGCAGTTGGTGATTTACGCAGTGTTTGTAGACTCACACAAATTTAACACATTTGTCTTTGTTGCCCAAGTGATTCTTGTGTTCCAAGTAACTGGGGAATGGATAAACAGACAGGCAGACATGTGGCTATGAACGCCCAGAGGACTGAAAGCAGTAACATGCAATCAACACGTAGTCTTTCCTCAACTTCCATTATGTCCTATCATTTGTTTTGTGTAAACCTTTTTTTTCTACACAATTCTAATTTTATACCTTAGTTTGGTGCTTCCATCAACTCTTTATTCTGAAACTCTGGAAGTGAATACTCAGTTTCTTGAATTATTTGAAACTATTTAAATACGTACATGATTAGTAATTCTTTCTGATGGTGTAGTAGATGAAAGATGAAAGTAGTCATCTTTCTTGAATCCAAAATAAATTTTGAATAAGGGAGAAAATAGTTACTAGCTGTTACACAAAAATAGTACTAAGTGTGGATCAAAGCTAATTTCCAGAAAGTACACAAGAATATAGAAAAGCAAGTTTCATAGAAAAATTAATGTCCAAGTTCTGTAAGGCTGGCATACATACATTGAGGAAGCCTTTTTTCAAAACTTACTGTGTCTATACATACAAAATCTGAGCATTCACCAACCAAAAAAAAAATAATATAGTTTTGCCTATTACCTGCTTTCTATGGTTTAGTAAGACAATTTTTGGAACTACCATACTGCAGTTACTTCCATTGTACCAATAAAAAGTGGGCTATCCCACAGTCCCACCTCACCAGCCACACCCCCAAACACCCTGCAGACTATGAAATGCTATCAGCTCTTTCAAAGACCTCTCTGCTTCCCATCTGCTTTTGAAGATGAGGAGGTGGCACTACTTTTTTTGAAAAGTCTTGGTGTTTCCCTTCTTTGAAATAAACCATTGGCTATTTTTATGAAAAGGAGTGCTTGTTTTCCTTCTTTATAAGGAAGAAAAGGTGTTTAGCTTTTGCCATAGCATGTTTACTTTTGCTAAGAGGACAAAATTAGAGTCGGGGCCAAGAAGAAATATATAATACAAGAGAAAGCTATTGAGAAATAAATTTGTTATGCCTTTTTTTTTTAACAGCATTATTTGTTTCTAAAATGGAATATGTTTATTTTTCATAAGTGAGTGTGATTGCAGAGCACATGAGGCAGGACTTACCTCCACTGACTTGAGAACATCTTTTGAAAGTCTCTAGGTCTAACACTAAATCTCTGCTAAATTACTGAACAGGAAGTAGGTAAAAAAAAGGGAACACCTTCAGATATGCGTCAGTAGCTCTAATTGAACATCTCCTGTCTATATGTGTGGATTCCAGTAACTGGACAAACTTGCAGAACCCATCCAGTTCCGCAATAGTTCATCTCAGCCATTAATGAAAGACTTGACTTTCAAAATCGACATTTTACAGACTAGGAAATCTTTGGAAACCGTGCCTCAATACCATTTTTATTTCTTGTGGCCCATTCTTCAATGTAAAAATATCAAGACCTCCCAAACATGCAAAAACAGGGAAAAGTTAAAAACAGGGAAAAGTTAAAACCAGGATTGAAAAAAAAAGGGGTCACCGTACCTGCAATAATTAAAAAACATCCAGTGTACAGAAATCATGCTTCCAAAATGTTGTCCTTTACAAGGAAAACTCAGAAAAAAAATAATTGTATCTGCCTGCATAATGTTAAACCAAATACCAGCTATGTGAATTCACTTGGTAAACAGGTATTTGCACAGACACTTTCAATTAAAGAGAATACCTGATCACTTTCTTGGGAAGTTTGGCTAATTCCTCTAAACTTAAGAGTATCCAAAGAACATCTCACTTTATCATACACATCTATAGTCACTTTTCCAGCAAGAAGAAACAGAAAAACAGGCATTTCAGGCCAAGGCCATGCACCCCTGTCTAACGCAGGTGTCTAAAACAGGCAGATCTAGTGACTGACTGATAATGCCACATTTTCCTTCAACTCATCATAGCAGGATGAGAGATGATCGGTTTAAACTAAAACCCTGTCTTTTAGAAGGCTAACCTTAAGGGAAATAAATGCTGTCTTAAGTGTTACTAAAGCTTTTACACATTGCCTCCCCAGTACTTTTCAGATGCAACAGAGAAATTGGGTGCACAATATTGTGCCTTCTTTATTCTTGCAGCATAATCACATTCTCCAGTGAAGGTGCAAGAGGTGGTGTCAATGTACCTGATCTTCTGAACACCAGGCACGATATTTAAATAATGTTTCTAGGATTTGAAACGTTAACATTACAGTGTACCGAAATCAAGGAGACAAATCAATAGTTTCATTTACTATTACTATGCAGCAACCTGAATATTCAAAGGTGCCTGCCAAAATTATGTCTTAATCTCTGTCAAAAGATTAAGACCTAATTTGCACAGGGGACTGTGCAATTACCACTTACTTAGGTGAGTAATTAGTAATTTTGGCAAAAAAGGTCCACATTGGACATGGGACAGAATCTTCCCTGTAGATTCTTGGACTAATTACCTAAAAAGTAAAAGACCAAACTATTACAAACATGAAAAAACACGGAGTCAAAAAAAGTAGCTCAGTGAATTCAATTACTTTTATTCTGCTTCCTGTAATTTGTGTAAAGTTTAGTATAGTTTTTATTTTAAGCCCATATCTTGATTCTTGATTTGGGTTAATTCTGAAATTAACTAAGCCACACATAAAGCTCTGTACATTAACAAAGTTTGTTCTAAGGGCCTGTCAAAAGTTTTACCAGTTACGCCAGTAGTTTCAGACACATTAAGAAATAGCACCCTCATGGTTTTCCTGGTCTTACATTGCTAAGTAAAATGGGGACCACAGCAAATAAATTTGAGCACGAGACATGTGATTATCCATTCTCTCTGTCATGCCCTCACTCTGTTTCAAATTGGTCCAACTTGCTGTTTTCAAGACAAAATTTAAGCATGCTCATAAATGTTCACTCCAGGGACCATTTCCCAACAAAACTACAATCGTTCAGATCCCACCAGCTCAGCTCCCAAGAGACTCACTGGTCTCTCCTGACACACCGCAGGGCAGGCAATGAATACCCACATAGACCCTTCATCTCATGCTATAAAAACCCATCACTTCAGTGGACCACAGCACAGCCCTTGCCCTATTTAAGTTCTTTGAATCAAGAATACAAACAATCACAATCATCAATTTGTCCCAAAAACAATGCTGGGACTCATTACGAAGCTGAAAAATGATGAAAATTGCATATTACTCAGTTCTTAAAGCTTCTGAAAAAGGGTCTGAACAGCAGCATTACGACAAAGTTTAAGCAGAGCTTAAGATTCAAGAGTATTTCTTACTAGACTTAAAAGCATTCTTTGATATCTCTGGGTACTAGATTGTATTTTTCAAAAAAATGAGCTGTACGTTTCAAGAGAAACACTGCCCAGCCTAATTAACATTTAGAAAGGGCTTTAAGGTCCTTGGACGAAAAGCAAGATCTCATGTAATTTGTGATATCACACCAAGCCTTAATTGGCAATACTTCAATGACTTTAATTTAGAGAATAACTTAACCTCCCCACTACATTACTAATTTGCCTAATTACAAGGAAGAATCATTGACTATCCCACTATGGAAGACAGACTTTAAAATGGCACAATCTTGTAGGTGAGAGCATTTTGTTTACCTGGAAACTATCTCCAGAAGTGCAGTACTTCAAAGCAGAACATTAAACACTAGTTGTTGGTCTTTTTTTTCTCTCCAGAAAGGTATTCTGCAATTAAGTGCAAAGGCCAGAAGCTAAAATGCTTAATCCTCTTACAGTTTATTAATCCATTTACTAAGAACAATGAAGATATCACTACATTTTTTTCTTAAGCATGTCTCAAGTAAGAAAAAGTTAGTGCTTGACAAACAAAACCCAAGTTCAATAAAACTACATTTTCACCTGCAAGAAGGAAAATGAAACCCCTTTAAACAGTGCCTTAAGGCAATAGTCTCAGAAACATTTACTTAATCAGCACTCTTAAACAAACTTACTTAACTGCATTTCTCCATTACCATCTACTGTGAGAATCCTTAACTCAACAATATTGTAAATCCCTGAAAAGAAAGAACCACGTTGAAAGGCAAATAGACTAGTGCATAATTGACAAAGGGACAAGCATTTAAAGAAAGGTAACACCAAAAATCAGGAAAGCTAGGTATAATCTCTAGCACCTTCAAGCAACAAAGCATCCTTACTGCTCCAGGAAAGAGAGAATTAAAATAAATAAATAAACAAGACCAGCCAAAACACAAACAACAAAAATCCAAAGAAAAACAACAACAACAACAACAACAAACCCAAAATCAGACAAAACCAAACAAACCGGAAAACCACCGAGCCAAGCACTTCACAAAATGAAACTGCAGCTGGCTGAAACTGAGAAGGCACAAGACATGGTCTCGAAGCTCAGCGCGAAAGGATGACCAGCACCGGCTCCCCGCTATGAGCAACACGGCCACCACGCCGCCTTTCTGCACCGACAGGCGGCACTCGGGGCCAGGCTCCAGCCCCCCGCGGCCGCCAGGTACACGGGCCGGGCGACGGGCCAGGCCCTCCGGGTGAGGAAGCGCCACCAGCGCCAGTGGGAGGAGGGCGCGCATGGAGGGCGGCGCGGCTCCCGCAGCCACCGCACCTGCGCTCCGACAGCCCGGGAAACAACGCAGCGCTCAGCGGCGGGACAGAAAGGAGCCGGGGAAAAATAGTGCCTGTGTCAGAGAGAAAGGGCGGTTTCGAGTATAAGGAAAGCTCGCCATGTCCTTGGGATGTAAGCACGCATTTTAAAGGGGAACAGAGAGCAGCAGAGGGGAAAAGATGGGCTCCTACCCAAACAGTATCATGAGCGATAAATAAAAGGGACTGGAAATCAGAAACTCTTTCATAGTGGGCAACAAGATCTGAAAGTTTCCATCATTTCAAACTCAGTGTTGATACGGGTCAATAAGAAAATCCCTACTTTTAGGAATGTTTGCTGTAATCTGTTCCTTGAAAAAATGACAGCTATGGAATGAATCAAGTAACTGCTGTGAAAAAATCATCTGTTCTGCAAAAGGCAACTTCTCTGCCAGCTGGTATTTAAGAGACAATTTTATGTAAAGGAAAACAAAACAGAATACATTCATTCAAATTCACCAAAAGGTAAAATGTATTTATTTTCCTGACTGTAAACAATTTCTTCTCTTAGACACACAAACCCACCAGTATCACAGCTGATGGCAATTTCTAAATCTGAAAAATATTCTTAGAAATCACGAGTGTGGCTTATCAGTGTCAAAATCCATCATGTGGATCCATGAGAAGAAATTCAACCACTAGCCCTCCTTTCAAGTTTATTCCTTAGTGAATACCTAATCAGAGTGGTATACAGGATGAGACACAGAAAGGGCCAGATTCTTCTGAGGTGGACCTTCAGTGAAATTTGAAAGATATACAATTTAAAGACCATTTGTAGTTTCATATTTTAATTTAATATTCATCTTTTAATATTCATCTTTTAATTTAGTTGGATTTGTTCCTGAGCAATGCTATTCTAAGATTCTATGATTAGTAGTTACCTTCCAACCCATTTAACAATAACAACTTTGTCTAATTTGTTCTACAAAACAAACCAGAAAAACTCAACCAAGCAAAAAAAAAATCAGGAATACAAGGGTGAAATTTGCACATATTAAAAGAAACTCATTTTATTTTTATCCTCTAAATATGCAAATATAATGAGCTCTCTATATAGCTATAAAACACAAATTATACACCTACAAAGCACAAATTAAAAATTTGGTCATGTAAATATTTACTTTACAGTTCCACTAACTGCAGATATTTATTCCACAAGCTGTTAATTAGGGGTTCTGAAACAAAGATAACTTCAAACTTGATCTGAGAAACACAATCAGAGAGCGATGTATAATCTCTATTTGAACCAAACACTGCACATCCAACTAATGTACTGAGATAAATTGTGATCCTGCAAATATTTAGTTACAAGAATATCCAATGGAACTGTCCAAGGATGTCAACAGAAGCTCTATTTATTGACTTAAGCTGAGTGCCAACAAAACAAAAATCTGCTTATCTTCATTGATAACATGCTTAGAAAGTCAGAGGAACTGGACCACGCCTACCACTCCAATTTAAAAGCACTCACCAGGCCCACCTTAGCTACTCAGATAATTTGACTACAGCTGCAGAGCAAGTGGGAGAATAGTTGTAAGCACAAGCTTAGCCAACATACAAGTATGAACTTATTTAAAGTGGTTAGGAAAATAAATCTTTGAAACATCTTATCTCACCAGACCCTTATTCACAGCAAAAACTTCTGTTTTGTCAGCTAAACTGGATCAAAAAGTGTTTGACAAACAAGAGTCTTCACTGTAAAAATTAAGGGGCTTACTGAAAGCACCCATGTAATTAAAAGAATTAGACTTGTTTCTCATACCTACAGAATAACAGATTTAACTTAAAGGACATGCTTACAGTTTTTATAATATGAGTTGCTTCAATAATTAAATATTTCGGCTGCTTTCTGCAGTCTTTCTTTGGATTTGTATAACTAATTCAGTCTTGTTAACATTTCACACACTCTGCCTTATTCAGATTTCCTCTCATACCACACATGGAAGCACCACTGATAGAAATCAGACTCCTAAACAGAAGCTCAGATCAGTGTTTAGTCAGCATCCTTTCAAAATAGCTCAATTCTGAGATGCACTCTTTACAAAGCATTTAATTCCATCCAAAACCAAACTAATTTAAATTTCAGTGGAACCACTCTCCATGTTATCTTGTTCCGTACTCTGCCAAATCAGGTCACCTCAATGGTAACATTCAGTCAGTCTTTCTCTTGGCTTATCCTCAAAAATACTCTGTTATTCCTAAATGGTAAGTAGGTATATTATCAAATATTATGAAGCTCAGCTGAGAACGGTATCTCACACATCACAGCAATGGATTTTCAATATGCGTTTTATTGCTTATATGTTCTAAAATTGAAAAAACTCATAAAACTAAATGCTCATGGTAAATTAGATATAAAAAAATGCAACTCTTAATACATACTTGGTAAGAGACACTTTTTAATTCAGCTGGGTAGACAAAAACAAACATATTTCTTCACAAATGATGTCTTAGAAAAAATCTTCCCTATCAGAAAATAATCTACGTGTGATGTCACTGTGATTTCACTACGTTGACCTAGTGCTTCACTTTAGGGCAAAGTAATGAATTTCCAAACTACGCAAGCCAAAACAACATCTGAATACATACTACTTCTCCTCTCATCTAGAGCCATTAAGTGGCAACCAGTTTATTATCATTGCCGTTAACTTTTGAAATGCTTTGTCTTCCCATCACCCTCTACAGAGCCCCTCAGTACATAAATGCACAAAGAGTGATTCAGCACTTGGCACCAGTGACAGGTGAGGGGGAGGTGGGCTGGCAACCTGTTCTTTCATGCCAAATCTATCCTTAGTTGTACTATCAAGGTAAAGCTAACAAACCTATCTTAATCCATAATTTTCTACTTTGTCTACAATAAAGAATTAAGGAGAAGAGACTTCGTAGAAGAACCTTCAATTGTATCAGAGAGCATTGTTTTAGCAACTGATTTGACTAATTAATGCTGTTTACACACCAAGTTTGCTGGAGTTCTTTTCTTTAAGAATGTTTTACGTTGATTTAACTTCGAAACATTAGCATAAGGTGCTCTTCAATTGAAGAAAGAATGTCTAAAGAAGGCAATGCCTCGTTTAAACTGATCCCTAAACTTAAGTAATTTAATCACTATACTTTTCTTGTGTATACAAGGCCTTTGTGTTACAGTAGCCCCTTAAAAAGGTGTAGGCTTCGAAGATATTGAGAGAAGAATGCTTGATGTATCACGAACCCAAAATGAGCTGCAGTTTGGGTACACAAGGCTTTGTTTGATTGCTCCCTCCTAACCAGCTTGTCCTATGCTAACAACTCTTAGGACAGTTATATTTGCATGACAAGGAAGAAGAGATTTTTAATCATTCTGTGTGTAGAATAAGTGGATACCTATTATGCCACTACACTGAACTAAAACATCATAACTTAGGCAAGCCAAGGCTGGATAGACTAATATTTTTTTCTAAAATCTATGCAGGCACCACATGAACACACACAGAGAAAGGAAATAAAGGCATTACTCAGAAAATAATTTACATTTAGCGAAAGGGATTTCGTTTGCCACAGTCTATGCCTAAGCAAAACAAAAGAATATCTTTGTGAAAGCAAATTTCACATACAAGCAATCTGCATAATGAACTTTTCTCCAGTAGCACTCGCCTTTTTCTGTATAATAGAAGCCTGTGTGGATGACAGTGCACATGCTCCTGTTATAATGCCTTGGGAGAAAACCATAATTCAGTGAGGCAGGGCCCCACCTCACTTCCTTCACTGACAGGTGCTTGACAGTCCTTGTGCCCAGGGCATGCAGCTGTGGCTTCCCCTCTCCTCCTGCAACAGTTAACACTATCCTCACCAGCTGCTGGACAACCCAGTACGGCTTGTGAAGAATTCTATACACACCTCCTTTTCAAGATTCTCAGAATTTGAATCTCATAGTGGTTTGCTTTCAGGCTGCTCTACAACCTCCTTTCCAGTTTTTTTAATAGTTTCTTCAGATATTTATATTTGTGTAAAATATGAGAGATGAGTTTGTTAATCTGTTGTTTTCTCCCTTACTGTTCTATTTGCTTGCTTGTATTTTCACATCCAGATCAATAAACACAAAAGTAAGATTTCTATCTTCCATTTTTCCTACTTCATACTTCCCATCCCTGTGCCTATTTTCTCACAGATTTTTCTCTCCTGCTTTTAATTTTTCCCCTTTAACCTCAACTTCCTTGCCTGCTAATCAATAACAACCAACTAGATTGTCTAACAGCAGAATTATGTTCTTCATACAGGAAACAGAACACTGATTTAAGTGTAAGGACACACATAAAATACAGTTTAGCACCTGCCCAAGGTAGAAATGGACACAAATTCCAATTCTTCTTGCTATACCAGATCACGTCAATTATCATCCCAGTACATTCCTCCCTTATATGCCTCTTCTCTTTCACTTTCCAGCAGATTTTCAGAGGCAAGGCAGTTTCCTCTAGTATACAGCCATACTTTACATGGGTCTACATGAAAACTGAACATTTAAAAAAACCTAGGTGAAAGTCTCACATTTTTTTTCTAAAGTATTAATCCATGAAACATGTAAAGTGTTTTCTGTATGTCATGACTGCCTCATTTGTCTTTGTTTCTAGAACGGACCTGCATCAGAAGAAGGGAAGATGTAGACAATTCAAAAATGGAGCTACCTGGGACAATGGACAGCATTTTTAGGCACAGCCAAAGGGTTTGACATAATTTTTCTCAGGTTTTCCTACTTTGCTACTTATCCTACATCAACTGAGAGAGCTCAGAGATACCATACTACCAATATCTTCCTGGTGTATCTGGGAAATTTTCTCCTTGCTCTCTGCAGACTATCCCTTACAGATGAGACAATCAACAAACTTCTGCAAAAAGACTAAAAAATAAGATAGTAGAGGTTTCATTACCTCCTGTGTGATTTGCACATAGGCAAACTACAGGTTTTTTGATGGAGGGAGAAATCCCAGTTCATTTTTGGCTCTTCCCTGAACTCCACACCCACCTCTGGTGTCAGCTGTGGTTGTGGGCGTTCAGTTTGATCCAGGGTTTGGCACTGATCTTCTGTAGCTCTTCAGTAGCAGTATATTTGGATAAAGTATTTTCCATTGCCTTATTATTGCTCTGACATACTCATTTAGCTTTTTACATGAGGGAATTCTCGTTTAATTTACTGCCACAGTAAAGAAAGCAAGAGTTTGGGCTACTATTTATTTATTTGAATTGATCACTTGCCACAGATGGGCAAGGCACTACAGATAAACAGCACATCATGCCTTAAACAGGCCAAGGCGGTAGGTAGTAGGATTTCTTGCTTTCACACTTGATTTCATAGATGTGGCATTTTGTTTTCTTTTGTAACAATATTTTGTGTCTTTTATGTAGTTAAAAGGGGTTTTTTTCATTGTGCAAAGCTGGTTCTCAAGCTAAAAAAGACTGGGAGGAGGGGGTTCTGAGAAACTAGGAGGACAATAAGTGCTTTAAGCAACTCAGGAAGTGATTTCAAGAATATTGGATAAATAACCCACTTATAGAAGGAAGAAGAGGAGAGGGAGAGGGAGAGGGAGAGAAGAGGGGAGGTCCAAACCCTGCCCTGTAACTTGCATAATGCATCTTTCTAAAGAGACAAACATACAAAAGCAGAAAACCACAGCATTTGGGAGCTTCATTTAGTTCATTAAACCAACAGAAAAACTATTAACAACAGTAGTTTCACAGAAACATACTATTTTCTTACTGAGAAACTTGTTGGTCTTTATATTTTTCAGCCAATACACCTGCCCACGAGACCAACATGACTTGTAAAACAGTTCTGCTCTATTTCACAGACCTGAGCATCTTAGTGAGCATCACACTGTATTTTCAGACAGCAATGGAATGGGGAATTTCTGGAATAAAATATACAGTAACTGACATCTTTCATAGAAGTTTTGTTTCCCACCTAGAACCAGTGTTGGAATACCACCACAAGAATGGTAAATACCATTTGAGCTCATGAGGCCAGATCTCCCAAAGCAGCTCCTAACACAGTCCCTGGAAGAAATATTCCAGCCAGAATTTCCATTTTTGTCAATAGCAACATATTGGCGTATGCACTGAGTCACCAAAGATGATCTTCCAGGCCAAACATCCGTCCATACAAATATAGAATTTGCCTGGGCAGAGTTTGCAAGAGATCATTTTTCCAGATGGAGTGCAAAATACATTTCATTTGAGGCCCTCAGGTACTATAGAAACAAACCATTTTAAAGAGGTCCTATGTTTATCTCTGTGGCGTGAATAAGGTAGAATAAATAACTAGGATAAGATTGTAGACAATGCACTTCACAGCAAAAAACAGAACCATAAGGAAGCTATTCTTGTCCCTTAGAGCCTTCAAATCTTATCTAAGCAATCACCTTCTTCTCAAAATTGTTCTTTCATCCACTATATTGAATTTCTTGGACTCAAGGCAGACATAACTGTGAAGTTTTAAGCAGCAGCTGTCTGACCACAAAGTTAGTTAAAATCACCAAAAGAAACCCCAAACAACTCCACTGATACACATTACCACCTGCCTCACAATGTATTTTAGGCAGTATTACATATGTGTGCCTATCATGATTTACACTGCAATCTGGTGACACCCAGTATGTTACAAACCATTTTGCTGACCACTATAAATTTTTATACTCAGTCAGAACAAAAGTATTTAGGATGATTCATTAGTTATAAAAGGACAAATTCTGGCTGTATAGAAGCCAGTAGAAAAATTTCTCCCAAGCTTTTAAGCAAAGACTAAAAGTGAAGTAGTAAATGGACATCTGACCAGAGCTTCTGCCTCACCACACTATTTGTATTGTTTCACCCCACTAGGCTGTAATACAAGCCAGTCAGCCTTTATACAACTGCCTTCCTCAAAAATATCTTCCTGACTCAGAAAGAGTTCTTCAGGATCCTGAGTCTTCAGGAACTCAAAAAGCTACCACTTTCATAGTTTCTCCAAAAACAAGAAAGGAAAAGAATCTTATTTGTTTCACTCCTTCTTCCCTGACACCATCAGGGGAAAGGTCCCCCATGATGGTTTCCCTACTTCCTAGCAGTTCCTCATGGCCGTGCAGGCAACAGATCATCCAGCAGCCCTTAGGGATGGTGACATCAGCTGGCAGGAGTCTTTCAGGACTTACCAATGGCAGCAATGCAGGCACCTGCCTGCATTAAACTGTTTATTGCAGGACCAGCTGTGTGGAAACCGGGTCACTTCTGAACACAGATGATGCAGCAGGGACGTGTAACTGATTCTTGTGACTAAGGGCTCATCAAGTCTTGCCAAGTTTAATTTAAACCCTCAGGGCTTAAATCAGGGAACAAGCTTCCCCTATGATTCTCCCCTTCTGTTTTTGGAAAATATGACAGAGGCAGCTTCCCAGGCCAGGTACCTTCCATTCCTTCCCAGACCTTCCCTTCCATATACCAGGGACCTTCTTACACTCTAAAACGGATAGAAGAAAGAAGGTATACTTAGTCAACAATGTGCAATAGAGAGAGAAAGATAAAATATTGCACTGTGGCTAAGAGGCTCACAGCAGTAGCCATCAGGTTTGCAAACTCTGTTGGGTGCTGATGCAATGCCCCCAGTTGCTCTCCTGTTTCTTCCAGCGGCTGCCCCAGGTACACTGGGAAGACCTGCCTTCAACTCTCAGAGTTGGTAGGAAATGTTAAAAGCTGACTTAGAAAGATTTGGGGGTAAGGAGTGAACGATGAATCAGTGCAACATTTCTCCTCCGTGGTTTTGTCTGCCACAATCGCATCACATCACTGTGCCTGAAAACAGCATGAATAGCTGATTTGCTAGCACACATCAGTAATTTTTTTTTTAAGCTCAAAAGATGTTTTAGGCTCCATAGACTTCCTCTCCAGTACAGGCAGCTGAATATTACATTCTAACTATTTTAGTGGTCAAAGGAAAACACTTCTGTCCATGGTTATTTTTGAAAGTGAAAGGAAGATAAAATTTAAACCAAAAAAATCTGTCACACACAATTTGCTGTAAATATCTCCAGTTCACAAAATAGTTCTGAGACAGCAAAAAGTACTAGTGGGATATATGAAATAGTTTTTTGAAAAGAAACCAAGAGTTTGTGTAGATGGCATGCTTCAGTAAATGGATAATGTAAAGATTTTTATTAAACCACTCTTTTTGTTCAATAACCTTTTTCACTATTAAAGTTATCAAAAAGCATTTACATGATAAGTTGTCAGCATTCTATATGAAAAAAAAAAACCTGCTAATTCAATAGGAGGCTGTCATAAGTGTCAGTGCTAGGCTGACATGGGACTATTACTTTTTTTTTCCCTACCATTAATTAAAATCTCAGTATGACAAAATGTACATTGCAAGAGCAAGTGAAAAAAAAATACAAGGAAAGCACTGAATGAATCAATTCATTATGCATGTATTCACTACTAAGTTCTTTTTTCTTCTGTTACTTTCCCTTCTAAATCTTCTGATTAAGCTTTACATTAAGTCAGACAAGCTGTCTCCTACAAGTAATGAATATAGGGGTTTCACTATAATGATATGTCTTTTGGTACACCAGCACTATACAACTACAATTACATTTTCACTAGCTAGATGATCAAGGAAACTTTGACTGTGCTTTCTGTAAAAAATCCATGGATAAGAGGTAAAAAAACCTGTGAAATGACAAGCACATTTGAAAGTGAAATACGTAAGTAAGCAGACAGTCCTGTATGTGTGATTTTTTTTTTCTATATAACGTAGAGTGCTGGTTAGCAGCTTAGTCACTTGAGAGCAAATGATTATTCAGCATCAATAACCCCTATTATGAGCTGTGAATTTTTTAAGTTGAAAGTGGTAAATAACCGAATAAGTATAAATTACTGGGGAAAAACTTAACAAAAGCTTTTTAATAAATCTAATTTCACATGCGTTCATACTCTGTTCTGTAACTAAGAGGACTTTAATTTGAAAAGTTCATTAGATTAAAAAAAAAAATTCCTTAGTCCTTGTAGCATATTTAATTTCCTGGATCTGTTGGTTTCAGGTTTAAGTAATGTATACAGCTCTAGGTTAAATCTTTGGACACCTGTGAGGGAGGAAGAACAAAGGAATACTCAAAGCCTCAGGGAATTGCCATATTCTCCATTTTAACAATGAGATAAAATACTGGAAGATTCTGACAGAGATGCAGAATAGCACCTGCATCCAACCCCATACCCTCAGAAAAATCAGTGATGTTTTCACTTATTTGCAATTGTTGCTGCTGAATTGGGGCCTGAAGAAGAAACTGCAGAATAAAAGAGCAGATGGAAACCCCAGAAGAGCAGATGAAGAACTGCCAAGAGTGACTGAGGTGAAACAGAGCCAAATATTTTTATCAACTCCTAAAAGGAGACATTTTTGGTAGTGAGATCAGAAGCTGAGCAATCACACCAAATTATGCTCCAACCTGAGATGAAAGTTTTAGTTTTGTTCTTCCAGCCAGTATAAACAATAAAAGAAAAGAAAAACATAATAGGAACTTTCCTAAATATATTGAACAAAACCAGAGACAACCTTATAACTTAAAAGCTCTGGAGGGGAAGTCCACTAGAAAACAAAATACTGGATAGAGGGGAGATGCTACACAGCAACTCCGTTTCACAAAGGTGAGCGTGGTTTGTAAGATGAAGGTTATTTAACTGTTATCGCTTTACGGACTGTTTGTTGTGCTGGTGGAAGGCAAAGGTCAGACCTACACTAAAGAAACTTTAGCTGATTATTCAAAAGTCAGGGTTCAAGTTTGTACTGCTGCCGTTACTATCAACAAAACTGCATCTTGGGCAAACTGAAAGGTGATGCCTGGTTCCAGACTACTGGTGCACAACAGCCTGACTCCATGAGGTGTACGCCTGGGAAAGATGTCTGTGACGGGCTGAGAGGGCAATTAAAGCTTTCAGAGGTTGTTCAGGAATGAATGTGTCTGATCAGAATAGAAACAAAGAACTTGATCTGTCCAAATTTTCATTCACCAAAAGCAAAACTAAAAGACTGTGTTCTGGCAATTTCCCCTAAAAGATGAGGGGACAGAAATCCTGGGATTCGTTAAAGAACTCCGTTAAGCATTTTAACAGACAAACCTAAAAAGGCTCTGTACACAGACAAGAGGCTTTTATTAATTAAAACCAAATATAAAATAAAATATTAAAAAAAAGTCAACAACAAAACTGCATATTGTCCAGAGTAGAAAAGGAGGACCAGTCTGGAAGAAAAAATAAGTATCTTTGAAAGTGAGGAACTGTAACACTCACATTTGAATGTAAAACTCTCTGGAAAAGTGATTAAACCATAGAGAGGGACCCGTATGCTTTAGAATATGCCACATGTACAAAACCTGTCCCTGACATGCGACAAGAGTGACCAGCTGTGTGTGGAACCATTTAACTGGGCTATAATGAATTCTAGCTTCTCTAGGAATTACCCAAGAACTGCACAGCAAAGGCATCATTTCATTTGCCCCCTTCCATCCAGCTTCTCACCCTCCTACAGCTGGTCCCAGCATGTTACTCAGTCCACAGTGCTTTTTTCATGCCCAAGTTTTAAGACGCTGAGCAACAGGAATTGCTTCCCACATTGCCGAACCTTCAGAGTCCCCATGAAGCCTCAGATTTATGGTGATTTCTTCTTACTCCATCTTAACCTCTGTCTATCAGGGAATAGGAGTCCCCAGAGAGCGAGTATTTTCATTGGGCGCTGGCAGCAGGCAGCACAGGCACGCTGCTTGCTGCCGATGAAAGCCAAGATCTGTGCAGCTAGATCTGAGAGCAAGACCCTAAATGACAGATATGACACAGAAACACCCAGCCCTTTCACTGGTTTACATTGCTTGACATAATGTAACTGGAAGTGGTTTTCGCAGAATCAGAGAATAACCGGAGTTGGAAGGGACCCACAAGGATCATGGAGTCCAACTCCTGGCACTCCACAGGACACCCTGAGAATCACACCACGTGTCTGAGACCATTGTCCAAGCACTTCTTGAACTCTGTCAGGCTTCGTGCTGTGACCACTTCCCTGGGGAGCCTGTTCCAGTGCCCAGCCACCCTCCGGGTGAAGAACCTTTTTCTAATATGCAACCAAAAACTCCCCTGACAAACCTTCGGGCCATTCCCTCGGGTCCTGTCACTGGTCACCACAGAGAAGAGATCAGTGCCTGCCTCTCCTCTTCCCCTCATGAAGAAGTTGCAGACTGCAATGTGGTCTCCCTTCAGTCTCCTCCAGGCTGAGCAGACCAAGTGACCTCAGACGTTCCTCATACAGCTTCCCTTCAAGGCCCTTCACCATGTTTGTTGAAATCCTTTGGATGCTCTATAGTAGCTGAATATCTTTCTTATATTGCAGTGACCAAAACTGCACACAGTATTAAAAGGCCCAGATGGTGAGGTTGATTTTTGGGCAGCCCAGAGTGAATATTCAACACTTCAGTGCACACAAGGGTTTGCTGGAAGTGACCTTAATAACATGGTTGTCTACCACTTTAACGCAAAAGCCAAAAATGGATATAGTAAGTGTAATACTGTATATACAGTTAAAAGAAGTTGTCCTTTATAATGTGTTCATAAACATAAGCAGTGTGCTTTGGAAAAATCAAACCAAAAATTAATAAGCGTCAAGCACCCGCAAAATCTGAACTGGTGATTACAATTTTGGGTATATAATTGGGGACCACTGATAAATGAAACTGTGCTTTGGAAGGCAGATGTATATTGCACTTCAGTGGGGAATTTGCACTCATTCTCCCACAAAATAGTCTGTCAATTCATCAGCTCAACAGTAACCTTCTTTTTTCTTTTTATTACTAGATTACCATCTTTTATGTTTGGATGAGATGCGGATGACAGCCCATTTTTCCCTCGCAATCAACTCCATCTTATCCAAACTATTAATGTAAGAGTTCCAAGACAGATTTGCCAGTTAAGTCAATGCCCACTGACTTGAATGAGATCAAAACTCAGCCCTTAAGCAACCGAAGAAATGTTAGGTGGTACAGCTACTCAGTACACAGACTTTTTCTCTCATAAAAAATATACTTGAAACAATAGATTCAGGTGACAGAGTGATTTATGTCCTCGTTACCTTTATCAACATTTTCACTATACTAGCAGTTCACTTTGGAATCGCTTGTTTAGTTACAAAATGAGCTGCTATATCACAAACATTTCTGCAAGTACAGTAACTGGATTCAAAAAAAGACACACTTTTTTTCCAGGAAAAATCTGCATACTACATAGAACAGTAAGCTTTTAAAGCAAGTCATCCTCAAATACAAAGTGTCCCCCAGGCAGGTTTGACTAATCTAAACTTAATATCAGCCTGTTCTGTAAAGCAGTGAAGTGGCTGGCAAACACTTCCGAAAGATTTTATCTAAAACACATAATGACAGCAATTTCCCATTTTTCATTTACATTACCAAATTACATAAAGCCTTCACAATTAAAACCCAAGTTCATGCACTTCTTCAAGTTACAGTTTATCTATCAAACTGTTTCTGTGTCAAAATATACTACAGCAGTACCCTCAGTTTAATTGACCTCATGGAGATGACTGAGAGTGAAGTCTTGCTTTGTAACTACACAACCACATTTCAACAGCATAAATGAAGCAGACATTTTATAACCAAAACTTGCAATTGTTTTAGTACAATAAGTATCTATAAGTCTAAGTAGATGATCTAAAAAAATTCAAACTACCACCTATCTGGTGATAGGTAAGAATTAAAACACAACGTCATTTATATAAGCAACAACTGGAACAATAATTTTGGAACTACCCAGTTTCTTACTACTCTACTAGCTTTGCTGTTGAAGAGAAACTTGACAGCTCCAGTCAGAGCAAATTTTAACGGTCTCCTTCAGGCAGTCCTCTTTGGGAATATTTTTATCTCAGTTTTTATCTACAAGGCTGTGATGCACTGACAAGCTTTCCTCACGGACACGTCACTGGGTGCATCAATATTGCATTATATTAGTAGCTATATTCAAACCAAACCAATCCATACGCCAGTCTACATAAAGAAACACTACTCCCTCTCACAAACTTGCAGTACCATGTGTCTTCTAAAGACCTACTTCCTCCTACATGATTGTCAGAAAACTGACAGGAAGGTACTCTGTGCAAGCTTTATTTCAGAGAATTCTCTGAAAATAAATAAATAAAACACAACAAGCCAAACATAAACTCAGGAAAGCAAAACCCTTTCGGTAAACTATAGATGTGCTACAAGATCCTTAGACAAATATGACATAGTGAACACAGATATCAAACAGCTAAATAATATGATGATATGCAATACTGGAAAAACATGATAGGCCAGAGTGGTTGAAAGCTAAACATTCAATACTGGACCGAAATCCCTGTTTCAAAACTCAGGATGAAAATAATGTAAATAGTTGTGACAAATTTTGTCCTTCTAGCAGGACAATAGCAGAATTTGCTAGCTTGTAATTTTTTTTTCAAAAAGAACATCTATGTTTAACTACAGGAATTCATTTAGACCACAAAAGGTGAGAATAATTCTTCTTCCATAAAAGTTAAAATACAGTGAAATAAAATAAATACAAAATCAAAATAAGTTGGAAACACGTATTTACACTGCCTTCTGCACCTTTAGTGTTCTGTGTCCTTAGAGCTCAAAACAATCCTCTTATTAAGGAGGTGCTTTTTTTTTTATTATATGGAACTATATGACACTTTTTTAAAATAACTGGAAATTCTTAAATACAGACACTGAAATACAGCCACATTAACAATACAAATCAACATTTCTCCACTATGTTAGTTAAAATCTTACATTTTGTGGCATGTGTGCAATGGATGAGGAATTGTTGGTGGCATCTTACCAGTGACCCTCTGAAAACTGTGGAGAGGCACAGAAGTCTCTCCTTCTTGCTCTGAATCAGGAGGAAATAGGAAAAGGACATCTGGGAGAGAACTCTCAGGTGCAACAGAAAGGACAAGGTTGCATTGCTGCATGGGGAGGGAAAACAATGGGAAAAAATGAGATCGCCCAATTTTCAGCTTTGAAAATCATGTCCTTAATATCAAAAACGTGCCATAAAAATGACAGTCTCTGCCTTCCTCCTCTAGCCAACTGTTAGAAAAGGCCATCCACTACGCCTGCACTGGAGGCAAGTCTCAAATGCACAGGTATCAACGCTGGGAGCACTGATTTTCAGCCAAGGGCAGCTCCTAGTAGAATGCATTTAGCTACCTATACAAAGGAGTCTGAAGACAGACTAGAGGACGGGTTGACATGATAAGCATAATCCAGCAGTTCTGCTTCCTTGGGAAAAAAAAACAAAACAGTGACCTCGACATCAAGCCTGTATAGCACTATTGCCTACCTACAGATGAAAAAAAGCTGACAGCCCTTTCAGTGGGAGAAACGTTGTTTCAAATCACCCTCTCTGATGGTGCACCATGAAAGTCACACAGCTTAAGTTTACATTAAAATTCAGGAAAGCCTGAACAGGGAATACACAGAAAAAAACTATGAAACAAACTACCAGGAGAAAAAAACAAAACAAAACAAAGCAAATGGAACAAACTAGAACCTGATCAATACCTTCTTGTTGAAATATAGCGGTGGCATTAAGTATTTTATGCACTTTTTTCCAAGCATCGCCAACATTTCCAGCTGGACAGCTGCTTGTCACCTTTGAAAGACGACACATACAGAACGCTAGCTATGGCAAGCATTTCTCATCTCCAGAGAATTTAGAGTATTTTTCTTCTTGGATGCAAAACAAGACAAAAATTATTAAACACTGTCCCATAGCTCTTCTATTATAGAGAAAGGCTATTGGGAAATGGTGCACATTTCGCCAAGTTTCCTTTGAGTCAGCTGCAAGATTCTTACTTGCCAAATGTAGTTAAAATAGAAAGCATAGATACTGACAGTAACAACTGAACCAAAAGTTTGGTGCTGTGGCTCTAATTAAAATCAGAGCCAAGAGAAGACACTGAAAGTTTTTGGGTTTAATATGTATGTTAAAGCGAATGCACTGAAGATTATAAATAAAAAAAGAAAAAAAAAATTTAAAATCCTCTCTATGCATAGAAAATGATAGATGCATCATCTACTGCACTTAATAAGATGTCTGAAATTTGTTTTATTCTATATACAAAAATCTTTATTACTTTATTTTTATACTTTACAATAAAAGTATATTTATAACTTTAGCACATCAACACTAGTTGATGTCCTAAAACTATGGGGAAAAAAACCCAGAAAACTAGTTATTGAGTTGAATGCATATCTGAAAGCATCTTATTTTAAGCATGCCTTTGGTACTTTTTACAAGGCATGATACACTATTTTCATTGTAGTAAAGTCGTTTACCAAATATGAAAATCCTAACATACTTGCAGTTCTTTAACATCCCTTCATTCTTGTGGAAGCTTACATCAATAAAATGTCAATGCATCTATTGCTCTCTGTCACAAAAAGAATTTTTCAAGATGTACAAAAGGACACCTGAAGCATTATGATATTCATGGGAAGGTTGGGCTTTCTAAAATTCACTCCACTGGCCCTGAGGAATACCCAGCAAGTACCCTCCAGACTCAGGGGGGAGCTGCAGGATTTATTCCCGAGCACAGCGTGGCATGCAGCCAAAGGAGTCATTTAGCAGAGTTTTTGGCCAAGCAGGAAAGTGTTCCATTTCTTCTGCCATTCATTGAGACCCACGAGGAAACTGAGACAGGAAGTCAGGCTTCCAGATAATAGGAGTGTTCCTAATGATGTCCTTTGGCTCACAGCACAAAACAGTTCCTCTATGCTTGCCCTTGCTACAACATCTTCTCTCCATATAATTTCCCACTGTAAAGGAGGAACAACAACAAAAGCTTTTAAAAGTAGTTGTCCTTTGCATCCAATTCAAAGGGCCTGATTAAACTACATGGATTATCTGCTTACTTGTTAATACTGTGTATTAACAGCAACTATTTGTTTTAAAACAGCTGATTATGCTTGAAAATTAGTCTACTGAAATGTCACTTCAGAAAGATTCTCCCATTGCAATGTCTGCATATATATATATACATATATAAAAACATCACGAAACACCAAAAAAACAGTTACACCATAATTACCTGGTTACCTCTTGTCTCCACTGTAAGGGACTATTGAAAAAAATACACCTCCAGTAAGTTTCAGTAAAGTGACCCTAAATATAAATTTTCTTCAGCTTGAAATTCTGACCTCATTAACGTGAAAGCCACCATGCCATCCATCTCATTAGAAGTAACAAGAAATCCTGAGAGGAACTGCAGTCTGACTGAAGAATTCAGCCTTATAAGTTGCAGCAAATAAACATAAAGCATTCAGTATTCATACATAAATGTGCCAGGACACACAAGTCAGATAAAAAATAAAAACACTGCTTTATCATAAAGGGAAAAAAAACCAAACAAAACCCCTTCATTGGCTGCTGTGGGTCCCTGCTCAGAGCATAACTCCCTCCTGCACACCACAGCTCACTTAACAAAATCCAGGGTCTGTGACACATCATTAATGCAGATTCTTCCACATCTTGCCTGTGGGATCTGCTGTATCCCAAGGCAGGATACGAGGCAGTGCTATTTTAGCTATGATAGTCCAAAGAGATGAAACTCAAAGTTTGCAAGGAAGGTAGCTATCTTTTCTTACACAATCTCACAGAAACAAAAAGCGTAACAAACTTCCTGACACACAATCTTTATAAGCCATGGCATTTCACCAGGTGTAAGAGCCACTGAACAATCCACAGCAGTGTCCAAATGCAAAACCAAAAGATCTCTGCGAGAACAATTCATCCATATTTAACTGAGTAACAGGTTAGAACAAAATACCACTAGGAATTTTGCTATGTGTATCATTACTTTAATTAAAAGTCACTACCTTAGCAGCAGATAAGTACAGACAGGAGTCTGATCCGCAGAAAAAACGCATTCAGAAATTTCTGCTGGAAATCATCTATCTATAGCTGTAGAAGGCTCAGCACAGGATAATTCACATCTCATTTGCATCTCAGTTTTACCTGATTACCCAGTTCCCCTGGCAAATGACCCATTCTCTATGATTTCTCTAAGCACCTATCCAGCCTTAAACACAGATACCTGTGACTCCTCAGGCAACAAGCAGGAAGGAAAACTAAATCCAGAACTGATTATGAAGAGGGTAGGAAGGAAAGATGTGTGTGTTTGGCTGTGCCCTGGCAGGCAAGGAGTCCCTGAGGCTCCATCAGTGCAGGAGCAACTCTTGCACATGCTCCTTTCCAATGGACAGCCAGCAGTAGAAAGGATTTATTTCAATATTAGAACAGCATAAAAGTAAAAGGAATCACAACTGATTGGCATGTAAGAATGGGGATGTTTATTTTTTTCATTAGCACTCACAAGTGGATCCAAAATCTTATCTAGGTCTTTGCTGATTTCAATGACACATCATCTGCCTGTTGGGAGGAGAACAAAATTTCTCCACTGATAAAACCTAGGATATTTTAGGTCAATGAAGTCAAGCCAGATTATGTGAGCAGAAACCAAGGGTCAAATAATTTTTCTTCTTCTATAAGATTATGTAGTTAGAACTGAGAATTACTAATTATGTTCATTTTTGTTGATTTTTTTCCTTATGGCTATTATTTAGTCTGACTTTGTTCATAATTAGGAAAGACAAAAAAAATGTTTAGAAAGGCTTGATTATAAATGTAAGGAAACCTTTGATTTCTTATACAAACTTGAACCTAGAATGTCTAGATCAATGAATCAGTAAAAATATGTTACGTGTGATGGAATGCTATACCATACACCAAATAAATCTAAAACACATTATTTAAAATCTCGAAAAATAGCCAAGAAAAATTATTTTTGTCCACGTTGATAAAGATTGTCATGACTTTAGCTGGCTCTACACATTTTTGATTTAAATCACCATAGAATAGCTTGCATTTCCCTCCAATATTTTAGCTTTAGCTAAAAGATATGCATATCTCCATAAACATATTACTGATCTCGGAAGCATCTTTGTATTTGGCTCTCTTCCATAAAGCAAAAGGAAGCGTATGTTATAAATTCTCTTTACTCATGTTTCACTTCTGTAGACACACTGACTGTGATCCATCAGCACTACATTTCATATTTAATTCAGCTTCTTCCAAATTAAAGATATTATGAATGAAAACACCCAAAAGACGTGGACTAGGTTTCTGTATTTTCACCTGTATGTCATACGTGAAAGGGTTTCATCCTCCAGAATGCAGATAAAAAACTGAAAAAACCAGGAAACCCCTCCCCTACACTCTCTGCTCTCCACCACTCCTTCAATTTAGTGATCAAAGGATCAAAAAACTGTAAAAAGCAAACCTTTCCATGACAGGCAAAGATTTTTCTCCTTATTTCCTTCCCTTACCAAGTAACTCCAGAACACTCTGTAACTAAAACCAAGAACTTTCTTCAAACAAGTATCCTCAGTCAAATCTAGACTCGTTTATCACCTGCAGTTCTCACTCTGGCCATGACTTAAGTTCAACACACTGAAGAAATATCGTCAGAAAGAAAACAGAAGTTTTCAAAACACAAAAGTAACAAACTATGTGGTTAAATGCATGACTTGCAGTGAGGTAGGCTACAGGTTACTCAGCTCTTTTTAAGTAGAGCAATCTAGAGTAGCAATCCAGTAGCAATCTAGAGTTTTTGCAATCCATCCAAACTACACATAGCCTTGGAAAAAATACTTTCTGCTCTCTTATTTTACCATTAACTAATTCTTCAATTTATTAAATAAATGGAGACATTAGTATGCCTGTTCCTCCTAGTTTTCCAAGATCTCTTCAGCTTCTAGCGGCCTCTGGGTTAGGAAACGTGTTAATTTTGGGATATTGCAAATTGCTGAAGAGACTTTCAGGGCTTGTCAAACTTTAGCTAATGGCACGTGATTTTGTTGATAATATTACAAACTACATTGAGAACAGTTTCACATGCCTAGTGTATTTTGTAACAAATGGCTTATTATCTTTGACTTCATATTTCTTGAAATTATATTGATAAGGAACTGTATATGCAACTGCAACCACCATGTTCATCAGCATCTTTAGCCATTTGTCAGATTGAACAATTAATAAAGTATTCAGCTATGACAAGAAGAAACCTATCTCTAAAGGCTGAGAAATTGTTGCAGTAATTAAAATCCAGTCTTATCCTGTGGCTTCTTATAAGGGGAAAAAAAGAGAAAATCAGATGCTCTTCAAGCTGCTGGATTTTTTTCACACCCCAGTCCAGCAAGAAAGAACCTGTAATCACAAGGTCACTGAATGTAAGATTTCATGATACTCTTGTGTTAGTGATGACAACTGCAGAAAGTGGGGCAAAAATCCAACTGCCTTCATTGATGTGTCTGCAAAGCATGTGAGCACATGCATACAAGTAAGCCACAGCCCAAGTATAAAGAAGTAAATTAGTCAGCTCTGCTTATTACTTATTCACCTATAAATATTATCTCTAAAGTAACTGGAAACATTCCCACTGAGTCCAGTGGCCTCTGGATCAGATTTACACACAACTTGGCACTCACAAGTGGGGGAAAATCCAAAGGTAAAAAAGCACCCCCACAACCTGTACACATAACTTTAAAGAGCCTATGTTCTCTGTGCTTCTGTAGGCATCTGTGCTTCAATGGTAGCTCCTTAGGTAATCAGGTAAGCATGTGCATACGTGTGTTTTATAGATAAACATGCACAAGTGCACCATGGGATCCATAATAACAATCTATAAACATAGGTAACTGCAGTTTTCTTCTCGTATGCTTGCAGATATTCATTTTCATCAAATATCGTCAATGTGTTTACAATCATATTGAGCTTTGAAATTCATTCACTTCCCAAAATAGCTAAGTTGCATTTATCTTTTAGGCGTGCTAGAAGACATGAGTTTTTGAAATAGCACTTAGGAAGGGCTGAGGAACAAAGGAACTGCAACACTGGATCATATCCAAGGTCCTGTCTTTGACAGCAGTCACCACCAGCTGCTTCACAGAAAGAAAAAAGAATTTGCAGTAGGTAGACAAGGATAATCTTGCCACACATTAGGGTTCATCCTTGTTTCAAGCTACTAAATACTGGATTGAACTCTGAAGCCCGAGGTATATATGCACGTGAAAATCTTTATTGTTATCGTTACTAAATATCAGACTTCAGCTACCCCTGCTATCTATGTAAATGTCATATCATATATCCAAATATTGACTCAGTGGAATCCTTTGGCAGATTTCAATCTAAAAAAAGTTGTATAAAATCCCCACATATCTCCTTGTCTCTGTTCTGAATCTTCCACTTCAGAATTTAAGAGACTAATAGAAGTAGAAACAAATATCTTCTATTTTATCTTATTGTATAATTTCTGAAATTGTTCATGTTTATTGTGTTCCTTCTTTTTCATTTTTTCTTTACCAGCTTGAACATCTTTTTACCCTGTTTTCATTAAACAGTTTTTCCAATAAGGTAACTTTGGGGGAATAAAACCTGTATGAACCTGGTTCCTTTGCAATTTACAGGCTCAATTATCTTTTTTTTGTCTGAAGGTTTATTGTGGGTTTTTCTTTAATAATTTCTTTTCCAGGCACGAAAGATTAATTTATATAAGTTACCAGACCATAATGCTATTATGGCATTTCAGTAACAACAGAATAAGGGTTCCACAGTCCTGAATCAATAGTCTTGAAGAGCTCCACAGTTAAAGACGGAGTAGTTTATATTATGACAAAACGATGGGCTGATGGACAGATCGAAGGTCCTGGTACTAAAATGAAGATCATAAAAAGATGGTAACATGCCTCCAACGTGGTGCTGGCAACTTCTCATGGAAACACACCATGCTCTTCATTAGAAAAGGGCTAAGCAAATTGCCTGAACACAAAACAGCTACTTTATCAATTTGCCTATATATTTAAACAAGGGATGAAGCAGAGAACTGTAAGTGTGGAAAGAGTTGTGAAGCAGTGTAGCATAACCTACCTGCAAATAAAACTGAAGTAAGAGCATGATTGTAAGAGTAATGTTGAGTAAGGGGAAAAAAGCAAGTACAAGTGAAAATGAAGATGTATGCAAATTTGTTATAAATATAAGGACTTTTTACCAGATGGAGAAATTGGGCAGTTCATCGTCATGTTCTCACACCCGCAGAGTTGTTCTAAAACTACTCCTCATGAAAGCAAATATAATTCGCTGTGCAAGTAAACCGTTTAAATAAATCTTGATATTATATAAGAACCATCTGAAATTATTTTCTTTGCTTATCTGAATACATCATCTGGAAACATAGGAAGCTCTGCCTTTTGGCCACTCTTTTGACAATCACTGTTCCTAACCAAATTCTTTATACTCTTCTGGGAAAGTGAAAAAATGTTGAGAACGTGCCTAACTAGCACCTATTATAGCATCAGACCAATAAAATGGATTCATTTTTGTTTAATAACAATTAAACTTGTTACTAGGAATATATTTAACGCTGCTACCAGCACGAGAATAACTCATCTGCACAGCTATTTAGATCCAACCCCCGCAGCTGATGTCTTTGTCTCCTCACTTCTTATAAGAGATGATACTTAAATTCCACTATACAATTTACAATATCCAAGGATCACAATGTGTCTGGAGAGGTACTGGCACCTTTCAAATGCAGCAATGTATCTCTGTCATTCAGTTTTTGTAGGAAAAGAGATGAAATTCCCAAGGACAGCAAGACAGATCATTTCTAAAGTCAGATTTA
Source organism: Ptilonorhynchus violaceus (assembly GCA_013397565.1). Taxonomy (NCBI): domain Eukaryota; kingdom Metazoa; phylum Chordata; class Aves; order Passeriformes; family Ptilonorhynchidae; genus Ptilonorhynchus; species Ptilonorhynchus violaceus. The sequence continues at coordinate 390,522 of VZRJ01012425.1, forward strand.
AATGCAGTGAAAATGAATTTTAAAATAAACATTCTTCCTTTGCAACTGTGTGCCCTGATTTTGCTGATTATTCCCTGATCAGACATCACTTACAACCATCAAAATGAATTAAAAAATTCAAAATCAATTCTAGTCAATTATTGATGGACCTTTTTATCATTAAAGTATATATAGCAAAGAAAATGGTTTAATACACACTGCACATCCTATTAGGCATCATATTTCACACATCTCAAGAAAAAAATTAGGAGTTATTTTAGAACAATATTGATTTCTTGGCATTTTGGTCTTGACAATCTCTGTTTTGTAATATTGAAGGGAAAACCCACAAACCTACATCTTGAAGCGTTATTGCTCTGTAAGAGCTATCTGATTGTGCTCAAATATTCTCAAACACTCGATACTCACTTATAGTCACTCAAAATTTGCACTTGCAGACCATTACTCAGGAAAAACTCCCCGAAAAAAGTCATCTGAGAGTATCTGTGTGAGTGGGAGCTGCCTCCGCAACAGTCTGCAAGAGCAATCACTCACATGGGTCACACACCGACACTCTACATATGTCCACAGCACAGCCTCCACCTTCACACTTCCCAGCCCAAACTGTTCTGCTGCCTTATTATTTATACAAGCTTTACACTTCAAGTACTCAGAGTACTCTTATTTTGGTTGATCAGCAAGGACTGTCTTCACATTAAATCTTGGTATTTAGGTACCTGAGTCCAACAGAGAAAGAAGGTTCATGTATGTGTTCTGTATAAACATTTGTAGTTGGATATTTCAGGATCGGATGTGCAGTGTTTAACAGATCACTGCAGCCCACTGAGCATCCAGCACGAGGCCTCTGAGAACATGTTGGTCACACAGCCCACTCATCTTTCTCCTCCTCCTCATTTCCAGCTGTGGGCACAGGTGCCCAGTTTCTTTGCTACAGAGCTATCAAAGCACTAGACGACAATTTTACAGAAAGTCTGATGATGAGCTAGAAGTTATATTTGGAGGGAATACCGATAATTGTAAGCAAGAGAAGAACATGTCAAGGGAAAAAACAGGGAGGACTAGAAAACGGGTCAGGAAGAGGAATCCAGAATCAAGGGAACTTGCCATAGTAACAATGAACAAAATTATAGGAAAAGAAGGAGAAGATCAGAAGCAGACACAAAGAATGAATACGCATTAAAACACATTAACAGATTGGCCATTAGCTCTTTCTTAGTCAAGAAAAATATCCCGACAAGACAGAACTAAAAATACCCAAAGATTTCTCTAGTCACACTTGCAGTTCTGTTACTCTGAAGGGATGTAGTAGGGAGGTGGAGAGAGGTTGCTTGTGGTTAAGAATGGGGGGAATGGACTGCATTCAATAATGACTGAAACAAGTAGATTAGAAAAATCCTAAAGAGGGTGAGAAAAGTCTGAAAAGCACTATGAAATGCTGCTTATCCAAGTGAAAGCTCCAAAAGGCCAAAACTTAGTTTTGCTCTGCGATACTACTCTTAGAAAATATCTTTTCTTCAGATACATATTAAAAAAAATTACATACCATAATATTTTTTATAAGTCAAAAGCCAGACTATAAAACGTTATTTCAATTTGAGGATAAACACATATTGTCCAAACAAAGACTAGAGATTTCTCCCCTTGTTCATTCACTGTTATAAAATTTAGAGTACTATAATGCATCCAGGAAAGAAAAATAAAATTTTTAAAAAAAGTATTTTCCTCCACAAGGTGCCCTGTGCTTGTGAAAACCAGAAGTTGACTCTTCAATCTTACAGCTCTTACATTTTACAGACTTTCTGTCACTACCATGAACCACAGACAGGACTTTCTCTCCAAGAAGTGAATGAAATTATGTCGTAAGCCTATCAACCCTATTGTCCAGAGGGGCAATAAGAATGACATAAGGCAGACATCCAGGTGTGGTGAATGTTCCAGAGTGTGCCTTGGGGAACTGATTCCAAGCTCAATTAGATTTGTCAATTAGACTTGTTTTGCAGTGATGTAATACTGCTCCTTGCAGGTCATTTGTTTGACACACCGGATATATATTCAGAAACAGATCCCTATGGAAAGTGGTCTGTACATGAAATTAAGCCTTTGGTGTGGAAGCTTATTGACAAAGTTAGAATATAAAACATATTCTCTTAATGTAGTTTTTCCAGAGTTTCACATTGAATTAGTCTTTTCAATGAAGCTGAGGAGAAAAAGAACTTTATGTTCTCACAAATCTCTTTCAACGGTGTTGAGATACCACATTTAAGGGCATCACAGATAAAGTAATGGTGGAGAACTCCGGAGGAAAGGAAAAAAAAAGAAATATTTAAAAGCTAAATTTGTCAGTAGTCTTATTTACCCTATAAGTTTATCCAGAGCAGGATGGAAACCAGTTGGGGCAGACTATTCAGAAAAGCTTGTTTCTGTTTCAGCTGCCTACACTATGCGTTTACTACATGAACAGTCACAGTTCTGTCAATCTGGCAAGTGATATTAGCAGCACAACCTCTACATTAGTGTAAACTGCACAATATATCTTTAAGAGTCTACTGCATGACTGAACTATAAATATGAAAGATCTCGATTATCCAAATCATGCAACCGATTCAAAACATATAATCAGAGGTTTTAAGAATTTTCCTCTTACCAGACTGCACAATCGGAATGCTTACAACTGAACACACGTCCCAGAGCACAAGAGGGAAACTAAAAAAAAACCTCCACAACGTAGCAGTATAGAAAGCTGCAGCTACAACACCAATAAACAATAGTTAGATTGCAGTTAGAGATGACACTGCGTAATAATTGTACTTAACATTTACCATCAATTTTTCATGTTCAGCTACTTTAAAAATAAAATACATTGCTAGGTTTCATGCTTCAGTGATGTGGGAAATACTAACTTCCCTGCTACAGACAATCCAAACTTTCTTTTATTATTATTCAGAAAGGTGCAAAATAACAAAATTAGTTCCTTCAGTTCTCACAGGAGGGAGAACTGGACACAGTGAGGAAGGTGTGTCTTAATTTTCTCTAATTCTCAAGAAGGCAGGCATGCATACACACAGAATTTTTTCTTAGTCAAATAACTGCATGCTAACAAACTTTCAGGTTATGAAGCTGTAAATTGAATTGCTTTTTTCCAATTTTTTTGACATTTTAATCTAGCTTCACTGGGGAAAAAAAGTAAAAGCAATTATGCATCATTTGAAAGGAAGAAAAAATCTCAGTTAACTGAGTTTAAACTCAAAAAACCAAGGCCCACAAAAATGAAAAATAATAGCCCAAGAAACTCAACTTCAAGCCTATTCCCCAAACCTTATTTGTTTTAGGAAGTGAAATACCTCACAGAAGAAACGCTAAAAGAGACTTACCTGAGGACAGCCAGCTGTCCAGAGGCTGAAACAGATATCAGTGATGTGGCTATGCAACAAAACTAAGACTTCTAACCTAATCCGCCACAGTCCACAGTATTTTAATTGGAAGACCACACCAGAGTACACTCTCTTTTTTTGTTTGCTTTGTTTTAGGAAAACAAAGTTGTTGAGGAAACAAAACAAAAGCCTTCAAAAAAGCTTGAACATCAACTAAGGGCAGGCTATGAACAAGTATTACAGGATGGGAAATTATTATCCTACCCATCTCACTCTCTATGTTTCTCAGCAGATATCCTGAATGCATCATAAACTGTGGTAAGAATGGAAAAAAAGGAAGGCTTCAGGAATCCACAGATAAATGCAGGTGCATGCTGTGATCTGAAAAGTTTGATGATGCCCATTGAAATCTAAGTCAGCATTTTATTGTAAGAGTAATATCTGATTATACAAATGCTGATCTATATCCTTAGATTCTTTAGAGTATGGCATTCCCAGTTTCACATCTTCTGGCAAATTAGATTTTGAAGACAAACTAAGAATGCCTTCAACTTGAACTCACAATGGTAAACACTGAGGGCAATATCCTGCAGAGAGACACAAGGAAATATCCAAGACATCAGAAGCACAGAAACTGTGTTACATCACATCCCACTGTTACACTGTGCCAGGATTCTTGTTATAAGGCGGAGTAGCATGACCCAAAAGTCATACATAGGTTAAAGGTCTGCAGACAAACACATGGGAAACCACACAACTCATCAAGTTCTTCTGCACAATGTCAACAGCTTCCTTCCAATGGTTGTCTCCCCAGCAGCATCACAACATTTTTCAAGGCCCTTCTCTTCCCTGAAGCTCCAGGGCTCCCAATGTGCTGGCTTCACTGCTGAGACTGTACTTTGGGCTTCTTGCATAAAACAGCTGCAAATGGAAACATCAGTTCCAGAAACAACTCCTAGTTCTACTGGGCATCTGACAGATACCTGTTATCTGTAGATTTTTCACAAAGCTGTAAGTATTGTAAGAAAATATACTTTTTAGCCACTGTAGCATTCTGCACTGCGCTGCTGCCGGGAATTTTAAGTCGAAGGAACAGTCTAGGCACATTCACTAAAGTGATCCTTTCCTTATGAAAATATTAAAATACACATCTAGTACCCATAAAGAATCCCACAGAATACCCATAAATAACCCCTCAGTGGGTGTCGCATTGTGTTTCTGGTAAATTTCTTCAGTTCTTTCACAAAAAACAGGGAGAAAGGGACCTACCAAAAAAACCTTTACTCAACAGAGTTGGGCCAGTATCTATAAAGAGGTACAGAATTATAACTTCATCTAACTATATATCTGATGCCTCATGTACAGTGTTTTCTGTCACAAGATTACAAATGTTTTCTGCAAATGTAGTCTATGCAATAAAAAGTGAGCAGCTAACACTACTCACTGGAGAAAAACTGAATGCAAATAACTTCTAAAATACAGGTGAAACCATCTTGCATCAGCATGTTTGGGGGTAGGACAAATTATTCTAGCATGTCTACATTCTACCATGTAAATTTGCATGGGTATCACTGGAGGTTTTGAAGCATGTCACTAGGTAAAACCATAAATGACTTTGGGTGTTTCTCCATTTTGCTAAGCAGCAGAAATTCACTTATATCTGGTTCCTAACTGAACACTGACCTAACTGCTACCAGCCTGAACAGTTGTTTTTTTTAAAAAAAATAAAGCAAAAGCACTTTTACAGCCTCAGATGCAGGCCCTCAAGATGCAGTAAAAGCAGGTGTTAATTATGTCTAAGATGCAAAGCTTGAATACCCTGAATGTAATCTCAGCAAGAATTATCTTATTTTATCCTGTTACTTTGCGCATTGAGTGACCACACAAATTCAAGTGTGAGCAACTCACACCCCTGAGTGTGAAGCCTGGCTTTGTCCTTCTTTAGGGCCTCACTGTGGAAACCAGCCTAATAGCAGAGATCAGTCAATTTACTCATGGGAGTCCAAAACCCACCCCAGACAATAAGACCTGACCTAGGGAGAACACACACTTGGGCTACACTGCTAAAAGAGGCTGAGCACCCGCTACTCCTGTCATCTTTGATCAGGCATCAGTACTTTACAGGCTAAGATTAATGGAGCCTTTAGGGAAGGTTTAGAAGGAAAAGTAAATTGGGAAATACTGTTGGAGGATCAGTTTCATTGATACATAGAGCTTTCAGTTTTTTATTAAAAATTATGGGTACATGGTGCATACCCAGTGTGCAACAGTAAGGTGCATTTTCATTTCTGAAGGACTACCATACACTAAGAAGCAAACAAAAAAAATGGGTTTTTAACTGGATAGAAAACCTCAGAGTGACAGCTTTTTAGACTAAGAACTACACACAGGTAACTCTTCACACACCTACCTGTCTCTCATCCCTGTAGTACCTAAACTCCATGTACTTGTGAAGCAGCAGGAGTAAGGACTTCCATAAAATGTTTCAATGGGCCAAATTTTCCAAACAAATGCTTCTTTCTCCAAGCAAAACAAAGTGATGGCAGAGAATTGGCAACGCATATCAAATTGCAGTCTCCTACTGTTGTCTTTCTCTCATGCATAACCTCAAAACATTTAGTATCATGAATTATAATTGCTAATTATTCCCACTATGAAACAAGAATCCCACAGCAAACAGAGTAAATACGCATTTCTCGTTATATGAAATGGTGCATGTGAATCTTCTTAAAGAATTACAGACCAGAAGAAAAGAGTTCACGTAAACTATGACCAGTTACTTATATTTATTTGTGAATGCTAATTGAAGAAAAAAATAATGTTTTGTTTGCAGTTGCTTCTGTTCTTTTTTAACTTGAACATTCTTCAGTTGTAAGCAAGGTAGTCCTAACAATTCACACTTAGGAGCAAAATATTTTTGTGATTAGAAAAACAGAGTGTCTGCATATTTGGCATTTATGTACACCACATTCTCTTCAATAAATTAAAGAAAACCACACAGATATAGTGAACACAACCTCTGGCTGAACTAGTTTTCAGAATATAAAATAACTAATTAATGCAAAGGAGGCTGCTAGAAAACTTGAGCACTTGTTTAACAATAGAGCTGTTGGGAATGGACGACCACTGTTGCTGATAACACATTTGGGAGGAAAAAAGCATCATCGAGATACACTTGTCTAGTGAAATACCAGCGAACCCGGTTCCTGAGGTCAGTTCTCGTTACCGAAAACTTTAACAGGTGAAGAATTGTACCTGGCATTGAGGAGGCTGCAGTCCCAAATCAGCAAGATAAACGTTCTAGAAAACCACTCAATTGCTGTGCAAAGTGAGAGGAGGCTGTAACTCAGCTCCTCCCGTACAGTTTGGAAAGGGATCGGTCAGGCACAGAGCACGCAGGAGGCATCTCAGCGGCCCCACCGCATACGCTGTGAAACACCAACCCGCAGCACGCCCCAGTCGGGTTACAAGAGCAGGACGCGTGGGCTTGCCCGGCTGTACCCCCAGCAGGCAGCAATCATCCCCCGCGCGTCCCCTCCCGCTCAGGAGCCGCACTTATCGCATCCATATCCACAGGGCGGCCTGCCCCGAGGGCCGGCCCCGGCCCACGGGAAGAGCTGCCCGGCCGGGGGGGCGACAGGTTGGGATGGAAGGCAGCGAGAGGGAGGCGGAGGCGGCACCGCTCCCGCCGCGGGGGCGGGCAAGGCCCCGGGAGAAGCCGCCACCCTCCGGCGGAGCCCGGCCCGGCCGCTCCGTGTTCCCGGCTGGTGCTGCGGGGCACGGTCCCGCCTCGAAACCTTCGAGCCCCGCCGAAATGCTCTCTGCAACTTCCGCGGCTCCGGCGGCATCGTGGCCCGAGGGCTCCGCGGCCGGTCCAGCCCTGCCCGCCGCCGCGCCCCTCTCCCACCCCAGCCGGAGACGCTAGGGAAGCAAGTGGGAAGTCCCGGAAAAGCAGGTCCCGGGTACCTTTCCCAGGTGAGGGGGCTGGACGTAGGGCTCCGGCTGCGCTCGCCGCCGCTGCCCCGCGAGGGAGCAGGTGAGCCCGGGACTCCCCCCTCACGCACCCCGCGTAAGTAAAGCCGAGACAAAGTCACCATCTGGGGAGGGGGCGGGGAGCTGCATTAGACGTGGAAGTCACTTACCGGCTTTGCAAGGATCCTTATAATCTATCGCCTCGGCTTTATCCTCTTCAGTGAAATCGTAAGTGTAGTCATAATCAAGGCCAGAGCAGGGAGAAGGCTTCCCGCAGACAGTCCACCCGGCCAGCCACAGTGCCATCCTCCAGCAAAGCATCTTCATCCTCCCTCGGGCGGAGAGGTGGCGAGCAGGGCGCGGGTGAACTAGGCGGCCGGTTCGGCTGTCCACGCCGGCTTGGGAAAGGAGGGTAAGGGATGGAGAAACCACAGGTTTTTTGGGGGGTTGGTATTTTTCTCTTTCTCCACCTGGAGGCTCTTCCAAGAAACGGTGCTTTCTAGGTAGCCCCAGTCAGACGGGTGCGACACAGAGTGAGGAGCATGAGCGTCGCTGCCCCCCCTGCCCCCTCGCCGGGGAAAAGTCGCTGGGTGTGTGGGTGGGCGCGGGGGGTGGACTCAGGCCGGGAGATCCTGTCTGTCAGGGCTTCCCCTCGCCTCTGTCAAACCCCAGCCAAACTTCCCGCGGAGGAGGAGGCGGCNGCCGCGCCGCCGACCCCGGTCCCGCTGATGCTGCCAGAAGATGGATCCGGGCTGCACATCAGCAAACTACCACGGGGAGCGGGGAAAAGAGAAAGAAAAAAAGAGGAAGGAAAGAAAAGGGAGCGGGGAGGAGGGAGGGGGGAGGTGGGGTGCACTACAGCAAACCGCGGAGCTCTAGTGATGGGAGGCAGCAGCTATACTGGAGGGAGCAAAGTGTCAGAGCTTCGCCCCTCTCTGCACAAACGCTTACTCTAAGCTCTGTCTCTGGCCTGTCCCCCCTCCTCCGTCCCCCTTTAACTCACGAAAACCTTACAGGCAACTAACACACAGTCGTCAGCATCCTGCTTACTTATTCATACAGTCAGGGTCAGGATCCGGGCTGCTTCTGATCTGCTCCCTTGATAGTGTGTCTTATGGAAACACACGCGCATTCACTATACGCCTCTATCTCCATATAGCTTTCTCTCTAGATAAGCAGTGCATGGCATTTAAGCAACAACAACAAAAGGATCGAGATCAGATAAAACAATGCACAGATCGACAGCCGGCAGCCAAAAAAAGCGCGAGAGAACGGGTGATGAGGAGGACGATGAGAAGTATTAACTATAATTTAGGAGACGGGGAAATAAATCAGTGTTATTATATTTCCCCCTCTGCTGCGGCTGCTTTGCAGTGTTAGCCCCATGAGCTGAAGGGTGGGGGTTAAGGAGCGAGGGGGAGGGGGAAAGAGAAAAGTTTAAGCGCCCACAGTTTGTTTAAAACAGAGGAAAGCATTATAAAAGGTCCATTGGTCTCCAGAAGTTCAGCCAAGCAGCTGGGAACCGGTTCCAAAATGAAAGTAAGAACAAACAAACAAACAGAAAAAAAAAAAAAATCAAGGCAAACAAAAAGTAAAATTGCAGCATGCAGCAGCAGCGCAGAGATCTTGCAGTCGGGCTTTCCTGCTCTCACGTGGATCTCCAGGAAAGTGGTGGAGGTTTATTTTCCAAGCGAAGTTTCCGCGGGAGCCGCCGCCCCGCTCCGCGGTGTCCTGCCTCGCCTCGCCCGGCCCCGCCGCGCTTCAGCGCCGAGGCGCCCCGAGCTGCCGCCGGCTGCGCGGGGCCGGGTTTTGTTTTAAAGCCCGAGAAGGGATCAGCGCGCAAAGCCTCATTTCAGCCGATCAACCTGGAGAGGGAGGGGGAGGAGGGGTGGAGATACGTGCTGCTGGAATAAAATAAGATCAAGCGGGGGAAAAAAAAATTNGGTAGACAGAGATCTCCCTGCCTGCCTCCTCCCCTCCCCTGAGACGGGCAGCTCCGATCCTGCAGAAACGCCTGAAACTGTTTCAGACCAAGGTGAGACTTTTCCGTAGCAAACTCTACTCCTCCTCCTTTTACGA
>VZRJ01012425.1:399998-463653 GCA_013397565.1 Ptilonorhynchus violaceus
CGAGGGGCGGGTAGAGGGGTGTTTCTTCTGCTCCCATTTCGCCGGGGTGTCACATTTAACACGGACTTTTGAAAGAGCTGCCGCGGAGAGGTGGCTGCGTCTTTCTCTCACGTCCGAGCCCGCACAGACTCGCTCTCTCCGCAGCACTTCCCGGTAGCCTTCCCTCTGTCGCAGGGGTGGAAATCCGGAGACAGTCCCTTCCCCTGGCTGTGCCAGGAGCGCAGGCAGAGCCGGCGGCCGGCTCTTGGCCCGCGGGCCGCTCCAGGTGCCGCGGGGGCGGGGGGCACGCTGAAAGCACTTACGCAAACTCCGGTAGGCACAGCTTGCCACCGCAGCTATCGAGGGACGGAGTGGGCACAGCTTTCTATCGCCGCTATCAAGACTTAGCTGCTCCCAAAAAACGGGGGGTGGGAGGGGGGGGCAAGGCGCAAAGCCTCCTTTCCAATGACAAAAACCGTACTGCCTGACCAGAGACGCTGCGTCTGCCCCTGGTGTCCTGCGAACGAAGGGTTAGTATTGCTATAGATAGGCACGCTCGGCAGGTCACACCATTAAAACTGGAAAGGTCGGTTAAGACAGAGCTAATAGGAGTTTAACAATATTAAGGAGTCTTGGCACCAAGTAGCATCAGTGTCTTTGAAGCATCCATGTGCTTCCTCATATTTTCGGCACCCAGGTTGTGCCCATATCACTCCTAACTCAGTCTTGTTGCTTCAAAGTCGAAAGCCAAGGAATGAGTAGATTCCACTGAGAAGGTGCAGCCTTTGCTAGGCAATCTCTGTCCCAGCAGTTCAGTTTGCTGTGTGTCATAAAGCCCTCAAAAAGCACCACATACCAGATGACAGAAACACCTGAGAAACTTGTGGCCTGCTCTTTCCCCCTCTTCCTCAATGTACTTTTTATGACCAACCACCTGAGACACTTGGAACTGGCTCCAAGGAAGTTATCAGAGCCCCTTCCTGTCAATCCCTCAGAACAGTGAGGGGGATGACTAACCCCTCATGACTACCTCTGCTTGCACAGTGTCATGGTTTGATGAGCTGTGTTTTGCTGAAGAAACCAGTCTGATCCAATATGAAATCTAGTTTCTGTTCTTTTTTGTGACCACAAAGGAGACAGATTATCTTGCAGTGTTATTAATTACCTGCTCATTTGACATAGTGGACCTCCCTAACCTGGTTTTGTTACTTCACTTGGTCTTGTTTCATATGTACGCACCTTTAAAAAGTTAATTTTCTTTCCTGTGCCTACACACCTCCACCCCAAAAGGAAACAATCTCTATCTAGCAAGCACGTGTTTGTCAACAGTGCTTTAGAAACACTGGCTTTGCTGATTGCTTTACAGCCCAAGAAGAGGAATGCACAATATGCAATCCTCAACACGCCAGTCTCCCAAGTGAGGAGATTATTAGAGCCTCTGCAGCGGGAGATTAACTCTCCCAGCAAGGTAGGCACTGACGTCACCTTCAGCCTCAATCTGCCCCCGACCTCAGCATCACCAGCACTGGTGGAGCAGCACCAGGCATTCACAGCCTTGAGGACAGTCAGCCTTGCAGAGCCCTGACTAAGACAGGAAACAAACTCAGAAACGCTAGATGGGAGTTGTGCAGAAATCTGGGCACATGAGTGCTGTAACAAATAAATGGGTGTATATGTCAGGGTAAAAACTGTTTTCTGCTTGTAACCCAGACCAGCTACATGTTAGAATTACTGTTTAAAATATGCATTGCAGCTCTGCAGAAAGTATTCTACATTGGTTAGGTATTAATATTCCCATCAGTCACATCAGTAAAAAGCTTTCCTGATATTAAGAGAATTTTTTTTCCTAGTAACCAAACCATTCCACATTAAAAGAAAACTTTTTCCCTAAGTAACCTGTTAATTATTCAACCTAGCTTCTTTCATGATGCAAATTTTTGAAACATTTTAAGTAAAAAATATTTTTTTCTTATCACACATTCATGTCTACCATTCCAAAAAGCTCACAACTCTGATAATCCATCTGACAACACAGTCAATCAAAAATCCATCCTACAGCCGTTTCCAAAGAAACGAATACATAGCCAGGAAGACAGAATGCTTAAGCTGGAAGGAAACCAACCAAAGGAACACAACAACAGCAACAACAAAGCTCCAAGCATTTTCCCTTTTCTTTTAAATTTCCTGATTGGGGGTATATTACAGGGACACAGATAATGGTAAATGCGGTTATGTTAAAAGTGGTGGTGGTATTTTTATATATCTATATTTATTTATTTATTTTTTAAATCCAGAAACTGGAGGCTTTTCAGCTCTTCCTACACAAAAAAGAAACAACCAAACTGGAAAAAACTTTTAAAAAAGGACATGTACAAAGACAAACACAGTCACAGAACTAAAAAAAATACATATGAAACATCATTGCTCACACCTCCTCCTCATTCTTTGGCTATCTGTCTGCTGCTTAGGCCTCCATCTAGTGTGGAGTTTTAAGTGGGTGGACACAATGGGCTTATTCACAAACATCAAGCTCAGCACATGCCTAAGGCTTTGAAGGCTGAAGACCATGGTGGGTCAGCTCCTTGGGACAAGGACTCGTGGGACTTTTCAGGAGGCTAAAACAGAGAAGTTCTGCAGAAGCTGGTTACCTTCCTGCTTTATCTCCGATAAACATATTCTCTGTCTCGGTGGTACCTAGGGCACTTCTGAAACAGCTGTAGTGACATTTAAGTAGTTTCACATTCCCCAAGTGGTTATTCTGTAGGGAAAGACTGAAGCTGAAAGCACATTGTGACAAAAAGTGGCTACAGTAACAAACATGCATATACACAATCACAACGCTACACTGAGTAAACCACATAAACTAAAATTAAAATTTTGAAGTTAAAAACTTAAGCACTCATGATCTTAACAGCAGTGAGCTCACTGGAGAAACCATATTTCTCTCTTCTCTCCCACATGTACTCATGTATTATCAAAGTTGTTCATTGCATGTTCACATACAAAATTTTTCTACAGACCTCTGTGCTTAATTAACAAAAAGCCCTTCAATGTTATGTTTTCTCTTTTATTTCTGAAAGCATGCCCCATGCTTTATTCATTACTCTTTTATTCAGATCCTACTCTGCATACAGAGTTATTAATTTCCTCATGGGCATTTTATGGAGCTTGTTGCTACAGTATTCATGGGCTTCAAAAATATTAACTATTTTAGTTTCATAATACACCTCTCAGATGAGGGGATATTGTGACAGGATATGAATATTACATTTGGGAAACAGTTATAGATTGCCTGGTTTGATATCCTGTAGACCTGTCAGGACTTGGCACTATAAAAAAGCTTATTTTTCAAGGCCTGGTTCCCACTGCCTTCACTTGTAGTAATTTTATTCACTGAATAACTACCTGTAATCAAGCTCTGGAATTTTCAGGCATCTGAAAATGAGAAGCAAATAATTATCAAGAAGTGTAATTTAAAAGCCTTGAACCAGCTCTATCAAGGAACTCTGTGGCAGAGGCAAGGGCTAATACACAAATTTCAAACTGTTCAGCTCTCAAGATTTTCAACACTGGTTCTCTTCCCATAATTCTTTTTCTTCAATGATTCCTTCAGTTGCTAGAATAAACACGACCAGACTCCTGCCAGCAACAGCCCCATCACTAATAATATCCACATAATTCATCCACCGCTTTGACTGTTCTGTTCCTCAACACAATACCTGTTAGCGTGAATATGTGGTGCTGTGTTTGGCCCAGCATTTGAAAATATGTGTCTCTCTTCACCACTGGATTTCACGGTTATTACTGGCAGAAGAGGGAATCTTGGGATCCCTTCCAAACTCTGGGAGAGGGTGTTTTTAAATAGTACACTCCCATCTGCTTGCTTCCCATGTCCATGCTTTGCCTTATCTTGGCTTGTTATTTCAAACCTGTCTTCATTCTCTCTTCAGTCTTGGCTGATCCCACTTTTGTTTTTCTTATCTAGTTAATGCTAGTTTTTGATTCCCATCCCAGTTCCAGCTGTCCTAGTTGCACTTTTCTTTAATCTTGTTCTGGGACTTTTCACTCTCAGACTCGTCTTCGGCTATGCAGAGTTCTTTCGTTGTTGTTGTTGTTGTTCTGTTTTCACTCCCTTTATCTAGTTGATCTTTCTCTTGTGTCTTCTGACCCAATTTAACGTTTAGTTTTGTTGACATCCACGTTCCTTGCCTATTCTTTACTCCAGGTGCATCATGAAGCTGGTCTTGCTCCTTGACCTTGTTTCCCAGTTGCAGAGTTATCCTTGCTCCAGTCCTTACACTTCTGTTCAGGCAGTTTTTGCTTGTCTGCTACCTTCCATCTACCTCTTCGTTCTGTTACTTCTCAGGCCCAGTTTCCTTATGCAAAAAATTCCCTTGTCCCAAAGTATGTCTACCATTCCCATTGCTGATTTCTCCTAATCACATGCCACATTCTTTCTCAGGAGCTTTGTGCTGACTCTGCTATGCTTCAAGATCAGTTTTTCCTCCCCATCTACTCAAGTGAGACAACCTCCCCCTCCCCATCCCACAGGTACAACCGAGGTGGATTAAGCATCTAAAATCATCGCTTCTTCTCAAATAAGCTACAGATCCAAGCAAGGCACTGCTCAAACTGATCATGTAATATATCACCGCAGGTGAGACACACAGGTAAGAGAGGCGCTAAAACTGCATATATTCAAGGCTGGCTGTGGCCAGCAAGTCCATACCAATGTTAATGGAAGTAAAAAGCATACATCTCTTTACATAAGGACGGATATTCTCCTTCTTTCTATACTGCTTAAGATTTAACTACATTTCCTACAGGCTAAGCATACTGAAGCCCTTCCAAAACTACTGCTGTAATTTCTAATTAGGATCAAACTCATATATTTTCAGGTTTCATTCTCAAATACCTGGATAATTTAAGCTAACATTCAGAAAGAAAGATTGATGAAGAAGAAATTAAAACTGAAAATCAGCTCATAGTAGATACTAGCATGGAAAATATCATACCAAATCTTCAAAATTAAGCAAAGGTATACAAGCAACTTAAACAATATCTACCAGCAGAAAGTGTCAAGAAATTTTAGTATTAGACACCCAAACACACTGTGTTTATAACATGATTTGTATTATGTTCTCTCCATTTTTAATCCTCTAAAAACTGCAGAAGAGCAAAACTACATTTATAACATATACTGATGTTAAAACAAGTAATCAAGCAACAACAACAAAGCCACTGGTGCACTACTTAAATTAGAAACTGTTCTGTGTTTGCTCAGCATCCCTGATCCTCATCAAGCAATAAATCAATTTGCAGTAGCTGTGGACAGCTATTTAAACACAGGGCCAGAAGAGCTTAATTGTTAAAACAATGTTCAAAGCTAGAAGGTATAGGAGGTTAGTATAAAAGGTCATATTATATATTCACTTCTCTGAAAACAGCTGCATTCCAAGTATTAGGAGGCATCCTGACCTTCTCTTAATTAAAAAACAAAGTCTATGAGCTTTGAGCTTAGCAGAGCTTAGCTTGCAGTTCTCCAGAATATAGATAGAGGCTGCCAGATGAAAAACTGGCATCTAAATGTTTGCTGACTTGATTTAGTTTGGTTTACTTTATTGTCTAACATAAAAAAAAAACCAACCAAAAAACCCCACCCCCCAAAAGAAAAACAATTCCCCCCAAAAAAACAGCTAAAAGCTGTTTGTTTTGAAGTTTGCAGTTTATTTTTGCAAGTTGATAAATCATTCAGGATTCAATTCTCAACTTTGTAAGAGGCTGCTCCTTGTCAAAGCTGACAGCAAATTTGCATTTGACTTGCATCAGAGCTGATCAGGGTCACTTATCAGTCATCTTTCTAGACATTGGTCACTGGTGAACATAGTTTCTTTGGCAATTGTATGATAATGTGAGTGTAATAAAATATAAAAACCATATTACTATTCCTAGACCAGGTCTTCTACGAACAGATGTTGCTCTTAGACTCAGAAGTGACATTTGTTATTAGACTGACTAGGTGTACAGGGTTAATCCTACCCTCCAGTATTCAGCATACTGTCACATAGCTGGGAGTCAGCGGATGATTTTTGACAGAGGAAAGCCTCTAACGAGCCTGATCTTGAGTGACTGCTGAGCATTTTGATCTTCCATTCATTTCTAGAAGACGAAGCAGCTCAGCACCTTGCCAAGCACGATTCCTTGTTTTGAGCCATGTGCCACTCAGATGAAAAATCTCTGGTTTAGTTTACATGATAATTTATCATTTATAACATCTCTGGAATTTACCACAGA
Source organism: Ptilonorhynchus violaceus (assembly GCA_013397565.1). Classification (NCBI taxonomy): domain Eukaryota; kingdom Metazoa; phylum Chordata; class Aves; order Passeriformes; family Ptilonorhynchidae; genus Ptilonorhynchus; species Ptilonorhynchus violaceus. Next base: position 406,272 of record VZRJ01012425.1, read on the forward strand.
AAACAAGTAACACTGAGACTGGAGTAAGGAATCAAAGCAAATAGAGGAACCCTGCCCTAATTGGGTTTCTCCATAGACACAATGTATTCTTCTAACTCTGGTTCACTGAAAAGTAATAAGGCCTATCACCAGACACCGGGAGGAAGACTGGCAATTGTCTTACAGAAAGCAGCATGAAACTATGATAAAAGCACTATCAATGACAGAAATATTGTCCTGTAGTTATCGGCATCTGTGGTAATACTTATAAAAGATGTCTACACACCAGAGAATTTTTACCTTTTTCAACACTGTCTAACATATATTTCTCATTAATTCAGGTAGTATCATACCCACTGAATTTTATGATGCAGCTATCAAACCCCCTCCCCCCCATATACCTAGGGTGTCTTACTTAGTACTTTTTCTTATCTTCAGTGTCATAAGATCATAAATGTCCATGGCAAAACTAATTTAATTGCATCCACATTATCCAGCCCTATCCAAAATTATTCGTACTCTGCTTATTGTCAATTCTTCTTTTCTACAATAGAACATTTTCCAGCAAGAGCTTCTTTTGAAAGAAGGCACTGATGCACCATGCTGCAATAATTAATAACCTCTGTCTGGAGAATTCAGGGTTTATATTGTATTTTAAAGCTGAATGCTCTTTCACTCACTAAGATGATAGTTTTGTGCAGGCACAATCAATATTTGCTGTAAATAGTACATATTTTACAGTAATTACACATAAATATGGAATATACATATGCTTTACAATTTGAGCTTAACTTGCAGCCACTTCAGTACAATTTTCCTTCAGCATGATTAGAGTACAATGCTCTTGCAATTCATTTTTTGCCCCCTCACCTCAAAGCTATATAATTTGAAATACCAGAGATGTTACAGATGACTGGCTAGAGATAGTTCTTGTCAATTGAGTGTACATATATGTGGATACTCAATATAAAGGACCGAAACTAAAGTCTGAGACCAAAGAACTTCCAAAATTAATTCCAACATCTGGCACCAGCATTTACATAAAATTTTCAATCTTTCCAAGAAAAGGGTGAAAGTGGTCCCAGGCACCGCTTAAACATGCACAGTTCTGTGCTGCATTTAATAGAGTCAATTCTTACTGCAAAAGCAGTATACATTTTCTGGAGGACTGGATTTACTATACATTCTCCAGACATCTAGGTTTGGGTTTCTCATGTGCTGGCAGAAGTGCCCTTGTCAGGTTAGTCACTGAAGCCCGTACTTTATGAGTACAGGCTTAAAATATTGAATATATGAACAACCCAGAAGCTTCAAGTATGAAGCATGAGAATCAAGGTGCATATTTGTATTTCTGTTTATTATTATGTAGAACTGATGCAACAGGTAAGATTTATTTTTTAAGTATATATGTGCACATGCATTTTATTTGTCAAAAAATTTCACTTACCATATAAAAACTGCACTTAGTTCCCAACATCTAAAAAATCCCCTAACTTCGTCTACCATAGTCAAATTTGTATGTGTGTGGCTCCTCTTTTTCAGTGAGTGACATGAATAGAGGTTTGCAGGACAGACATTGCAGATAAATGCAACAAGACATACTATCAAAGTCCTTGTACTAGAAAAATTTGTAACATAAACCCCAAAATTTTGCACAAAATGCTAGCAGTGAAAATGGTTGGAAATATTCCTGGTTTAAGACTAGGCTACACTAAAGCAATAGATTGTGACTTCTAAATGATTCAAGCAGCCTTTGGTTTGTGAGAAATTCTTCTACTACTTTTCCTCCTTAAACCCGTTTTCTTCTCACTGTATTCTGTTCCTGTATTCTGTCACAAATATGCTGAAAGCCATTACTTTGTCACTTAACTCTCTTTAGGAATTGATACTGTCAGTTCATTTTTATCTTCACAAGTAATTATTTCCTTCGGTGTCAAATGCCAAACTATTGAATACAGTTTTTAATATTTGCATATTTCATTTGATTTTTAATACGGTCACTTGACTTATTTGTAACAAGTTCTCTACTCCTGTCCAAGTTCCATTTACTTTAATTAACAGATCAGTTTGCCAATTGTCTCCATCAGTAGATTTGGATCTTTGGTTGTTATCACTTGTTACATTTCTTTCTGTAACTTCCATCATCAGTGTCACCACAGGAACAGAATATTTGTTTGTTTGGGAAATAAAGACATAGGAACATACCTGAGGCTTGGTTTAAAAAGCAGTGGCCAACTAGACAAGAAAGCTCTCTTCTGAAACCCAAACTGTGATTACATTTTAGTATCAAAACTTTAACAAGGAATCATGTCGACATAGCCTACATTTTTGATGTAGTTCTTCAGATAGTGTACACATAACTGAGTTAATCAGGAAGTTAGCCAGAGAAGTGATAAAACACCACAAGCAAGGATTCCGTGTGAAAGAAGAGACAGGCACTTATAAATAAAATTTATTATTAATTTTCAACAGAGAGCACTTACTGAGCGTAATACAGAAAACACTCTCTGACCAAGTCTCCTGTTAATGTCCGGGTTAAGGTCTGCAACAAAAATAAGCTCACCTGTGCCAGTGTTAGGCCTTTTTTACAGATTACACAGCACACGTAGTTAATAATAATTAGATGAGGTCTTCTTCCCAGACCCAACCCTCCTGTCCCGAGCAAAGCTCGAGTTTAGCAAGCAGCCAGGACCGCCCTGAGAGGGGGCATTGCGCGGCCCCACCGTCCCGACGCTTGTGCGTATTTTCCCAGGATCACCCCCAGCTTGCAAGCGATGGCACTGGAGGTAAGGTGCAGACGTGTGGTGGCATCCCTGCCCTCCCGATCAAGCTGTGATTTTTTGGCATCCTGCGACCCCTAGTGAGAGCCGGGGCGGCGGGAGGGCAGCGGCCACCCCTGCCCCCGCCCAGGGCCGCCAGCGCCGGCGGGCTCCCGCCAGGCACCGGCTATTTCCAGGTCGCGGGCAAAACATCTCCCTAGGGATTTCCGTTTCCCCCGTTAAGTGACTGAAAGCTACTATAAAAACATAATAACGCATTGCCTTCGGTTGCTTCGAAACAATGCGCTGATTGTGTTGCAACTTCACAAAAAGCTGCTGTAAACTCTCAAGGCAGGGGAGGGAGAGGCGAGAGACAGCACTCATCTTCTACATACCACCCCAGGAAAGAAAGAAAGAAAGAAAGAAAATTGCCGCCTCCACTTCTACTTAATTATCTGCATGTAAGGCCTAAGCCTTTGCAAATAGCGACCATCAGTAGGGAAACGGTATTTGTTTGCCTGCTGGTGTTAGGAAAACATTGGTGAGAAGTTAGTCTCACAGCATTCAAAACTGCAAGCTAAGCTTTTTGCTGTTGTCATGCTCAGATCCACCAGAACAATGGAGTTTAAAACAATGATTGGTTCTGTTCTAAACACATAAATGAATTAAAAGCTGCAAATGTAAACATGCAGTTATTGAAGAGGAAAGGGTATTTCTTAACTGGGTTTGGTTCCCTCAGCTAAGATCAAATTGGTATGCACACACATGCATCAGAATGTGTGTTTGAATAGACAGACAATGCTATATATCAAACTGTTTTCTGTACATAGGCATACTGTACACGCACTTTTAGGGCCACAGCTAGAGTATGAAAGGAGGGAGTCTGCTGCTTTAATTCCTACAATCAACAAATAAAACATGCAAACAATTCTACCTAATGCTAAAAATAAACATGCTAGAACTTTAATATTGTGATTATCCAATAGAAATTATAATACACATAATGTCACTTTTTCAATGGAAAGATCTTGACTATCTGACTGGGAAAGCACTGTTATCCACCAGATTAAAAGATTCTAGGATATGAAACGTACCTGTTTTTCAAAGATACATCTTGTGATATATTCATTTCCAAAGAAGCAGTAGAGGCCTAGAATGAGGGGGGGTTATTCAGCATTTTACATCAAAATAATTATGTCTTGCATTTGATGAATAGTATTGTCATCTGGTTTGTAGCTTTCTAAAACCCACTAAACTCAAAGTCAAGCCTTCTAGTCATTCAGTCTTCCTAGAAGTTGCTTACAACCCAAACTAAAAGTTTAAGATCTTCAGCAGCTCAGATTTAAAAACCTACTTTGAACTCACTGAAACAATTTTCTTTAGGAGTTGAAATTCTCACAGATGTTTGAAATTCTCCCAGAGGTTTGCATAATGGGAGCGTGGATAATATGAATGTTAGACAAGCCTACAACTGCCATCTCCTATTTTTCCAAAGTTTCTTTTACATGGTTTAGTGCCTGCTATCCATTGCTCACTTTGCTAAATCACCACTTTAAGCAACATACTGTCAAGCCTATAAATTGCCTCTGAGAAAATGACTAGTGCAGAGAATTCATTGTTAGTTATACTTCTTTTATATATTTAAAACACCTATTATATGCTTCAAAGGAAAGAAAGGAGTTCACCTTTCTGCAGCAGTGTGGTGAATATCACAGCTTGCATAACCCATAATAGTACATTAGTGAACAAATAGTCAGTAAAAGAGCTGTGTCTCTTCTACAAAATCTCTCCTCAATCTGGGCTAATTTTTCTTTAACTTTGCCCCACATATGGACAACCTATTACACAGAAGTTTTTGTAGGCCTGTTTGGCTGAGCAGAAAGGCTGCAAACCCTGTAAGACCAATATAATCCTGTGGTGTCAGAGTGAGGGAGGCTAAACAGTCTACCAGAGGCAGTAAACCTGATTCTGTGCCGCACTGTACATCAGGCTGATGGCTTGCTTCAAGACTATTGGGTCCTTCACCACCACATGAATCAATTTGTTTTCAAGCAATTGAAAGTGTACATTACTAGAAGTAAATTATATATATCTTTAAAGCATATAGTTTATGTTCAAATGTATGTATCTGATTTATTGAAGACTGACCTAAGTAGAAAATAAAGATATATCTTTTTCTTAACCGTAATAAGAGCTTCCTTGAAATCATTTGTTCTTTAACCACATAATTCTGGAAATTCTCTCGAAAAATGCAAATTCTAAGTTGATATTTACATACATTCTCTGTAGGTGTCAGCATTGCTTTATATTGTTGTAGAGAACTGTATTTTTTTCTTCTCAAAGAAAGAAGACATGCAGACTTGTCATTTTTCACATAAAGGACAACTTTTATACCGCCAGTTTGTCTTTTACCACCTATTTCAGACTAAGAGATTCAATACTATAATGCACAGGTGCAACTAAAGTAAATGTGCAGAAAAACCTACATTGTTTTCGTATGCACGCATTTTCAGTTTTAAAACCTTTTTATTGCAGTTAGTTTTCAAACAAATATCAACCTTATTGATGTAAACACAAGGTTCATGTAACCTTAGCAAATGTTTCTCAAATGTTGCAAGGAGCAACAATTCAGTTGTGCTAAATAAACTGTGAATCTACCTTCTTTATACAGACTGTAGAGGAAGACTGGACCCAAAAAACATTCTTAGAATTTTCTAGTGGAATTCTCAAAAAGCCACTATAGGGCAACTATTATTTAATACTTTCATTCATAAATTTATCATACAAAAGAAAACTCTACCATGGAGATCTGTTGATAATATGTTTTTGAGATGAATTATCCATGCAGAAGAGAATTGTACTACCACACTAGAAGTGAATGACCTTGGGAGCCAAAGTAATAGTAATTGGATGAAAATGATTGTACTAAGTGCAAGGTCATAAATAAAGGGTAGCAACAAGAATTGTTTCTGGGATCTCAGGCATAAAGATTGATTGGAGAATGATATTAATTAAACAGTCAAACAAAATTATTATCAATCTCCTATACCCATGAAAGAGAAACACAATCCAAGAATCTATGAGGCAAGACATTTCCAATAAAAAAAAGAAACACTGATGACATTATTACAAGCTCAAGTATATATCAACATTACTTGAAATGGTGCATATAATCCTGACCATTCTTTGTATCAAAGGAATGGAGAGCCTCTCTTCCAGGAGGCTGTTAAGAGAGCACTTCAAAATCATTTGAAGGGATATTTTAGCTTCCTATAAGAGTAGTGGAAAACAAATTAAGTAAATAAAAAGAGCATCAACACAAGAAAAAAAGTCTATAAACTGCTCAAGAGTGACATTAAAGCTGGGACAGAGAGTCTGACACCAGCACCCAGAAGGAATAACAAAGGAAGGAATCCCATCTACTTTTCAAAGGGAGCTCAAAAGAGAACATATGACCTGTCTGCTTGGTCTAAGAGTGTGATGGAGTCTGTGTCCCAGGGAGGTCTGAGTAGCCCAATGTTTCATTTGCATTACAGGTTGGAACCTCCTGCTATACCATTATCTATCGATAAAGTCAAGTGTTACTTACAGCCATTGATTGTGGGCAGTCTCAGTTGGTTTATTTTTAAGTGAAATGGAATGGATGAGAGTTTGTGGGGTTTTCTGCAGTAGTAGTGTCAGAATCTGTTTAGACTGGAATTAACTTTCTTCACTACAAGTGACAAGCACCTTGATTACAGCGACTTCTCAGCACTGGCTTGCTTGCAACCAACGCTTAGTGAATTTAATTTAGATGAGGATTTCGCATTGGGCATTTACTTAAGTGCAAGGTTTACCTATGTATTTCCATAACACTCACCCTTTAGAAACTGTTGCTTCTAAAGATTTGTTTATATATACACATTTTTGTCTTCACTGCCCTCTCCCGCCATGTCTCTAATAAATTTGTCCATAAAATTGTAGAGATACACTGACTTATTTTTAGGCCATCTCAAAAGTACTTAGGAGCTCCTATTAATGGCACAGTAGAATGCTGAGTTTTCTATAACTCTGTGGCTGCAGAATCTTGTCTCTATCATAGATTTGCCCTTGGGCTGCAAATAAACAAAGAGAGTATTTATAGCCCTTCTCATACAAAGAGATTTGATCATTCAAAAAGAAGGCAATGAATTGCACAGTACTTTCTATATCCCCAGGCTAAGTACTAATATTAGTGTTAAGGAAAAGCTGATGTCACCTGATCTGTCACAGTATCTGCTTTTGTACATCTCTGGATAACAATGGGCCAAAAAGGTTAACTATTATTTTTGAATTAATTTATTTCAACACAGGCCCATTGTCATGACAGATTTAGAAATACTGTCCTCCACCTGAATTACATCAGGCTGCTATAGTTGATACAGGATATAGGAAAAATCAAAGTAGCACTTCTCAGAGTTCATCCAAAGAAAGTTTTAAGGAAACAGATGGCTCTGACCATTTGGAAATGGCCCATAGCTATTACTCTTAATAAGAGAAGCTGGAGATGAGGTAGACAAACCATTTTTTTTTTTTTTTCAGGCTGTAATTTGATTCTAACAAAAGATTCAGAAGATTATTGGAAGATTCAAAGCTTTTTGTACCATAAGGCATGAACTCAAAAGAATAAGCTCTATGACTTAACTGACCTTCTCAATGTCATTCTCGACTCTCTAAATCCGATATCCTTGTTTTGGAGGAGTTTGATTTAAGCTATGTCTTACAATGTGGCACACAGCACAGCTTTGCTTTATTGAGAGTACCCCTGGCTGGAAGCCTCACTTACTCAGCTGGATTGGCTCCTCTGTGGCTCCGGGTACTTGTGCTGCAGTGTCAGAGATATTTCTCTCTCCCTCTGTGCTGAGTACACACACTTCCATGCTCACAATCACAGCCACATCCGGACCCTCCTCAATCCTGGAATATTCCCATAAAGCTCAGCTTTTATTATCCTAAACTAAGGTTGATTGCTGTAGATAAAAACCTAAGTAAAAACATTCGATATAAATTTATGATTTCAGCTAGCTTCTATGACGAATAACTACTCTAAAAGCAAGATAACACTTTATTACTCTAAAATATATTAGAATCCAGCAGAACCATCAAATTGATCTTTTTGTTGCCTTTTCCTTTACTTTTTGCTGTAAATCCAAAATCCAAATTCTTACTAAAAATAAAAATTATTTAAACATTCAAATCCTTAAAAAAACCTACTAAAATTCAGAGTAATGACAAAGTTTCATTTTGGCTGTGATTTTAAAAGAATCCCATACAGTGAAAAGAAACCAGATTATTTGAAAACGTTGCAAAAGAAAACAAGTCCTTCACAGAGAGTTTGCAGCTACTGTAATAGGATATAGAGCTGAGTGTCAAAGATAAATACACATTGTCACAATAAATTAGGAAACCTGTAATTAATGTTTGTTAGTTTGCACTAGTATTTTATATGCATAGATACCAAAGACTAACTTACTCCTAGTGACTTTTTCTAATTTTCTATTTAACAGTCAACTAAATGTTAGATATGTGTATACAGATAACTGTTATTAACACATCAAATAGCTATAATAAGAGTGTAGAATATGGTACATTCAAAGCACAAGATACATTTATACAACTCCCTATCCAAACAACTTTTAATTTGATTGCACACTACATTTTCCCTAAAGTGCAAGAATGGCCAGTAATCACTGGATTCAACACTTTGTTTCATATTGGTAGTACAGAATGTGGACGCATGCCCTCAGATTTCTCAGGAAATTAGGTGTTCACAGTTAATGAGTACCTGTGAAAAGCTTTTTGCTTTTCTCCCCCAAAACAGTACCTTACAGGATCTTTTTGGCAAAGACAGTGACAGAAACTCATTCTCCAGGACAACATACAGTTTCCTCAGCTACAAGACCATCCTCTCTTTTCTTGACATCCCAACCCATTCAAAACACATATTCCAACTTCCTCAACAAAACTGAGATGAGTCTTGCAAACAACAGACTCTTTCACTGTGTTGTGCTGATTCATTCCAAGCACTGTTCATCCTGCACACTGAATGAGGCAGTCCTGTGGGAAAACAAAGGATGAGATCATGTAATTAAAGACTATCTCATAACGTACACAGGGATTGAAATATAATGGCCTCAACAGTTTTAATTCTATTTCTTAACTCTTGAGTGATTAAGAGGTTTTTTGTTTTCTAAATCAATAGTTATGAGCAAAGACATTTAAAAATAACCAAAAACTCCAAACAAAAAAAATAGCCACATGGAACCATACCAACTACTACTATATAGTATGCAAGGAGAATTACCAGTATATTCAGCTGGAGTAGAAAACAACAACACTGCTACTTTTATTGAACATTCTGTTGTCAATCTGCCTGTCCGTTAATGTTTATATGTTTTCCAGAGATGTTTCAATTATAATGAAATTCTGCCAGGTTAAACTATTTTCAAGTCCTGCCTTCTGATTCCCACCAGGTCACAGGCTTGTTTTCTCCAGAAGGATGCTGATGAATCTATTCATATTCCCCAGGCCTACCTGACAAATACAGAGATCCTACAGACCTTTCTCTCTGTCATTTCTCTTCTGAGTGCTCTGTCAAGTTGGACACAGAATGGTCATTCCATTCTGAAGGAAACTTAACTTTTTGTAGGAATTCTAATTTAAATGCATTGAGTTTCTAAATCTCTCCTAAAATGGATGTCATTCCCCCTCCCCCAGCACAAGTCTCTGGTACATGTACAACTCATTTTGAAGCTGAAAGCCTGAAGCTCGGGCATTCATTATTCTTTGACCATTCCCAAGAGCTTATGGATCTTATGCAAGCCCTGACAGCCATTCCACCAAAAGAGATTATTTTGAGAAAACATCTCTCCTCCCTGAAATTCTAGATCTGGAAAGCACTTTGTTTTGAAGCTACAGAGAAACATTTCAGATGATCACGCCTCATGTCTTCTGTCTCAGCACACCAGTCCTGCAGTGCTCAGCGCTGTCAGGCACCAACACAGCGCTGCTCTGCAAGGGTGACCAGTCCAGGAGCCCAGGGCAATCCCAGCACAGGCCTGGTACAGTCCCACAGCACATCAACACCATGGGCAGAAGAGACCACTGGAAACAGGGCCCATCCAGGCACTCCAGTAGAGAGCAGCTGGAGACAAGATTTGAGTTAAGGCTGCAGCACGAAGCAGAAATGATAGCACAAAGCAACAGACCACCTGCAATGCAAGTCCAAGGTCCACTGATGGAGGCAGGGATGGACAGACAAACAAATAAACTCTCCACAGCTCAAGAAGGAACTGAAAGCTCAGGTCTGAGCTTTAATGGAACCCCAGGGCCTGTAGGCAGAGGGTGTGTGGGTGGGGGTCCCAAGTGAGGCTACTCAGGCACCCTAATGCCTATTAGTGCACTCAGGGCATGAGGGGTGTTATGGTCAGTGCTTGGGTTAAAATTAGGAATAGAAGGGTCTTCAGAGCCTCAGCAATTCAGTAGTTTGCAACCTCCAGAGGAGGGTGTGGGCTTCTATGAATAATTCCCATTTGTTCTTTTTTTCCCATATTCATTTGGGGCTTTGTGGCTAATATTGCTTATTTAAAGGATTTACTCTTCCTCTCTTTCTTTAGTTATATTTTGACTTATATTGGCTTCATTTGTTTGAAGCCATATCCTTCCTTTCTCTGTTCTTTTTGTTTGTCTCTTTTGTTCATATTTTATGTTTGTTGAAATGTAAACTTCTGGGGACTGCAATGTTGAACAAGTTCCTCAACTCTAGTTGAACTCATTAATGTTGGGAACAAGAGTGAATGGAGCACAAAGGATGTAAAACCATTTGTTCCTCACTCCTAGAGGTTTTTCTATCATATGTGTTTGGAACTCTATTTCCAAGAACCATTTCTAAGTTTTTCTAGGATAAAGAACAAGTGGTCAGTAGCACAGCAACAGAACAAAGCAGAGTGTCACCAATGGTGAAAAAATGTGCCATAATCAGTCGAACCTTATGGCATATTAGGGTGCTGTTTCCCGAGTTTTGCCAGAGCACATTTTTTTAAGAGTTGTACAAGATTTTTTAAGAGTTGTACAAGTTGTACACCAGAAAGCATGATCCTGTATTGGATAATTTCTGACACAAAAGGTAGCAGGTCATATTCTCAGTTGTGTTTTGTTTCCTTTTCTCTGTTTAAGAACCAAAATCTGCCAGCAAAGCAGACAGGAAACTCTCAGTGTGAAAGAACATCACTGGGCTTATGGATGCCATGCAACACTGGACTGCAGAGGCACTGAGCATTCAGAGCAATACAGAGACATTGTGAGAATCAAACAAACAGTTACTCCAAAAATCTATGTTTACCTGTTATAACAAGAAATTGCATCCAGCAACACAGTTGATACATGTCATCTTGAAGTAATGGGTATAGCACCAGGGTACTCTGCTGACTTCACCCCTGGTGTTCCTTGCTGGTCTCTCCCAGTACAGTCAGACGCAGACAGTCATGAACTAGTTCACTCACTCTCTGACCAAGCATCGCACAAGATTTTATTGTCCCAAAATTCTTCAAAGATTCAGAAGCTGACCCTCTCAACCTCTCTGTGAAGCACATTCAAGCAGGATTTACAAGCTTAGACACGGTTCCCTGCTAACATGGTCTAAATGCTTTACAGACCACTGAGTGAACAAAGTGGTGTCATGACTTATGTGGTTGTACTTGGACAGCTACCCAAATGCTAGAAAATCCAACCTTAATTAAGTTGTTAAAACAAGCTGTTGAAGATGCAGAATTTGACTGCTTACATAAAATAAATTATGCTGGTTAGATAAGTATGCTTATCATAGCATTTTTACATACCTTCATTATTCCAGTGGACTGTTTCCAAAATAGTAACATTTCTATGTATTTTCACTAAAGCCCAAGATACATAGCAAAGCACTCTGGGCTTTCTAAGTGAGAAGATGAACAAAATTCATAAATATGCATTTAGTAATTCATTCAGCCAGTGCTAAATGGACTTTTTATAGACTTTTCAAAAACATTCTGTGTCTGAGGTGAGTTCAATAATGTGGTGTAGCAGATTGGGAGCAGCAAAGATTTGGCCTAGAGCAACAATAATCAACATTGTCACTGCTGGTTTTACTAAAAGATTCTTCTGATGATTCAAAGTAGGACTAAAACTTCTAAAGAACAGCTGTTTTCCTGGTCCTCTTTCTGGTGCAGAGGCTGTTCTTGGGAGAAATTTGAAGTAATTGAACTACAATTCTAGTTAGAAAGCACTCACACAAACTCAAATGAAATACAATACTGAAACAGTTCAAACATTTAATTATGCATAAAGCACAGAATATATTTTAGTGATGGATAAATCAGAATGAAATTGGTTGGAGAGGTTGGAAGAAAGCAAAATTTCCTTGTTAGTAGGAGTTCCAGAGGAGGGCCATGAACATGATCAGAGGACTGGACCACCTCTCCTGTGAAGAAAAGCTGAGAGAGATGGAGTTGCTTAGCCTGGAGAAGAAAAGGCTCACGGAGCTTACATGACAGATTTAGACTTTTACTAGGGCCTGCAGTGACAACACAAGGGGCAAGTGTTTTAAACTGAAAGAAGTTATAGTTAAATTGGATATAAGGATGAAATTTTTTACAGTGGAGGTGGTGAGGCACTGGAACAGGTTGCCCGGAGAGGTTGTGGATGGCCCACCCCTGGAAGTGTCCAAGGCCAGGTTGGATGGGGCTTTGAGCAATCTGGTGTAGTGGAAGCTGTCCCTGTCCATGGCAAGGGAGTTGGAACAAGATGATCTTTAAGGGCCCTTCCTACCTCAGCCATTCTGTGATTTTAGGATTCTACTCTCTTGACTCATCTTCAAGCATATAAGATTTTATATTATGGTCATGCCTGTTTATATATATTTTGACAATTAAAAAACATTTAATTTACCACTTCAACTCATCTTATGCATTTAAATTAATTAAACAATTTTCTTTAATATTATAAATATATTTTAAATGAACACAAATTATAAGCTCCTCCTCCTGAAGTCAATCAGTACATAGCAAATAGTTATATGAATTTTAAATGCAGTCTGGGATATGTACAGTGCACATTTGAGTTATAGAAAGTTCTAGTATGTGCAAACAGAATAGATCAAATTATGTTTTAGATATCAAAATGTAGTCTGCCAAATATAAATAGCAACAAACAATTTACTTTTGACTAAAATGTTTCAATAGCTTTCTGTTTAGGTACTGAGTTTGAACTGCTAAGAGAGCTTTAGCAAGACAATAAAAAAGCAGGATTTAAACAAATCTTCAGCCATTTTCATGACTGTGTTTTGATGCAAAATCCATGTTAGAATAAAAAACAAACAGTATTATATTCCATTTTACTTGATAAAAGACTTGGAAAAAAGGCAGTATCCTAGCAACCAGACATCAGAACTTTTCAGTGCAAACACCTCGCCCCTTCACTGTGTCAAGCAATAAAAAGAGAATAATAAAATTCCAAACTCGCAACTAAATCCTAACATCAAACCTGAAAATAAAACAGCTCAACAATACATAGTAGATTTGAGCTCATTTTTTTTCTGGCCAGAGTATATGCAGAGACAACTTCTGTAATACAGTTCTGCGACTGAAAGGGCCAGACAGTTTTGCGTTCTTGTCCATTTAGGTCTCTAACTGTGAATATCTAAAACCTTACTGTATCAGGTTTCTTTTGATGACTTTTATTTCATATCCAACAACTATCTTTTTCTGGACTCTTTCATCCTATTTAACACAAGCTGTCAAAAGCCCTGGTTGTGGTCCTCTCCTCAATCTTCTCCTCCCTAAAACAACACAAACTGTCATGAATACACGAGGATACTTGATAAGTATCAGGGAGTACAGCTCCCTGGAACATCTAAAGAAAGTGCCAGAAGTGGGCCACATGTCACAAACCAATAAACTACAAAGCCATTTTATAAAGCTGGCTGTATAATAAAAGTACATTCATTTAATGTCTCTTCTCTTCCATGCTTTCAAAGCACTTACTGATCTGATCAAATGAAACCCTATCTCTAGTTTTATCCTATACTATCAATGCCTGTTTCTGGAAAACCATCAGAACTGCTGTTAGCTCTGCATATACAAGAAATACTTTTTTTGGGTCTTGTATGATAGGCACTCACACCACTATTATTTCGGGTACTTCCTGCCTTGGTTTTATTCTATTGCCATAAAACAGAGAACAATAAAGTGATTTGGATAAAGAGGCTGACACCAGGACGTATTTCATCTGCACAGTAATCAATTGCAGCTAGAGCTCACAAGGAAAACATGGATCAAGACTTTTTCCTCTCTTTGGTTTGAGTGTGGGTGAAGACGTGAATGTGCTGACCATCCTTTCCAGCAAATGGCACGCTGAAATGTGTGCACTGTTTCCAGTAAATACAAAACTCCTGACTGACCCATTGTATAAAACAGAATAGCTGAGAGGAAGTTAGCTATAAACATATTGGTGCCTTTACATGAAAAGGGCACACGGTTTGAGGGGAAGGACAGGTTGAGAGAATCTGGGAAGGCCAAGGCCCAGCTCTGCAAAATCAAATGGGCAAGTATTGGTTTCAGGCAACATCTTGCAAAGGACAGTCAGAAGGAAGGAAGGTTCAGCTTCTAGGTAGGTTTCTGGTTCAAATATCCCAGTGATTTGCAAGCCAAAACCCTTCTGTTGGGACTTCTGCTCTGTGTGCTGAGACTTGGGCAGAGGTTAGTCAGGGAAAAGGCTCACCAGCGTGCCCAGAAATAGCTGTGGCTGGATCTGATAGCCAAAGGTTACTTGCAGCTCATGTGCTCAGTAAGGCTGATTTGGAAAAAGGCCCCTTTCTCCCAGCAGGATACTGCAACCATCAGGTTATCAGGCAGTTTCCATTCCTCTGCACAAAGCTATTCCATTGTGATTTAGAAAGCAGTACATGTACAAAAAGAGAAAGAGAAATAAACTACATAAAATTAATAACCTAGGCAAAACTGATGAAGAAAACTAAGACCAAGAAAGTATGCATATTTGGCAACAACTAAAGCAAAAATAAAATGTTTACTAGTACAGGTGATTGAAAAGGCTTATTCTGTGCACTGCTGTTTTCTGTCTGGAAAGAAGGATGAGATACTCCGTCTTTAAGAGAGAATGAACTTCTTCAGAGTGGAGTAGTTACTACAGAATATGTAAAAAACTCTTATACTATCTAGAGTTAAATATTTTTAAAATCCACATAGGACTCCCAGAAGAAAATCTGAGAGGATTTCAAGTGATTGTTTTTATTTTCTGACTGAGACTTTTTAATAAGTTGAGTCAATGTCAGAAAACTGGAGCAGTACCAATATTCTTTTGCTGTTATTCAAAAGGTCACGCAAGATGAGTTAGGGAACAGAAGGACAAATGGTCTGACGTCAATCCAAACACACAGAACTGAAACAGATAAGATGCTTCATTTTTATAAGGTATTATTCATGTTATAATACAGCTATAGGATCATTCCTTCCCAGGAGATCTCCATTTCAAAATGCCTGGCAGTCTCAGGCTTAAGTCAGTTGCCTAGAAAGTGGGAAAACTTTCTTCTTCCCAGACTGAGAGAGGAATGTGGGCCCTTTTCATGTACCCTAAGTAGGCATGCTAGCACACAGACATACAGGATAACCACCTCTTTCTTGAGCATCTCAAGCCAGCTTTCTTACACGTGCAGTCAAAACAATATGGATATTTCAGAAACTTTCACTATAACTGAAAATATTTTCCATATTGGATCCAATTTATGAGTTTGGATTTATGAATAATAACTGATAATACCTATTTCAGAAAACCCAGCCCTAAAATTGATTAGCAAAGATTCTTGCCATTACTGTGTTTTCTTATTCAAAGTAATTTCTAAGAAAATTTTAATATGAAAATTTCCAAGTCCTTCCACATCCAAACCGTGCAGTCGGTGTGCCCATCTCATCTTCAGGCAGCTGCAGGATTGTTTAGTTACAGCACATCCTGCTTCCACACTCATCAGCCATGGAAGAAAGTATAAATAAATCCATTTACGAGTGCGGCTGCAAACGTGTGCACACACAGGTACACTACACACACCACCACAGCTTCTCTCTGCTGCCTTATTCTTTGCCTTCCTTAACTGTACAAATACAAGCAATCTAAGTGCAGGTGCTTGGCAATCTAAAGTAATTGGTTTTTTCTTGAGTTATACAAATTACATTACAGCTTTTCAATCTTATGTTACAGTAATACTATATTGAAATATATCGCAAATTAAATTATTGGTATTTATTTAATTCATGAAGTTCCATACTGGCAGAGCATATAACAGAAATGATCCAGGCTCAAAGCCTAATTATGGAAAATGTTTTGGAAATTGAAAATTACTGCAATATTTTTAAGTAATTTAAGCAAGTCTATCATGCTGTTTATTCTGTTAACTTAAAAGAATCACTATATCCCCCGAAAAAAAGTGAAAGGCAAATTTTCTAGGAAAAAAAAAATTCCCAGTAGCACTAATATCTGTGTCATCTCAAAATAAACTATACTTAACATTGAAAGTAGTTAATGTTATAGATGTGAAACTGTCCAGAGTTCCAGTTCCATAATGTTTGCATTAATTCTATATAGAGTTATGTCACAAGTTTGAAACTTGGACTTCAGCTTTTGAGCTGAACTAGGTGTTTAAATGAATTTTCATCAGCCTCTAGGCTCTCAATTTGCCTTGAAATCAAAGCGACTTAGGGACATCTAAACTTTGAGTGTATTTGGCACTTTGTTGCATTTTTTAATACACAAGGGCAACATTTTTATAAGCACTTAAGTTAGAATTCTAAATCCCATGACTTTAAACCCAGATGGGAACCAAAACATTTATGGTTTTTTGGCTTCTGAAAGGTCTTTCTATCCAAAGTAACTTCTAATTACAAGAACAGATCCTGCTGTTGGACTATAAGGTCATTGGTCCTTTATTTCAATTTATGCCTTTTAACAGTAAGGATCTGGACCTTTTATTCTAATGGAAACAAAACCTCTGTGTAAATTTGTGAACCTAAATTCTATTACAATGACCAAGCTATTATACTTCATTTATGATCAAAACCAATAGAAATCATAATAAAAATTACTTCATTGAAAACACACCTGAAAAAGTATTTCCAAGAGCTTTTTATTATCTTGCTAAATTAACGACTTTTCAGCCACTCTGTACACATGAACCCTAGAAAACAGACAGAATTTCCTAATGAAAAATGTAGTATAAAGAAAGCAGATTGATACCTGTGTGTGTATATGTATGTACAATGTGAGATTTTGAATCTCCCATTTTAGGTCTCTCTTCAGCAATGTTTTCTCACTGCCTCCTGAAAGAAAAGCTTTTTAGTGCCACTAGAAAACAATGCCAAATAACTTCACTTTCCCAACCTCATAAGTGGAGCTGTCACTTCCCTGGAGGTGCAACTGTGCAGTCAATCCACCCAGAAAGCAAAGCTATACCTGCAGACTGCTCCTACCAGTGACAACTGTAACAGAGCAGTGGTGGCTTATGGTTAGTTTCTGGTCCCTGTAGGAGCTATGCCACTGGTGCCTGGCAGACTCCTTGAATTAAAGCATTACTCAATTAGAAGTATCTCCAAGAAAAAAGAATTTTGAAACAGCCCAACACCTATTCGCTACCATTCGCTATGGCTTACTATTCCCCAGAAGCTGAGGAAACACTCCAATATTTTCATATTGCAGCCCCTGGGTTCTACATCCATATCTCACATCCAGCCCTGTCAGCAAGAACAGCAGACTCATAATTCCTATTTGCATCCCTCTATCCTCACTGTCTCCTTCCCTCTCTCCAGAGAGCCTGTTTAACAGTGCAAGGCTCCTTTGATCTCTGTATTCCTAGCTTGAACGAAACAGTTGTGTAACTGGACTTAGAGGTCTTTGCAACTGCATCTCCTGTTCCTCCAAGAACTCATACACATCATTTTCCTCCTCTCTTCTGAAGGTGTCTAGCCAGACAAGATCAATATGCAAGACAGAATCACTTATAAGCTCATATACCATTACCACTTCCCCCCATAATCAATCCCAGAAGCAAAAGTCATGAAACTCTGAGACAGCACAGTAGAGAGAACCAGTTTTTACAAACTCAGCTTCACTTTATATTAATGAGGCTTTCTGGCTTTGTTAACTTTGGCTGCAAAAGAACATTGTTATAAAAAAGCCTCTGAAATCCTCAGCCAGTGCCAATGCTTTGCATCTGTGTCCAAAACCTTCATCACATGCATATATTTCAGAAAAATATGTCTGTGCAGCCAATGATAAAGATGGAAATAAAATAAAAAAGCAGGGTCTTTGGCATAGCTTTAAGTGAATCCTCACATAACCCACTTGAAGAAGTCAGCAGGTGGTTGCTCTAAATGACTGACATCTATGATCATCTGTTTAAAATGTCTTTGATAGGGAAGGGTAAGAAAGAAAAGACTCAACGAGTATAGTGTCCTATATTTGTTTGTTATTTGGAAGAAAAGTACCAGAAGTAAAGAGCTCTCCTTCTGACCAAGAGGTTGAACATTTGTTTGTTACTTGGGGAAAAAGTAAACTAAGAAAATAAAAAAAATGTTTCAAAGAATATCCCAGTTTATCACCAATTTGCTCTTTCAGACATCAGAATATAATTATCTTTGTGTGAATGGAGCTTAATCATCATGACATACAAAATTTGTGAACGTGGATATAATACAAACAGGATATTTATACATTGCTTTTAAGCCATAAAATAAAAGTGCACTTTTGATAAATATCCCTGTCTCCCATAATCATTTATTTCCTACAAGAATTGTTTACTTAAAATTCAATGGTAAACCTCAGAAAAGCAGAGAAATGAGTTGAAATCTCTTCTGATTAAAATAATATTGGTTTTAAAATGTTTTTTCTCCAAAGGAAAGATAAACAGTTTCCCAAATGAATTCCTTCCCTCCTACCAGCAGCATGTACTAACTCCCATGGAGAATTAAACTCAGGACCTTCAGAACAGATGGCAAAGGCCTTATCTGCTTTCCTACCACAGCATGAGGCAATATAGGTTTGCCTGATAATGCACTCACAATGAGAAAAAGGTTTATTGACCCCTCTCAATATATCTAGATCTACCAAACAAATGCTTTTTAAATTTAATCTACAGATTTAACTTTGACTTTTGCACGTTAATTTACAGAACCTATGCCAAGTATTAAACCTGAGATGCTAAAGAAACTGTTTTATTTTAGTGCTATTCCAGCTGTACATTTTGTCAAATCTCTGGCACATTTTATTCTGTCTTTAATTAAAAGACAATTAAATTTCAGCATTTATTTTAATAATTTCAGTGTTCATTTGCTATGTATTTCACATTTTCCTTCTATATTTATTCTTAAATTACACCAGTTTTGCCGCTGCTTTGGCCTGTGCTATATAACGAGCTCATAGTGGTTTAGCAGACAAGTAAGCTCAGTTCTGACACTCAGTTTTGACTCTGCACGAGTCCAACAGCTCCTTTTGCTCTATTCAATTGTCAGCTGCCCACCTACAAAATTCTTACAGCAAAAAAACAATAAAATATTTCCCGCAAACTATGAAAAATATGTAGACATCAGAGCAAAAACAGCTGCTATCCTAGAGTTCTTTTCCTTTTCAAATAAGTAATCTTTAACTAGTTAATACTTAATTCCTGAATGTTTCAGATTTTATTTGAATGCAACAGTCTTGAAATCTGACAGAGTTTTGTATATTATTGTGTTAGTCAATGTTATATTAAAAATTATTTTTAATTTTTAGTGGTTTGCAAAGGCAACAAAATTAAGTTTAGGATGATTTTCAAACAAAAGGAAAAAATTGGTGAAGATGTTTTGAAGTATGAGGGAGTGAGAAGCAGTGCCTGATGGTGATCTGATGGCCACTGGGGTGCCAGAGGATATGTGTTGCTGGGCTCACTATCTTCTAAATAGATATTTATTTAACACGATTTTCTTTTTTCCTAGGATCCTTGTTAGAACTCACAGGGAACCACAAAGACATACACCTTCTTTACAGGGAAAAGAAAAAGAAAGACAAAGTAAATTATTAAGAGAGGAAAAAAGAAAAAAGGAGGATGTCATTAACTCTTACCTGAAATAGAGACTCACCAATACTTCTAAATCCAGTATTTTTTCCTGTTTGGATTACAGCAAAAGGAGCTGAGGTTTACAAAGCTTGTTCTAATTAACTAACACATGTTCTTGCCCATAATGGCAACTAAATGGAACCATTCAGCTGTTTACCAACAAATGAACAAAACTTGTAGGAATGTACATGAATAGGTAAGAATGATTGTAATGTATAATCTCCCTATAGAAACATTGCCTGTGCATCAAAATAACTCTATCATTAGCTAGGAAGAGATGGAGGTTTTGTTTACGTATAGATATATTATTGTTCTTCTCACGAGCTAAATAGCTCAGAGCTCCCTGCAGCTACCCTGTGTCTGTATCTAATCATATCCGTGTCTTCTTCCTATACTGCTGTTGCACTGAGACATACTTGCAGCAAGGAGCCCTGCCTTTATTACACGTGATGGATTCCTCATGACTTACACAGTCAGTGAGATTTCACACTTCATTAGAGGCTAACACACATACTTACATAAGGGAAAAAGACTGAGCAAGTCATTGTACCACCAAAATCTAAAGCTTGTCTCAGAAGAGGTTTCTGGAAGTCCCCTTTATCGAAGTGTTCAATGCTCATGCATTCTGTAGAATCAGAAAATTAATTCTAGAGTTGATTAGTATGGTTTTGTCCTGGTGTTTTCTTCAGTGCAGCACAGAGATGCCCCAAAAATTTTAAACTAAATACTTTGAAAATACTAAGTAGTTTAGTAAAATATCTTTAGCCAGCTGTTACAGTCATCTACCTCTAGAAAACTCTAGTGTTTCCACATAACTTAAACACCTTGATTAGACTGAGCAGAGGCACCTGGTAAACAGTTAGCAAAGCTGCTGAGAAAAGGAGGCTTTCAGCCCACATCTTACATTATTGTTTCTGGGTGAATATTTTCCACTGTTTGGTGACTGGGTGCAATCTGTGATGAAAGTAATAAAAAAGGGAGAGGAAAAGTGGAAAAAAAGGGGAAAGAAAGGTAGAAGTTGAGATGGTATCGTAAACAGCAGCCTGCCACATTGTTAGTTTTTCAAATATTTTTTAGAATATCTGTGATTATTTACAATTAATAACTTAACTTGGGAAAAGAACTAGCATAGACTACATATATGGTACATCTAGGACAAGCACAGTTATTTTCAGTTAAGAGCATAATTTTTATATCTTGCTCTTTGGGTGAACGTCCTCTTTGGTCTTTGAATTAGTGTTTGGTCCACCCTAAATACTACAAGTACTTTCCTCTTTGTGAAGCTTCTATTGTGTTCTTCCACAATAGAAAGGAAATGGGGGAAGAAAGAGAAAGAAGGCTGGCCACAAGGCTGACCACAATGAGAGTGGCCATGCTTTGAGCTGGGACACTAACACTCGGAGATGGAAAACTTCTTGGCAAGATTATTTCTCCTCGTGTAATTTCAAAATGGAAGTGCTTGAAGGCATCTCTTGTAGACCTATTAGATGAAATTATATTGAGAAAAAAAAAGAAAATCTTTCACAAGTAACAAAGCCCTACTTTCAAAGCATGCATGCATGTTCAGTATCAGAACAGTCAGAGAGCTCTTTAAAATCTCTAACCAATATTTTATGTCTTCATTTGTATTCCTGCATGCACAGATTTTGTTTGACATTTCCAAATCCTGATTCTGTCTTTTTCTATCTCCAGCAGAGAAGAGCGTTAACACACACTTGCTTCTTCCTCTGAACATCATTTTCCCACTTCTTTTAAACATTAAGCAATTGTCTCTAATTATAAAGATTCTGTAATACAGATGAAAAAGTCACATTAGAAAATGGTGCAGAATTGAAGGCAAGAATGATTCTTCAGCTCTCTCACAACTGTGTACTCGTTCTCATTGGCTTTCTCCTTATGCTCAGGAATGTAACCAGCCCAGGAAACCATCCGCAGATAATATATGCTCATTGTAGCTAAACGAAACTTGTCTACCCTTTCCATCTTTTCTAAATCCAGCAAAAATTTTACCAGAAAACCAGTTCAGTAAGTACAACTATAAATATTCTTACAGCTGTGCAACATGAACATCTTCACTGCCCTGCCTGGCGAGGGGTGCACTAGGGCCTGCAGGGGTACAGCCTGACACAAGAGACCAGAGTCAGACAGTCAAGAGCACCAAGAGCAGGAAATTGGCTTTTTACAACCCATTGTTATCCCCGCTGGCTTCTTCCAGGCAGAATAAGCAAATGAGCTACTTCAGGATTAGATCTGCTAGCACAGTGCAAATAAAACTGTATCACTGGTAACTGAGAAGCTTTTCTCACCAACATGTTCAAGAATGACCAGGAAGAAAAAGGAAGTGCATGGAGGCAAGCACCAGTGTTGAACAGTTGCAGAGCTGACACCACGCTATGCTCAAGGGGAAAAGGGATTAGACAGGAGGCTCTGCAGCACCAAGCAACAGGCCAGCTCTGTCTGCAATAAAGGCTTCGAAACATCCACATGGCTAAGAAATGAAAATTATTATAATGACAAAAACATATTCGCTCTCACCTATGGGCATAGTAAAGGACAGCAAAAAAATGAAAAGGCTTATTTTCATTTTATAGGTTAAAAAAGTCATTTTACAAGTCCACATAACTGGAGGATGCTAACACTCTGTGTGTAAAAGCATCTGGAATACAATTAAAACTAGTGCTAATTGCTGTACAAATTGTGATCCTATCCTTATGACTGTATGAGTAAAACGTTTATAGTCATTCTTGAAAGCACTCTGTATCAGAAACATTTCTCTTTCTTATCCACAAATTTTACAGGTATATCAGTATTTGCATATTAAATTCAGGAACTTAAAGGGAAACTGCATTAAATCAGCAACATGCCAAATATCTATAAGTCATTTTGATTATTTCAGGCTTCGTAAGTACAATATTTCCAGACTTAATAGTGTTTATTAAAAGTAGTTTTACTTCAAATGAGATTCTCTTTCTTCCCTGTATCTACTTACAGTATCAAAATGTCATGAATTCAATAAAATACACCTTTAATAGATACGTCTTATTAATTTTAAAGCCTCAGAATCTCCTCATCTGTAAGGTATTTTTGGAAAATAAGAAGCTTCATCAGAGCCTGGCATAACTATCATCCGGGAAGCTACTCCTTTTGTATGTTCCATTCATTTAATAGAGAATAAATAAAACGTATTAAGCTAGCAGTGGCTGAATGGAACAAATGAAACATCTGCCTTTGTGATAGAATTATATTTTTAGAAGTTGTGTCTTCAGCATTGTTTTCTGTGACCATAACAGACTTGGCTGAAAAAGGGAGAAGGATATGAGCTGATACCTCTAAGCAGCACCAGCAGCCAGGCCAGCCAACAAACTACTTGGGGTCCTTACCATATTTTTTGATTAGAAGGACACCAGTAACTATGTGACATGGTTACTACTTTTTCTCCTCCTCCTCTTCTAAAAATGGCCGTGAGAAGGCTTATTTTAAGGACCCAGTCCCACAGAAATCGAAGACAAAGCAAAAACTTGATTTCTTTTTTCTGTCTTATTTTGTTTTCATGTGGACCACTGTGCTTATTCCCCAAGTATCTGAGAATTCCTGGGGGTATAAGGAATAGTAATTTTTTTTTTCTTATCATAGTATCTGAAGGTGAAAACTCAGCTCCAATCAAGTTTTAATAGAAACAGAATATCATTTGTCCACAATAGACATCATATTTTTTTCCAATTATATTTATAAATAGCCCCTGCTCCAGGTTTTAAAGAAGTTCTCATAGATCAAACCCCCTTACCAAGTTTAGGCCTCTGTCAGTCTTTTTCACTGTTTACAATTCTCCCCATAAGTGAGTAATATTTTATCTTTTTATTCCTGTAAAGGACAGTCACTCTTCCACAGATGCTGGTATCTCAAAAGTTATGTAGATTATGGGCTGCAGTGTCACTTTGAAAAACATGATGACTATCTGGTCTGCATTATCTGTAATAAAAAAATTTCTCGAAACTCTAAGATCTCAATTCTAATAGTTTATCAAAAAACTAAGTGAAATTTATCACTGTTTTTGTAGTTGTTTATTGTGTGAGCTTTAGCTTTTATTACCCAAAAGGAATTCAGCAAAAAATTTTTCACCAAATCTGAACTACTTCATAATAGTCTTCATAAAGGCTCCAAAATAATACTTCGATTGAGTTGCTCTAGGATGCAACTGCTGACTATATTATGTCAGGGCTTCATTTTGTAGTATGGGCAACAGAAATAAAGTGTGACTCTCTTTTTGGTTTGTTAGTCAAGTTTCCAAGCTGAACATGTTAAAAATTAATATATTACCTTCTTCAGGTCTTGTCCAACTGGTACAAGTCCAACTGTCCTGGAAAGGTGTATGTGACTATCCCACCATAGCTGCTGACTCATAGCAGGAATTTTCTCCTCTCAAAGTTCGTTTCCAGGATCAGACTAAGAAGCAGTAGCCTACAATAGGGAGATTTGCTATCCCTATTACCAGTAACTCTGCTTCTCTGCACTTTGCAGTAAATTTATAGAGACTAAAAATAAAAAATCATAGAAACAAATAGAATCACAGAATGGCCCGAGCTGGATGGGACCTTAAAGATCATCCAGTACCAAGTCCCCACACCTGTGGACAGGGATGCTGCTCACTAGATCATAAAATAAAATACATCATCAAAAATAAAAACTGAGAGGTACATTATGTTAGCAGTTGTTGGTTCAGCAGGTTGCCTCTCCAGAGGATACACTGAATAGACAGAATCTATTAAAAACATATTATTCCCTGAAAGTGTTGGGTTTTGTGCATGCAGCATACTGTAATCAAACCAAGGCACTTCAACGTTCATTGTATTAGCTATAATGATATGAATAGCAATATGCAAATCCATTATACACTAGCAGTTCACAGCCAGTATAAGTTAACTTAAAAAGAGAAAGATGTGTCTGGAAAGCCTGCATGAAGGGAAACAAACATCTCTAACACAACTTTTGGCAACAAATTTAATATGAAAAAGCATTTTAAATTGCATTTATAATGCTGGAAATTCCTGCTCACAAAGACATATTGTGCAGAGAAGCACATATTCCATCTGCCTGGGCAATGTGAGGACTCTTAATGCTGAGTAGAGTGGAACGTCTGATTCGAGCTCCTTGCTGTGGTGAGGCTGTGCACCAGCTTTGATGAAACAGATCAATTTTGTTTTGTTTTCTTTGAGAAAAATAAATGCAAAGTTGGTCCATGGGGCTCCTATCATGTATTAGTTGCCTGTGTAAAAGCTTCTTTTATTGTGAGAGTGGGCCACTGAGGAGTGAGCTCAAGATTAGTTTTGGTGTTCACTGAGAGGACTGAGCATTTTCCAGCAGTACAGAGTCAGGTAGGCCCAGTGGCTAAGCATGGACTGGATTACAGTAGCTGAAGAGTTAGACACCATAGCACAGATAGCTAAGGAGAAAAACTGGACTGAGAAGGCAAAACAAGGTTACTGTCAGAGGTTAAAGGAGGAAGTCCATGTACCCCAGAAGAGTGAGTCAAGAGCACAGCCCAAAGGCAGGCAAGGGGGAAAATAGGCACAACACTGGGAATCACTATGAAAGTGTAGATGAGCCTGAAGCAAAGCTGGCCTAGTGGACCACAGCAGGAGGCGGATAGAAATGGACTTTATGAATGGGGCTACAGAAGAAGGATCAGGAGCCAGAACAAGGGGCACAGCCCCAGACATTTGCCAGATGACCACTGCTGTCTGCCTGTTAATGCTGTGGCTTGAGGCAGGAGCCTTTGTTGACTGGGTTTTTGGCAGGCTTAGTAACTATTAGCTTTTGCCCAGTTTTTTGGTTCCTCACGTGCTTACAGACTTGTCACAAAGTGACACTTTTAGAACAGTGTTGCAGAAAGCAGTCAGAAGTTGGAGCTTGTTCACTGATTGCAACTCACTGTAATTTTATATACTATAAAACTTACACCCACAGTCACCAAGCCTCATACCTAAAAACTGATAATATCTTTTGGAAATGTCATTATAAATCAAAAAAGTCTCCTATAAGCAAAAAGTGGAATCATATAACATTGCCTCTGGAATTGCATAACACAGGATGTAGAAACCCAGATAGTAAAGACATGTTTTCTTACATGCATATATTGCAGTTCTTTGTATTCTGCTTCTATAATTAAAATTTCTTTTTTAGCAATATTATTTTCATCTATCTTGCTATCTACTAATCTAAAATAACTGCTATTTTTAAGTTATTTTTCAGTAAACTATATCATTTCCAAAGGCTAGAACTTGAATATTTCATAACCATTACACAATAGTGTCCTACGCAGTTCACTGAAGAGATTTCATAGACATCACAGCTATAAAATTCATACCCCTTACTTATTAGTGGGTCAACTTGTTCTTTGATACCCTGCTGAGCTTCTCAGGCTACATGTTTATATATAGGCCTTCCTTTTGTATCTAGCTCATTCTCCTGGAGAGTTGCAAAGCATACAGACAAAGCCAGTATATCTTTCAGAACAACAATGAAAATCGCACTAAATAGAAATGGGTTTCTGCATTTATCCAGGAGAGCTCAACCAAAAATATTCAATTTTCAGTAATGCCATTGGATTCCTACTCAATCTATGCAGCTGTATGAAATCTATGTGAATTGCCTGAAGCAGCAAAAGCCATTCAACTCCCATTTCTAATTTGGATTCTTCCAACCCTGAATTTGTGAACTCTAGCACTATCTCCACTTCATCAAGTCTTGTAGTTTACCATTATAGAGTTCCAATCTGTACAGACACACAGTTTCACTTCCAGATTAATTAAGAAAAAAAATTACTAGGTCGTAATTCCACTCAAGACTTGTGGAAGAGGTTTGAAAACCTTCATCACAGTCAGCTTTCGTAAGTTAAGCTGTTCCCTAAACTCCTTTGATATCAGTGCAATTGCACCAGCAGAACGAATGAATCAAATGGAAAACCATACCCTGTTCAGAATTCATGATGCCCTCAGGACCAAACAGAATATTTAGACACATATTTATAAGGGGGAAAGATGGTATCTTCAATGGAAGGACAGAACTTTACTGTATTTGTTGTTATCACAAGAAGTGTAATCATTAACCATGTAAACAATTTTTTTCTGAATGTGCATGTAAAGACAGACACATATCATGCAATTACACGTTTTCACCCGGTAAAGAGCAGTGTTGTCTTCCATTGAGAAGAGCTTTTCCATGCTTGTATTTTTAGCTTTACTAGTATGGTAATATTTCCAAATTATTTCCTTTCTACAATGAAGTTTAGAAGAAAGTAATGTTAACATCAGAACCTGAAAGTAACAAAATTTTCAGAAGTTATCTTTCAGTTGCTTAAACATCTGCTAAATGAAAAGCAAAATTTTCTTAATTTTGAGATCTGCATTTCAAAATACAGGAAAAACATTACTTGCTTTTTATCTTTGAAATAGATTTTTAATTTCTGCTCGAGTGTTCAATACAAAATTGCTGCTTTATAGAGCAACACTGTGAGGGCAACTGGAGATTTACAAAGACTTATTTTCATTCTGTGAAGATGGGAAGGGGAATCCAAAATACAAAGCAGAAAGGAGTGAGGAAAAAAGTGTGACCCAAAAGAAGAAAAACTTCTGTTTTTCAAAGGATATCCCTTATGCTGACTGTCTGCAGTAGTTTGATCTTGCTAGTGTCAAGTCAAGTGAACCAAGCCAGCCAAAGAAAACGCAGCTGATATCATATTTTAGCAGGTCATCGAGCTTTTGGGGGTGAAAAGGAGAGAGGCTGTGAAGCTAATCCAGATGAGATACCTAATCTTTTGTTTATGTTCCACTGTGATAATGTCATTTCAGAGTAACAGTAATAATGAAAAGCAAGGAAGTTGAAAAAAATTGGAAAGACAGAAAAAAAAAGGGGTGGCAGAATTATTTGATTGTCATTTTGTTTTGGCAGATAACAATACAAAGTTCAAAGGCTATGAATCCTAATAAAAAGTTTCTAAAACAATGAACTTTTGATATCAATAGTGCATGTGTTGAAGGACATACTAAGTAGTGTTAAAAGAGCGTTCAAATAAGAATGTCCCCGGCTATAAGTAGAGTAACAAAAAAATGGCAAGAATGTCAAAGGGAAATGGTTATTTTGCTCTTATCTGAATACAAGGTGTAAATCATTTTCTCCCTGTCACCCTGATGGTTTTAATTTTCAGTTTTTCCAACACAACGTAAATTTAAAGGAGAGATTCAGAAAATGCATCCCTGACCAGTATATTACCACACCTGACAGAATGCCATAGCATTTTTTCTAAGAATAGTAATTTCTGTGCATAACATCCTTACTCTCGCATAATGCTACGGAATTCCCCATTTTGTACATCACGTCAACTATTTTCTACAAATTTTAGTTTGCTCAACTTTCAGAAAAATGGCTTATAAAGAATTTTATGAACTTCTCATTTATTAAGTATACAAGAGCAACAATCATTCTGGATCTTTCTAAAGCAAGTCAGTTCTTTTGAGTAAATGTTACATTTTGATTTCTTTTTTAAAGAGAAAAAAAAATACTCATTTATAGATAAAAGTACTTAAAGGATGATACATACATGTATTAAGAGCCTCTTATGAAAAGTAAGCTGATTCTGAAAACAACAGGAATTCTGAAATTCCCATTTAATTTAATTTTAAAAACAGCTCAGCATTCTGTACAAAACATCTGACAGAATGAAGAAAAACTGGGTGTTCAGTGTTCAGTCAATGAGTTCCAGGAAGTCCCCAAAGCTCCTATTTGCCTGCTCTGCTTGCAGGACTGTGATGAATCATTTAAAACATACACAGAAACTAGAGAACAGCAACAGTTCTATCAAAATTAACATTTCTGAAGATCATTTTCTAAGATCACATACATCATCAATGTTAGGTAAAGAATCCCTCTCTAATGGTTTTCCTTGCAGAGCTGAGGCTTCTACCTTAGACAAATGATAACTGTACTATATAATAATTTTTTTTAAAATTTAGTCATATTTTAGTTCTATAGTGTATTTGTCCCTAGAAGAATATTTGCATGGCCTGGTTCTACAAATCAACATCTGCAGCTGTAGCACATTCAGTCCCTCAGTAGCATTTAGCAATCTATACAGCAGTTTTTTGCACAGCTTACATGTGATTTACTTTTAATGTTGTTTTACTTCAGCCTTTCCCAGGCACAATGAAATCTTACTTCAACGATTTTACTTTTATTCTGTTTTTGCATATGTGGCAGATTCAGATCTAGAGGCATGATTCCGTGTACTACATGTATTTTGTTGCTTGTTTCCCAGCTGATAAAGAACATTTGCATTCCAAGAGTTCCCTTGTTACTCTTCAGACATGGGTGAATACTGCAAAGTAAGTACTCAAAGATATGTATTACAGTAAAACCATGAATTCACCTCAGTGGTATTTATGACCTTTTGTATTTATTTTCAGAAAACATGTGAGTATTTTTTTTAGCCAAAATGCTTGAGGAAAACAAGAAGTCTCATGAGTCTTTGTACAAAGGCTCACGCCTAGGAATGTTCATTAGGGCTTTCTCAAACCTCTGATTTTCTTTCTCCAGTCATCTGGTCACTGACCACAAATATCAGGCAGCAAAGAGTCAGCTGCCTAACAGTTTGAGAGAAATCTTGAATCTTAGCTGAAATGAACAGCTTAAATACATCCTTTGTTCAGTAGTTTGTGGCCTATAATCCATAACTGGTCCGGAGATTACTTTCTGCCTCCAGAGAGAGTCATCTAGTCGCCCAGAACACTCTTATTTCATCTACTACATCACACTCCAACAAAGTAGGAATACAGAATTCCCTGTCCTATTATTTTGCCTTTAAACAATTTTTGTGCAAACATGTCTCTGGAAGGGGACAGGATGACCCTTAAGTGGTGCTACATAGTGAAATGGAAAACTTGCCACTATAGCAAGTAATATGTTTTCTCCTCTGTTGAAAGCTCCCAAATGTGTCTGTCTTTACAGATAATTCATAAAGGAAAAGCAGCTGCTCCTATTGACAGTTTGAACAAAATTTGCCCAGTGCATTTCTTAATGAAAACCTTTTAACCTTAGCAAAAGATTTTAAAAATGACAAGATGACTGGAACTGGATCAAGGGAATTGAATTAACTAGACAATTTAAACCATCCTTTTTACACTTTAAACTCACAATTCACACTTTTCAAAAGATAAATTTGACATCAGTTTTCCAGTTCACTAACAAGTCTAAACATTCAGTGTATTTTCCCCAATATATCTGCACATGTCATGATAGAATTACTAACAATTTCAATGAAATTAGATATTTGGGGAGAAGACTGAAGTATGTAATTAAGCTACAAAAAGAGAATAAAAGAGTGCATGTTTGCATAAAGAGAACGCCTCAGCTCAAATTCATGAAAATCATGTAAGAGCGGCTCTGAAATATATATTGATCTGAAGTGCTGCCAATGCTTAAGGTCTTAATTGCCATATGCAATTGCTATATATGACCATTTTTATATTTTTTTTTTAAATTTTTTTTTTACTTAAGAGTATGAGAGCAAAATGCAGTGTAAAGTGTCTTAGGATCGGTATCATTTAGAGTAATGAGGTTCAATTCAGAAAATGCACTTGTGAATAATTTGTGCAGTTCAAGGTATGTTTTTGCATAAAGATGGACCTATTCATATGTAAATATCCTTGTAAGAACAGTCACCACATGGAGACATTTATATTACTTTACTTTGTTCACTGATTTATTTTATTACACTATGGTCAAAATTTAGAGTCCAAATTACTGACAGATGTTAATAAACTTTGAAACCTTCAATACGGATCTTACTTGAAACAGAGAATGCAATCATGAAATGTGAGCTTCTACTCTTTACTTTTATATTCCTGTAAACTTAACAGCTAAAAATAATAAAAAGCAAAATAAGTTTGTAGTAGATACTTCCTATTCATGTCATGTTTAGTATTTGTTCAGCCCAACCTGACAGACATAGCCAAGTTGTAATTAATGTCATAAAATAGAATTAGGCCAATTAGTGCTTAACACTGTTGGCATGGTTTCACACTGTTATATTTTTTGTTCTTCATTGATTTCTAGCACGCTGAATTTGATTGATGGGGTCTTTATTGTTTTTAATAATGAAACTTAGCTTTTCTCCAGAAAAGTGCCCCACACTTAGATTTGAAACTGTATTATCAAGTTTCAAAACAAAATTCGTGTTGCTCTCAAAAAAACTCTGAACTTACAGTAAAAGCCTTAAAATTTGGTATTTATATTTATGGACTCCTAGCAGATCAAGCTATGCTTTTTGCAAATAAAAAGAACAAACAGTAACAGCTACTTAAATGGCTGCATTCGGATAACATTTAAGCATATCCCGTGACTGGTAGCATCCGATGAGTATCCATCCAGTTAAAATACTGGATCACAGCAGAAACTGGAAACCCACTATGATTAAAATGTAAACAAACATAAATATTTATGCAGCCTTTGGAGCGTAAATCCTCAGTAATTCCAACCTGAATAGCTTCCATTTCCTTGCACTCACAGTTTCTCAGACTGCACTTATTTCGGTGGCGGTTATGGTACACCACTGTTCCCTATGCTGTGTGGTCCTCCTAAATAATGCATGAAAAACAGAAGGAAAAAGAAACATTACTGTGACAATCCAGTATTGGCAGAGATTTCTTCAAAACAGGGGTTTTAAGACTCATTCTGTGGTCCAGACATTCCACTATTACTAGGAAATATAAATCTGCTCCCTTTGAGGGGAGTGTGTATTACAAATTAGTTATCCTTCAACAGACAAAAGAAGACTTTGGACACTCCTTGCTCCAATTAAGTCAAAATCTTTTACTAAACAGATCTTCAAAACCAGACAAATGTCTACTTTCTACATAACAGCAAAAAAAACAAACAACCCACACTTTTTTGTTTTCAGTTTTAAATGAAAGACACCGAGTTTAACGTACACACACACACACACATGTAAGATGAACCCCTCTCCCACCTCTATTCTCATATATTGATTTTGTCTTTCCCTGGAAGTGTTTTCCAAACTCTTCTGATTCTTTACAGGACCATAGATTCATTACTATACAAACAGCACTAATATAAGAGTAGAAAAAATGACTCTGTATTCCTAGTTTAGAAATCAGGAAAAAACCCATCCAATTACAGTTCTGATCAGTCATACTAATTTTCAGTGGGCTCACATCCACAAATTCTGTGAATTAGCAAATACATATACCACTATACCCAGTGAGGCAAGAAGAGGTACTTGTTTTGTGTGATACACTTATTACTTGTCTCCTTTCCACTGAAATAAGCTTTTCTAAAATTTAAGAAATTTTTGTAAATGTATAGAGAGTCACACAGGCAGCCTATGTTGACTGATTCAATCTCAGCTTGTCAGCAAGTGCCATAAAAGTGGGAATTCATTTATTATTTTTTATCTGATACATACTTACTATAAAATTCTTCCCTCCTTGTTTTCCCTAGGAAGATCCAAGAGGCATAGGCATAGGCTCTGAATACTATATGTTTTATATACATCTCCATTACTATTTAGAATAGATGGAGAGTATCTAGATAGGACAAAATATTTGAGGTGTAAGCTGTAATTCACTTCCATATATTAGTAAAAAGTTCTAGAATATATGAGTACAAAATTACAGAATTTTGTTGAAAACCTTATCATAGAATCACAGAATGGTTTGAGTTGGAAGGGACCCTAAAGATTCACCTAATTCCAAACGCCCCTGCCATGGGCAGGGGCATCTCCCAGTGGAACAGTTTTCCAGAGTGCCATTCAGCCTGGCCTTGGACACTGCCAGGGATGGGGCATCCACAGCTTCTCTGGGAAGCCTGTCCTGCTGCCTCACCAGCCTCACAGTGAAGAATTGCTTTCTAATATCTAATTTAAATCCACCCTCTTTCAATCTAAAACTGTTATCCCCCATCATGTCACTAACCTTCTTTTGCAACTGATATTTCCTAAAGTTTCTTTGAGCAGCATTTGCTCACCTTACCATCCAAGGAAAACCTGGCTGGCTTGATATGTGATAACATAGTAGTCGCGCTCTGCTACCACAGCACTAACAGTGCAGGCTAATGGAAATTTCCCAACACCTGTTTCTGTGAATGGTAAAGAAGCTGGAAAGGCGGGAAATTAGTAACTTCAGTGAGGAAAAAAATTCCATTTCAAAGAAATCTTTGTTTCAATCCCTAAAGAAAAGATCACTAAATCTTGCATATAGTCTCAGAAACCCAAGAATTGCACTGAGAGAGAGCTAGGACGTGTGCAGAGCCAGACAAATACACACAATATAGGTCTAATCCATTCACTGTAAAAGTAAAAACTTCATACCTTTAGTTAAGGATTTTGAATTCTAGCTTAACATTCTTTAAACTGTGAAAGTCACTCGTGATTTATAACATGATCTTAGCAGAAATGCTCAGTGGAAATATGCTCTCTCTAGTCAGAATTGTCCATGTTGTATTTTGATACATATCATATACAAAATATATAAATTGTTATTTTATTGATTTCTAAAGCTTTTACAGCTCTGATCTATAGAGGTGCACAATAGTACAAGTAGAAGTAGAATGAGAGATCCAGGCTTGTTCTAGAAATGTCTCCTATACAATTCCTGAACAGAAGAGCTTTCTCTTGCCTGATCTTCCAACAAAATTATGGGGCACATGCCAATTCATACTGCATTAGTGTACCCTGACTGAACTCTGAATACTATAATCATAGAAGGAGGAGGTGATAGTAAAGACTCAGTTCACGATAGCTACTTTAAACTGTAGTAGTGGCCAAGTATGGCAAAGAGGTGTGAGAGCGAGTTTGAATAACATTACAAGACACAGTACATGTTCCTGTCCATTTTTATTATTTAATAGGCAAATTATATTATAAAAAATAGAAGAAGGTAAAATTTATTAGATCATTTTGATTGCCCATACTTCTTCCCAAGTAGAAAACTAATAGCACAGAAGGCAAGAATCAAATGTACTGAATTTTTTTTTTCTCTTCTAGCACAGTAAAATATCATTTACATGATTTTTCAGGATTTAAAGTGTGTTATTAATTTCTTCAAAGACACATATTAGTACAGTAAGAACTTCTTAAAAACATAAGTGGAATCATTGATATCTTTCTATACTGATGAATATCAGAAAATATTTTAGATAGCTAGCAAAGTATAAAATAAAATAAAATAATTTAATTTTGTTTAACTTCATCACAACCTCCTTTGGCATGCAGAGTAACTCCAATTAGCTACAGAGTATTTTCAAATATGATTCAGAGAAAAAAGGGAAAGCCTGCTAGAGCTATCAAAATACAGTTCTTTCTATCCTATTTTCAAGTATTTGCTTGATGTTGGAAATGATGAAACTTTAATATTCTGCTAGAGGAATGGGACACAATAGTTTTTTAATCTTTTTTAGCCACCGAACTTTCAAATTTCAGAAGAGTGAGTGACTTCTCTGGGAACAGTTACAGGAACAAATGAGCTCTTGAAAGCACTAAGAGCTGAGAAGGGACTTTGCAAGAGTAACCCTGTGTCTGGTTACTGTAAGGATGACATACAATGGACATAAACAGGCAAATAGTAGCTTCTCCTACACAGCTGAAAGTCCTGACATGTCAGAAGAGAAGTTACCCAGAGCAGGGCACAGAGGTAGATTCACACCCACTGTTTGCCCAGGGGAGACTTAGGCAGTCGAATCCTAAATTGTATACCACAATTTCCACAAAAGCTCACAAACAAGTCTGCCCAGCACTATGTGATGCAACTTCCTTTTATAAACAGTAAACAAAATCAGCTCTAAATTAGCTGAAACTGTAAAATCTGTAATTGAGGGGTGGCATTGGTCAAGTCCAGGCAGCTGACCCTCCCTGAGCTGCAAGCAGATGGCTAATAACAGCCTAGGACATCCAACCAGCTCTGACGATTTGTCACATTTCCAAGCTGTGGTGACAAGCAGCCCCCTGACACCTGCTGCAGCTCTAATTTGAAATCTTGAATGTTACTGATAATCACAACTAAGGTAATTTTTTCCCCATGATGTTATAGCAGAGGATTTTCAGGTGGCTATTTAAAGCAAACTTTTTGTCTAAATTAAGCATATGTATATGTGTGCTGGATGAGAAAGGGAAAAAAAACCCACAATGAATTATGAAGTTACATAACAATTTGGAAAATAACTTTGTATCCCAGACACCCTACAATGGGTTCCAAGAAAGACATGTTGGAGTTACAAATTAAAATGCTTTGGCATTTTTCCAAGCAATAATTTATCTTCCCGGGGTGAATCATTATATTTACTTGGCTTAGGTTACGGTGTAGGGTCATTAAAAAACATTCTGGTTCCTCCACCAGATTGCAATAGCTTGCATTTATCCAGCTGCAACTACACACCACATTTAAAAAAATCGGTTCAGTATTGGCTAAAAATTGATGATGTAGGCAATTTTTATGATCAGTT
This sequence comes from Ptilonorhynchus violaceus, assembly GCA_013397565.1. Lineage (NCBI taxonomy): Eukaryota > Metazoa > Chordata > Aves > Passeriformes > Ptilonorhynchidae > Ptilonorhynchus > Ptilonorhynchus violaceus. The sequence continues at coordinate 441,663 of VZRJ01012425.1, forward strand.
CTTTGTGACTGATTAGAAAAAAAAGAAGTGCAGGCAACTTTTATGTTTGTTCAAACCCTATCAAAATAACAGTTTTATCTTCCCAAACCATAAGTGAAGCGTTTGCAGCGTCGGGGCTGACCCTGATCTTCTGCATATTCTCTGCTTAAAGGACATGAACAGGAAATGGTCAGCTTAAGGACACAATGAAAGGAAACACAGCAGCAAAGGTTTCACTGATAACATGTGATTTGAAGTCAGTGAGCAGATTCAGTCAGTCATCCAGCTGTTTGGGCCAAAGTCTATACAGCACTCTGCTGACTCCTACAAGACTGTGTCACGAAAACATGTGGAACACTGACGCTTGACATGGGCAAGGCAGGGAAAGCAGAGCACTTCCACATCATCAGATGCTGTGGCTCAGTTATTTCATGCCAGAACCAAGGAAAATTACACTGGTTTAGAAATATTTGTTTTTCTAAGAGTTAACTGGGCCAAATAGAAATAGGATGCTGATGTGAGGGTGTATTCATATTTCAGTGCGTGAGTACCACTAGGTGTAAGGGAGTTCAGGTCAGAGCCAGAACTGCAAAGTATTCCACACCCACAATTAAGGACTAATAGTATTATTTTTTATTTTTCTTTGAGAGAGAGAATTTTTCAGAAGACATCAGCACTTTGGATACTGAATGATTACAGTGTGTTTAAAAGGATTTATAAACTCTAAAGTGAATGTAGTTTATAATTTCTAAGTAGTTCTTTTGCTTCCTCACACACTCAGCAATAAACTTACACCAGCCAATAATTAGAAAGAAATCCTTATCGAGTGTAGCAAGCAAAGGAAAGATATTATAAGCCTTGGGTGATTTACTTTCATACTGACTTTAGAAGCATAGTTTAATCCAATTTTTGGGTTTGGATTGTAGTAATTATAAGTCTTGTGCTTGGACAAGAATTACATCCTCTATATTTTTCAAGGTATATTAAACAAGAAGGAAAATATACTGAATTTTAAAAAAAATCATTAAAACCCCAACAATTCCTTAAATCCTGCTTAACTGTAATTTCAGAAGACAATCACTGCCAGGTTGTGCAAGAGCGTTAAAAATTCTTAAGGTATTGACAGTCTATCAAATCAACACGCAGGTTTCTATGTCAGCACAATTGGCTAATTATTATTTTTTCCAGTCCAGAATGAACTGGCTGTCCAAAACCAAAGTAATTAATAGCCTGACCACTTGAAGGAATTCTGGATGACTCAGCCTTCAGACTCCATCTTCTACCTGGCTCAATTTTTTCTGTTTTGTAAGAGCTGTACCATCTTGTTCATTTTATGCATTTTTATATAAAAGACCAATATGAAGACAGACAGAAAAAACATTATCTACTAGAGGAAAGAAACTTTGAGTATGAAATCCCCCACACTCCAAGAAAAGTTTTCTACCCAAGAAATGAGTTATGCGAGAATGAATCAATACTTATATGACATTCTAAAAGGTCAAGTGAATGTTCCACAGCAAAACTGTTGTATATTTTAAACCTCAAATAACTTTGCAAATAGAAGTCTTGTTTTCTGGCCAACCCTCCTCTTAAAAGAAGCAGACTTGTAAAAAAGAATTGAAACTATATAGAGTTTTACTTTCTGATAGTCATTTAAAAGTTCTACCATGAGTGTTCAGAGTTTCCATAGCCTTTCATGACCCTGGGGGTCTTCATGAAAAGTGATACTAATGCTATATTGTATTATGTGGGGTTTTCCAAGTACCAAAGATGATAAATGTGTTATTTACAAACTCAAATTTGCTACCTACTTATCCACACAAGAAACCAAATGGAGATGGCCACCTCTGATACAGAGAACTTTTATTTTCATACCCTCAATATATGTAAACTGTGTGGGCATGGTCAAGAGAGAGGAAACTGGGCAGCAATAAATTAGATGCATAAAATTAAAATCTATATTAATAATACATGTTTGTCATCACTGAATAAGTCATCGGATAAATCCAAACCCAGTCAAGAGCTTTTTCTCTTTCCTATTTAAATTTTTAAGAAAGAAAGGGGTAAATTTTCAAAGCTCAGGAAGAACCACCACAGTTACTGTAGGCAACTCCATTTGCATTTAACATAATCCTCCTCTCATTAGGAGCCAAGCACTAACCAAGAGTTTAGACAGAATTCAGACTAGTATTTACTAACATGAACACATGGTATATTTCTTTTATAAGGTTTCAGACAGTACTTTATCTCTGATTAATAACTTGCTAGTTTTCAGAATACCATATGCATTATTGCGAATGTTCTGTCCCAACAACAGCAGGTATACCAAGAGTTACCAGCATATAAAGTAATTGGACCAATATTGTGAAGAGTACCCTCACCTGCATGAAAATGATCTTGAATCACTCTCCTTTCCTTTAATCACTCTTTCAGATGAATAAGGTGAATGTTTTATGTGGCCCAACTGTCGTCCTGTTAGTGATTTATCCAAAGTCCAGTTTTAGCTGACGTTGCTGTTGTGGAAGTAGGAGATCTTGAAGAAATTAGGAAGGACAGAACATGCATTATCAATGGTTTGATTTTTTTTAAATTACCATCTAAAAACTGTAAGATATACTGGTGGACCTATACCTGTGTATAGCTGTGCTGGTGAGGGTGAGACTGGAAATGGACAACTTCCCCCAGAGGAAGACTACAGGAAATCTGATGAAGACTGACTTAGGATACTCAGAAAGAGAAATATTGGATAGATTCCATATTATGAGTGTTGTTCAACACATGCAAGACAAGGAGAACAAGTTTGGCACCATTCATTAAGGATCTTTTGCTCCTGGAGATGGAAGATTAGGTGGATAACATAAGACAGCTGCATCCTTTACTGTAGGAGACTTTCACAATTCATTTAGGCTTTGCCTCAACTGCCAGACTCTCGGCTCTGCTCTTGAATCCATCTGTCATAATTTCCTCCCCTGAGCTTTCCATTCCTTTCACTTTGTATCATCTGCCAGTATGCATCGTCATTTCTCCTAGTACAGCTTTCACAGTGCACCAAGCTCCCTGTTAACAGCAGGCTTGTAGACGCATACCTTATGGCTGTAATCAAAGGCTCATAGCTTCTACAGTAGAGTGCAAATAGGGTAAGGACTAGCACTCTCAACTTTTGGGTTTTGTTTGTCCTTTTAGATTGCAAATGCTTGAAGGAGCTTATTTGCTACACACAGCTTTCAAGGAAAAAGCTTTGAAAGCTATGCTGTTATTACCACACAACGTGAGCAAGGGCCTTTATCTCATGAGAAGCAACGTGGAGGTCATGATTATGGCCTTTGTCAATGAAAACATGAGTAAGACGTTCACATCTAGATCTAGGCACGTAACTGACAAACGGTTCATTTACCAAGATGATGCAGTTTTGTTCATCCCAAATGACTAATCAGTTTGGATCTAATATATTGAAAATTTTCAGCTAGAAAAGCTTTGGTTTTGTAGAAACTAGATTTATGGAACAGAAAGGAGTAAATTGGATAAGCTATTGGATAAGAGAAGCTAAAGTTAATGCTCTGAATGTGGGTGATGATCAGGATTCAATAATCACCTTTGGAGGAGGGGTTCTTGCTTTGACCTGGGCTGGTGACTACAGTGGTTACAGGTGTCTCTGTTCTTTACATAGCACTCTTGTTTGTCCAAGTTACTGGTCATCTTAAACAGGTGCCCTACCCACCCTGGACACATGCATATGTTAGTATTTATAGCTTTAAAGCAGATTTAAAGAGTTCATGCAGCAGGGACTGAGGAAAGATCCCACTAGAGAACCTGGCAGCATGGTAGTTAGGGGAACGCATTGCTACCAACTATTACCTTGAATTTGGCATAAAATGATGAAGACACTAAGCAGCTGCGGTAAGTTTCTTATATTTTAATGAACATTTATTCACTGGACTGGTGTAAATGTTGCCATGGAGGAGCAAGAACAGCACTTCTGGCTCCCAGACAGTGCCATCAGCTTCCTCATATTTCATGCAATTAATGTAGTATTCATACGTAAAGTGTACTGCTCTGTAAACACAGCAAATGACAGCAGTTCCTTGATTTTTCTAACTAGCAACCCATCTCTAGCTCAGCACATTATTTCTGCTGGGTATCTCTTAGGACTGGAACACTAGACACAACTATGCCCCCAAATGCTGAAACCGCAGAAGCTGATATATCAGGTAGGATGTGCCTGTCTAGAAGGAGTCTTTTACCGCCAAGGGCAGGTTGCCCATGGACCAGGGTTACAAATATGGCCCAGCTGCTCCTAGGTCCATTCAGGAGTATCCTGGCACATCTCTGCTACGTCACCAGAAAGCTGGAGGAAAATACAGCCCCACTCGTAATGTATAGCAATTTGGTAAATTATTCTATAGAAAAACAAAATAATTGTCTCATTGTTCCAAAGTTTCAGTCTTGCCCCCATCCACTCCAGCTCCCATCCACTCCATCTATGCTCTGGCTCCTAACCAGGAGTTCAAGTGCCTCAACCCAGGTATTCGAGATTTTAAAAGAAGCACAGTTCAAATAAATACTTGGGCTAACCAATGGTTTTCTTCACAGGCAAGCCCACATCTGCAACAGACTATCCTGACACTTGTATACAAACCCCAAGATCTATTGATTCGGGTAAGGAATAGTTTGGGACAAGTTTCGTGTTTCCTAAGGCTGTTCAGTGCCTCCCATTTTAAGCCTTCTTCCTGGACCTAGCTGCCAGCACAAGTGTAATAGAATAAGGTTAATTATGCCATATTCCACATCCTTCCTGGCTGCAGCTTAATTAACTGTCATCTCTCAAACTGTTTATTAAGAATTGTTTCTCAAGTACTCTGGATACCTATTCCAAATAGCACATGCAGGTTACTCTTTTGAGCAAGTACAGTAAGCACTTTTTTCAGGATTTTTTTCATAGTTTGTCAATGAACCTTTTTAGACAGCCCCAGAATCCATGCTTTTTGCCAACTTTAACCATACAACTCACAGTTTTAATTTTTCTTATAAATGCACCCTGGATTTCTTGTTTATGCAGCAGCTCAAATTCCTTCCAAAATAATCCTTCTTTATACCACTTTACATGGTTTTCTTGTCACTGGGAAACTGGTTTCCTAGTGCCTTGAATTTTATTTTTTTCTGTGAATCCCTTTGAAACATCTCGTTGTTCAAGTGAGAGTGAAAAACTAAAAAATCTAGGAAGAGATGCATGCACAAGCAGGGATCCTGTTTCTTCAAATAGTACCTGCCAGAATTCTGCAGATTTATCACGCATACCCAGTTAAGTGGCATTTGCCTTATCCTTGGTTTCCTTCCTTCCCTTTTACACAACTGATTTTTTCCTTCACAGAAATGTTTCTCTTTTTTATTAATGTTTTTATAATTCATTTTTCCCAGTAATTTAATGCATGGAAAGCTTGAATACTTCTGTTCTATTCTTGATTATTACTCTCTTTCAAAGAAAACACTATCAAAGGCTTTTCACTCTCTACATTTGTCTTCCACTCTCACACACACCCCCTTTCCGTGAGATCAAAGGTTTTATGGACTTCTAATCCAACCTTGGATGTGCTTATCATTACCACCTTCCTGTGTGTCTTCCAAGCTAACACGTAGTCATGAGTGGTTCATGTACTCTTCCAGTGGCAGTTTTCCTACTTGTGTTCTGAATTTTAATCTACCTATGTTTCTTCTGAGGGTTTTCTAGAATTTCAGTCACACTATCTTAAGGAAAGCCTATGAGGTTTGGTTGGTGGTAAATTCATCTGTCACCGAAACTGCATCTGTTTGGAGTTACAAAATGTTCATCCGAGTGAGTGGTGTTATTTTCCTTTTTGTTCATGATGAACATTACCCAGCTTACAAACTGCACCCAGTGCTTTTCTTTTTACAGATCTTTGACTTGCACGACTGGTGCTGATTGCCATGCTGAGCAATCTGGTTCCATATTAGTTCAGCTTTATGTTTTGAGTCATTTTGCTAGTTCTTTTCACATGGGCACAGGCTCCAAATAGAATTTTTCTTTTCAATCCTTTCAAAATGTGTCTTCCACACTCCACTTTGCTTCCTTACCCAGACTACAGTTTTATAACTTAACAGTTCATTTTTATCTGCCCGAGATAACAGAAGAGTATTACATAGACTAAAACAGTACAAAATAACATTACCTTCGTCATTTTCCTTCTGAATAGCATTCATTACTTGAGCATATAGAATTAAGCTTTCTTTGAACTTGCCTCATTTGACTTATAATTTGCCAAAGAGTTTCAGCTAAAATGGGACTTTTATTTGTTCCATTCTCCCATACGACATATTTTCTTAATTTCTGTGCTACTGGCAACTTCTGCTTTTCTGTGACAACCACTTCAGAGCTTTAGACACTTGCAAGGGAGATTTTTCCATATCTTGCGTACCTTTCCATACCTTTTCCAGAATTGTGGTTTTGTTGAAATCCATGCAATAGGATTCAAGAGATTATACAAATACTTTCTCCTTTATTGAAGAACCCCACCCAACCTGAAGTTCTTTTGTTCTTGAAGAAATACTTAAAAACATGAACCCTCCTCACTGAAAACATGGAGAGGTTCACAGAATTCAATCTGTTTAAAATCTCATTATTTTTAAGCTAATGTCTTGATTTCTCAATGCTTAGAATAAGCATAGCCATAGCTACATGGAAAACTGAGACACCCGTGACTTTTTCATCTCTGTTGTGAAAGAGTGAGAAGGACATGGCTCTCAGTCACGTTAAACTGTTGCTCTGGGATTTGCAAGGAAGCTGCATATAGAGATGATATAGTAACTTAAGCACCAGCAGCTGCATTCTACCTCCTAGTAAGTAGTGTTTCACAGAGATAGACTATTAAAGTGATGCTGCAGAAACCTGTAGTGAATACTGGCAAGTTTATGGGCAGGATTTAAACTGTTGTTTTTAATTTAGAGTGAGCCTCAAAGGTTTCAAATCTGATTACATGAGAGACCACCTATCTTGCAATTGATTCTGTTGTATTATGGTCAGAAGAGGAATCCAAGTTAATAGCCTAGTCATATAGGCAGAACAGACTTGGCAGAGGGAGATCTGGTGGAGAGCTTTGAACTCTGCAACTTATTCTTCAACTGTAAAATGGGGATAATAATGTTCCTCTACCTCCCAGCAGGGTGCTTAGGCTAAATTCATTATTAGACATTTTCAGTAATGCTTCTGTTTATGTTTCCAAGGTAATGAATAGGGATGGGCTGGAAATCCCTTAACAATAAAACTTATAGAGCTTAAAGGGCAGCGGAAGCTCAGGGGTCACAGCACTTGTGACAGGAATTATTATCTACCAGATAGTAGTTGCAAAATCTGGTAGATAACTCCCAGCCCAATCAGTTCTCGGCAACACAGTAATAAGGCTTCCCTGATGCAGGCTCAGGCACCCACCAAATAAGAAGACTGCTCAGAGATACTTTATCTCAGCTTCAGGAAGAAGTTCCTAATACTGAGACTGAGCAAAAAAACACCTCCCTAAGCTGTGTGGTACACTGGAAAAGCAGGTGCTTATCATCAACTCCATCCTTGCAGCCAAGAGTACTTTAGTGGGCCAAGACTGCATATACATCCAGGATGATAGCAATGGGATTCCTTGCAAATCCCATCAGTCATTGAAAGATAAATCTCTACACATGGATTTTAAAGCTAAAGAAAGAGTGCAATAAAGACCCTCTCTTCTGACAGTACTTTGCACAGGAGCCCCAAGCTTCACCCTACAAACAGATCCCTTTGCTGCCTAATAAACTAACCAGAAACCTCTACTGTCAACTCCTAAGGTCAGCTCTAGGTCAGGCTGCACTTGAAGCTTTCTGCAGCTCAGAAGACACTAGTAGGGAATCTTCATTTTTTTGTGTAACTGGTAAACATGGCATCCAAATATTGAGTTTATGCTTCATGACACTGAAGTGTCAGTCAAGCTCTATTCTGCAAAGGCATAGCCTAGTGCCTGTGGAAGGATGTCAGGCTTGTGGAATCAGCCTCAGCTGAGGGCTGAATCCTTCTTGGCTGTTTGCCTTGAAGTCCTGCTGTTTGAACAAGAGGGAAAGCAGAAGGAGTAAACTGTATGATACAAAGTGTACTCAGCCTCCTACTAGCACAAAACTTTTTGGTTTGTATTGCTGCATTTGTTTAATATATATTTGATTCTTTCAGTTTCAGCAGCTGCTCAAAAACCTGTTAAGAACTGCAGCTACAGTATGTTATGTTCTGATGTATATTCCTCTAAGACTTAGGTGGCATTTCTTCCTGGTGATACTCAAGGTTAGATGGAAAACTCAAAGTTTGGAGACAAAATAAAAAAGCCTTCTTACATTTGAATGTCAGCAGAAAGCTACAGAAAGCAATGGTTGCTGACTGTATCTTCTAATTTTTGCTTGACTCTCACTGAATAAAGGAAAATCTGTTGATCTTAGTCATAACCGGTATATCTACCAGTGCCTGCAGCATATTTTTCCCTGTATCCAGTGTATTCAGAACAGAGCAGAGGTTAATGAGCTAGAGAAGCAGTGTATCTTGCACTGAAAACCATGTTAGCAAAACTGTTAAATGAGCCTCCTGGCACTGAGTGGGCCAGGGGCTCCCTCAGTAGCATGTAACGCATTTCACATTGGCACACCACATCAGGAAATCCCATTTCCTCTCTTCGGAGAACCGAGGCACGCATTGCCAGCATGCTTGATTAAATGGCTCCTAGTAAGGTCCCTTTTTATTTATTTATTAAACAAGAAAGGATTATCTAAGATACTACCTGAAAAGGTCTTAAACTAGGACTGTCAATACCACTTATCCCAGCTTTTTACAATAAAACTCATCACTGTTGGGTTTAAACAGCAGCAGTTGGGTTTAATTCAGTTATTAAAGGTGTCATGAGTAGAAATAAATAGTGATTTTGTTCATGTTTTTATTTAGGCTAAGTGTGGTCCCTAGGCTTCTGGCAAGCTGTCAATATAGCCATCTGTTTTGCAAAGTTTATGGATCTCTCTGGAAACAGACAGCCCAAAGCTAAAGTACACTTAGGACTGTTTTTCTTTGAACCACCTGCTGTAGGTGAAGATCAGTCAGATTTCAATAGGACACAGGCTTTAAGCTCCATGTATGCCCAAAGTCAGCCCATTTTAAGAATGCAAAATTAACTTAAATTCATTTAATTTATATTTTCTTACAACACAGCTTCAGCAACTTGCTTATAAATTTATTACATATATTTACAAACACACACACACATGCAAATATAGGTATAACTAGACAGAGAGAGTAGGAGGCCTGAAGTCCAGAGCCAGGTCACTCCAAGATCTTATACAAATGTCTGCTTCAAAGAGTTTATATATTCAAAAACAAACATAGCACCTTAAGTATATAAACAAGCAAGCCATGATGAAGACAGAAGGTATCTGATATGAAATTCTGACAGCAGATGTGCAGTTTGCAGGCTATCAGTAAGAACAGATGTCATTCTTATGAGCCATGAAAGCAGATAAAGCAAATCAAACCACTACAAAGATTTTGAAAGTAAATGCAAGAAAAACATTTTTGTAAGTATTTTTTGCAATTTTCAGTTGGACTTTCTCTGCTACCTTAATAGCATGTTACACCTCAAGTGTCTCCCCCATTTCAATATAGCTTAATCAATTTTAAACTGTGTGCCACGTCAGTTGGAATTCTATTACATATTTGCACATAAATACACTAACATATGAATTGAACCACGTACTACCACAAAAATACAAATAAAGGACCCAGTACTAATGGGCTTTGTCCTGCAATCTTGAAACACCTGACTAGGGCATGGCTAGATCTAGATTTAGTAGATTTGGGGAATTTTTTGACCAACACGGCTGAAGCAATTAATGCCTGTTCATTGCTTTTCCAGAATGTTTTTGGATGGATTTGTCATCGTTCTGAGTACATTGCCTGCCCCTAGTACGGTTTGAATGTCAAGTAGCTGCTGTCAGGATGGAAGAAGTTGTGCTCAAGATCTCTAAAGCAGAAGGGAAACCCCACCTAATGTAATTGTTTTGTTGTATTGCCAAAGCCTAAAATGTCAGCAGCACAGCGCTGATGTTCTTAAACCTGTAGACATAGAAGTGATTTCATGGAAGTTTGTTTTAAATGAAAGTACTTCTAATGGTGCCTGAGGATTGGAGATGGCCTTACTCTAAACTAGAAACCAAACTGGTGAGAGCCAAAATGACAAATGAGTTTCATTGGCTAGGGTGTTAAAATTGAGGAGTAAAACTGGTAATACAAATTTTAATGAGATATTTGGTTCAATGCAATCAGCCTATAGGCACATGGACTGTACTGCTTTACTCTCTGCAGTGTTGGACCAGATGAGCCACTGTGGTCCCTTTCAACCTTACCCATCCTGATTTAGTGATTTTGTGATTCAGTGAATGTGGAAAGGAAGAAAAATGGAAGATCACTCCTTTGATTTAAATCATACCCGTCTGAAGCTGTTACCGTTGCACTGCTTTGCTTTGACCATTGGCTAGAAGATATAGAAGTGGCTCTGTTATGCCTCTCTGTCTCTGATGCAGCTGACTTGTAGTCTGTTTCAAATCCAATTGGAATCCATGGAAGATTTCCCAGTGGTTTGGTTTTCTTGGTTTTTTTTCTAGATCAAGTCCTGTGTGGACTTGGGTTTCTGCCACAAGAGGGAATTGGGATTCAAAATCCTTTTTCATGCAAAATCTCTCCTTATTATTGTACATATTAATTTCTAAATCCATAAGGTAGAGGAAAAATTCTCAGTGGCATTGTACATATTTACAGAAAAAAAATGCTGAGTATTAATAGCACCATATGATTCTTATGAAATTCATACTCAGCAACCTCCAGCTGCTCATCTGAAGATATGGTAAACAAGCCTCTGCCACAGAAATTTTCATTTGATGGTTTATTTTCAGATATGATCTACTGTCCTTCCCCATTTGGATTTCAGGAGTATCAAACCTCTGGCACAACAACAGCAATCAGGCGTGCTGGTGCAATAAAGTTTCAAGCTGTCAACAGCAATTCAGGCTGGGTGGCAATATCAGACCACATAGGACCAGATCTGCTATTGTTTTATTTTTTAAGTTGGGTTTCAAGTCATCATGTCAGCATTAACTCAGTCTTGATTAGAGTTCTGTTTCTTCCTTGGCCATTGCTAGCTTTGTAGTTCTCCTGCTGATGTCAAATATTGGACTCCTGCAATCATGGAATTTAGGTCCCTTTTGCAATTGTAGACTTTGCAGGTCCTGCGTGCAGACCTGTGTAGGGGGTGTGGTAAAACAGCGGGTAGTGGCTATTCATAACTTATTGAACCACACTCCTGCCAAATACCACTTCTGGATATATGGTCAGCCTGTTACTGGGTGGAAAATTACATTTCCCCCTGCTCTTGTTTGAAATATGTGTTTATTTGACATTACTCCGCAGGCTACTATTCATTCAAGTATATTAGAACTGAAGAATTATGCAAAAGCTTTAGCAAGTGCTGGAAGTTAATCAGAAAATCATCCGTTAAAATTGTCTCACTAAAAAGGGAAAGCATTTCAAGTCTTTTGTACAGATGCCACCTTGAAACTCACATCTGGAAAAGAAAGGTGTTTTTTCGCAAAAAAAAATGTTTGCTGTTGAGTAACAAACTCTGAAATGCTAAGACCAAGAAATCAAAACTCTATTGCCTGCATCACTGAAAATCTACATGTTTCTGGTGTGCTACTAACATCTAACAGCTTACTAGATGTGATTTTAAATGCATCTAAAGGAGCCTGAGAAATGGTTCATGATCTCAGATTTCTTAACTAACATGCAAAATAGATTTTTTGAATCCTTTTACAAAAGGTTACAAATGCAGATGAGCAAATGAGGAAATGGCCTGCCAAACTTGGAAATCAAAAATAATGTGCTGTTTACTGACAGACGGACAACAAGCCAAGCACTCCTATATAATTTTGGGGTCCTGAGTTTATAGAAATACCTTAAATTAAAATTAATTGCTCACTATTATCCTGAAAGCTAAAGAGCCTAAGCCTCACCAAACTCAAGTCTTCTCAACTAGGCAAACAGTGATAAACCCACAGGCCTTATTTCCACCTATTGTTGTTTAGGTAAAGAGCTTTTTACAGATTAAATTATGCATGCACTGGTTTATTTCATTATGGGCTCTTAATTCATTACATATTATTCATTAGATTTTTATTATATACTCTTAATATTACCTAACTGTCTGGATGAGAAGCTATACATTTAGGATGCTTTCACTATAGCAAGCTAGTTGTCATATCGTGAAGATGTTTGTTTTACACAAGGATGAGGAGTTAGAAATTAGATACTGAATGCAGTGGACTCCCTTAGTTGCCCAGGTAATACCTGAACAGTCTGAAAGGACATGCCTGGCACACTGGGAATATTCACGTGCTGTCATTCTCTTGCCGCCACAGAGTGATCATAACTTACTTCAATATTAATATTTTTTGAATACTCTACACGTTATTCAGCCCACTCAGACCATAGTGTGGAATCTACACCATTTTTAATGAAAATAAGTAAAGAGGGCAGGGCTCACTATGAAGAGTTTGACTGAAATGTAGCTGACTCCACCCAATACAATTACAGCCATTAAAGCAGACTCCTGCAGTACGAGACCACTGTTTTCTTTATTATAAGAAGGTTGTTCTACATTTAAGGCCACTCTGTTTATAATAGCTACCTTATGTTTCTATCAACTTTTTCTATCAACTGTTGTGCTCTCTGTTTCTCCAAGACTGTTTTGTAGAGCTGATTACAGAAGAAAATAAACAGGAATTTGATTATTTATATTTGTAGGGTTTTTACTATTAGCACTGTCGCAAGCATGCCTTTCAGCACCTATTGCTGTATCTCCTCATTTGTTGAAGCTTACTAAACAAAAAGGAAATAAGAGTGGAATAGCTCCATCTCCAGTTATGAGCTATGATTCCTCTTTTTTGTGGTTATGTGCATGTGACTAGACAGTTGAGCAGAAGAACAGCAGCTCTGCAGTGGAAAAACATCATTTCCAGCTTGGCCAAGTGACATCTTAATGAGCAGATGTGCAACCTTGCTAAAGCAAATTAAATCATAAGAATAGCTTGCTCATATGAGTAGTGTTCAAAGACCTACATTAGTCATTCCAGTTGTCTCATAGACAGTACAAGTAATGGTCATGGCACAGATCACAGCATATTTTCTACTGTAGCTCAACAGAAAATGATGTAGACTCAAAAGTTTGAATTCAGTATGAGTGAGCAGTGTATGTGTTGAGTTACTCAAACACAGTGAGCTAAATTATAAATGAGATAAAAGTTATCCTCTAGGTTCAACTGGAAAAAAAACCCCAAATACTGTGATTTATTCCATCAACCAAGCATAATCTCAAGCGGAAGTATCTGGTCTACTAAGCCACTTAGACATATTTATTATTCCTGTTCCTGCAGTAAATCACCTTGACCTCAAAAGGCAGGGAAGCTGAGACTGGCAGATAACACAATGAGGGTCTTGCTGTCATACCATCTTTTCTGTAGATGTCATAATCTTATAAACCAAAACAAAAGTCAAAACAACTGAGTTATTATTTTTCATTAGGCACACCCTAATTTATTTGCCAACATAAATTTTCTGCAAGTTTTGCAGAAATATAGGTGGCCTAAACCCCAGATTTACAGTTCTTCTTCCATGCAGTGTTCTGTTGTAGACTTTCAAGCAGTGTCAGCTGCCAGTGTGATGTGTATAACACTTACTGAACTGTGTTGCAAGGGGAGTTCACTCTTGGCAGGCATGCTGAAAGCATGTTAACCAAGCACATTTGGCATGGGTGTTGCTGCTTGCCTCATTACTCAGAGTAAACAAGGGAGATCTGAACTACAGGTTTGAGGTGAAATCCTCGATTCAGTGAAATCAAAGGTAAAATTCACGTGGACTAGAGTGGTGCTAAGATTTCTCTCTCCTAACATCTTTCTCCACCCCAGTAATACGAATGTTCCCTTTTTGAGGACAGACAGCACAGATCCTTTTTGCAATTATCAGTCAGAAACATCAAGGGAAGCATGAGATTCTTATCATTAGGGACATGACCACACAAGTTATGATGCAAAAAGCTGGGATGCAAAGTCAGAGCACATCTGCTACATGATGTTATCATCCCATATGCACATTTTTCACTATTAGTAAATGAAATAATTTATTCCTTGCAGAAAAATTCGCTTTTTTATTGACTAAGAGTGTGTAAATGGGCTGTTATCATGAGCTTGCTGATTTTCTACAACTATTACTACTGTGTGGCAGTAACAGAATGCATGTAGATTATTACTATAGTGTATTTGATGTGTTGTACATTTATATTCTTATTAAATTTTAACATTTTCATTTGCTCAAAACTCCAGAATTCATACTGCTTTGTAAGCAAATAATTCTAATCCTGTTTTATAAAATATTTCTATCCATGTATTTATAAAACTTTACTTTTAAAAAAAAAGTTATTTATCTTTGACTTGGAAATCTGTTATTAACTGTATCCAACTGTATTCAAGGGGAGTTCTTGTTCACAAAGATAATTCCAATAATATTTTCATGGATACTTTTCTGGTGAAAATGGAATATATTTACAAGACAAAGAAAGCCCACTCTTACCAGATATCTAGCGGGATATGTCAAAAGGAATAACCTTAAACAAGACGGAAACCAAGAAACAAGACAAAGGAAATAGGTACTAGAATATTTCATTTAGTGACTATATGACAAGTCCATCATAGATCATTATTTATAGGTCACTTTCCTGTCAGCTGTAGGATTTCTGGCCCTAATCATGAGAGTCAACACAGACTTCCGAATAAAAACTTCCAACATGATAGAGATAATTCCAAGCAAGACAAAAGATACATATGACCGTGATTTACTTCCTCTCTTACATTAAAAGTGATGAGATATTTCTATAATAATTCCTTGTCATTAATACTGCTGTTTTCTGCTGTCACAGACAATATGAAAAAAACCATTTCTTCAGCAAGGTCTTGAGTCTTGCTGAAGCTGAAACTCAAGTCAGCGAGTAGCTTAAAGAAACTATATTGTTAAATATATCACTTTGTTATAATACCTTGTTTCTACTCTATGCAAACTTGGAGAATTATTTACCTCTCCCATCAGTTTTTGCTCTTCAACATAATAAATTTCATTTGCCCTTCTTCTATGTTTACCTGAATTAAAAGGAGAAAAAATGTCTTTCTTTTGTGACTGGTTTTATTTGATGTGAAGATACTTGAAAAATATCAGGCTGTCCTTGGTAATACAGTCCAGGCAAACTGGCTCACAGTTCTGTTCTGGTGTAAAGTTACACAAAGAGGGCTGGGGCTGTGGGGCAGGGCTGGAAAGGATTTCCATTCCAGTGTTTGGACAGAAAACCGAAAACATCTTAGGTCAGCCTGAAACAAACAAACAAACAAACAAACAAACAGAGGAATCCTTTTTTTGCCCCAGACGGGCAAAAAATGGTGTAAGATCCTAACAAAGGCAATCCAGAACCATCTTCCTACACATACCAAAGGAGGCATTCTAACCTTATTTTTAAAAATAAAAGAAGAAATTTAAAAATGAAAACCAGATGCCTATAAACCAAATCAAGAAGGTGGCCAATCTCTCTCTACTCTAAATGAAAGTAAAGTTTTGCTACCTTCAGTGGTTGGTTATACTGCACTCTGATTTTTAGCCTCAAACAGCTTTTAAGTGTCCAGTTTCCTGTAAACACAAGCAATTCTGCAGGACTGATACAGATTGCCTCTGAAATACAGATTATCCAAATATTATATTGCTCACTAAGAACAGTAAAAATTTTGTTTTATTCTTTTCTCTGAACTAGAGAAATGTGACGAGAGCACCCTTTCCTACCTCCAGAGAATGCCCTAAAAACCATGACACTATCTAGAGGGCAACAGACCTGAATTAGTTCATCTCTTTTATATGTATAGGCTCATCATCGTTAGACAGCAGGGAGAAAGAGAGACTACAGAGAGACAAAGTAGAAAACTGCCATTCAGTTCTGACATTCCAGAAAAAGGAATCTGCCAGTAAACTTTCATTAGGATTTCTTAATGTTTTCTTTGTTCATTTGGCCCTTGTAGTCTGGCTTTAGATTTGGACTCAGGCAATGTGCCTTAGTTTACAAAATAATGCTCCCTCCTACTGACAGCATCTCTAGGTCACTGAGGAAAGTGATCTTCTGACTATGCTCTGATGACTATTTTGCACGACTTCTGAAAATACTCACTCCTAAAACCCTCTAATCACAAATACAAAAATTCAGTAGACAATCTACAACTTTGACAGTCACTGATTTTTCAAAAAATTCTAATTAATGTTTGAATACAGAGGTTCACAGTGTTGTTGTTTTAAAAGCACTTGAGAACAAGTGAGAAAATAAATTTATACATTGAAATAAAGCATACAGAAGATTTTATACTAAGCTTTACAGTAAAGACCTTTTATGTTTACTGTCTTCTATAAATTCTGTAATAAGCGTTCTGTAAAACAAAGCCAAATGCCCGTTTAAGGAAATGTAGTGCTTCCATATGACAGTGTTATGTTGGTGCAAAACCCAGATGTTCTGACACAACATCAAACAACCCTTCTAACTTCTCTTCTAAGTGCCCTGTAAACCCCCCCTCGTAAGCTGGATAACTTCTGAATATATTTGCAGTATCAGGACCCTTGCATGAAAGTGCTCATGTTCAAATCAATATGAATTTAATCCACTGCCTTTAAAAAAAAAAATCCATGTAAAAGCCTAGAAGTTACAGAAGTGTAATATATATTAGAAACTACTTATGAGCCAGCTCTTTATGTTTTAACCAAATAATTGGATAACAGTGAAAAACAAGAAATTGATTTCTTGAACAAAGACAGTTTGTCAGCTTTAGTGCTCACCACCAGCTTTGTTATAAACAACTAATAAGTATATCTGGAAAACTCCCGGTAGACCTCCACATTCTGACTAATAAACATGATTAGACTAACTAAAGAAACAGTTAAATGTTACAAAATAGTTAATTTTTTACAGTAGCAAAACAATGCAGTGTGAAATAATGTTAGGCAATGTGTAAGCTACCAATTTTTGCTGGCAGACCTGGATTCCTCAGAGGCAACAGGAGAAGTGGACCTTAATTTAGCAGGTGCCTTTTAAAAATGCTTGTTCAGGCCCAGTCATGGTGACTGAATGTTGTGCCTTTACTACTGGGGCAGTTTCTTTCACTTACAAAACGTGGTTTAACTCTACCCAAATGAAAGCATAATTATTCAAAACATATTTATATTCACTAGAATTGTTATAACATGCATTCCTAGTAAATATTTGCTTGGAAAAAGAGATCCATCTCATGTATAAAGAGGTTCCATGGTTAAAAATAATATCCAAGAGTTCTTTTTAGTTTTTCCATCAAAGATGGCCCTGCAGAGATCCAGTGCTCATAATGCACATAAATAAGTGACAGAAGTTTAAACAAAGGTTATTCAGGAGAAGGGTTTGACCACACAAGAATTTGAACTTAACAATAGACACTTGTTTATTTGAAAAGATTCATTTCAAATGTTGGATATAGTAATAACCAAAGGAAAAATCCCATTTAGCCATCAAAAACCATAACGAAAAACAATCATGCAGAACATGGATGTTCTACATTTGGGTTCATTTTCGTTTGGAAAATCACACTAGATAAAGGTTTTTTAAATAACAGGCACACAATCTGTCTGCAGCCAGTTTTAAAATCACTCTTTCTTCTACCTAGCTGCTCTTTGGTTACAACACACAGACTCAGTTTTTGTATTGAAACATAAAAAGGTGAAAATCCCCACTAATACTTTCAGAACGGGCTTCTAATTCAACAGTACTCACCAGCCTTGCCCATGACAGCTATTGAACATATCTATGATCAATGTTGGGATCCTAGTGCAGAGTCCTACAAATTTCAAGGGAAAAATGGAGACAAAAGAAAAATAGTACCATCTTCCATAGCCTAGACTGGATGTTTGATTGACATCGACAAAGTGACAAAAATTAAATCCCTTGCCTGCCCCTCTTTCTCATTAAGCTTATCATGAAAACAGGCTGAACGAAATTGCCAAGACTGAGGAACAAAATTTAATTGGATAGGAACATGTGTGCAGAGTCTTCAAGACCATCAGAAGAGTGACAGGAGAGCACAATTGGGAGAAACGGCCCAGAAAAGCAAAGATGTTGTAAACATTATGTGCAAACAGCAGCCTGAAAAGTTTATAGACAAAGGCAAAAACTGAGATGCTGTAGACAGAGACTGAAGAAAAGGACAACTGATATATTCTGCAGGTAAAAGGCAAGTAATTAGTATTGAGAATATTAAAGGTATTCTAAGTTTAATGGTTAGTTATTTCACAGGTTGGGGGGAGGATTTTTTTGTTTGGTTTTGGGGTTTTTTTCATCTAGTAGACTTCATTAACCTCTTTTAGGGTTTTTTTGCAATTGGATCTGCAATAAAGAAATTCTCTACTTTATACTTTTTGATTCCAGAAATTTTTTTTTTCTGATTCTTTCTGGTCTAATTTAGATTGAGGTCACTTTCTCAGAAGCACAATGTTGAGTTCCTAATGCAAAATGGAAAGTCTAATGGCTTCATTAAATTATTTATAATGGCTCGATCCCCTTTTAAAGTTAGAAATATGTTTTTAAATCCTGAAAGTACTGATTGGTAGCCTGGTGGAAAATAAACCGCAGTCCTGTTGCAACAGGTATTTTGCAGGAGAACTGCTACTGATTTTATTCTATGTCCTAAATGCAAAAGAGCTTAGAGACTAAATAAACTATTTCCCATAAGTATAATTTATAGGGAGTATCTCTATTCAGTAAGAGATAAAGGATATCTAAATAAACATCAGTTCAACAAGTTTTTTCCAGATACATATTATTTAAATTTAAATTTTAGACGGACTTAAAATAACAACTTGAGTGGAAACCAAATGTTTTCATCTGGGTACCGGTGAAAATTTAATGGTCCCCTTGGGTTTGCTAATAATGACAGCAGCTTTTTTGTTGCTTTTGTTGTTGTTGGGTTTTTTGAATGGATCAAAGCCAAGTTACATTATTTTAAGAAATTGTGGGGTTTTTTTTCTTGTTCTGTAACAAAAATTTTCCCCATCTGGGACAAAAAGCCACAGCAAATGTTGTATACATTAGTGTCAAATTCAAGGGCAAATACACAAGATAAAATTGTTAGAGAGAAAGTACTAATGTATGTAAAACCATCAAAGCTAAGCAGCAAAGATAGCACACAAAGTCACTCCTCCGGTTTGCCTTTGCAATTCCATGCCTGTACCATACTAACATACTCACAGCAAGCTGCAAAGAGAGTTTCTAGCTGTAAGGCAAACAAAGATTCCAGATGTAATGTGTTCCCAGCCACACTATAGGGGGAACTTTTTCTTCTATTACAGTTCAGCAGTAAAACCCAGCTCCCAGCTTGAGTGGATATCTCATGGGCTTCAGAAGGAATTGTGCCTGTTAATGCCAAAGCTTCCTATGGCCAGGGACATTACACACGTCAGAGAAGCAATTGTAACTATGAATCAAAAAACCCAGGGGAACCTCAGCTGAATGCGTTGGGCAGGAAGGCACTCTGTTGGAAAGTTCTTAAAGCGAAACATTAAACCAGCTAAATCATAACACTTGCCACATTCTCCAGTGGTAGCTAAGATAATAAAATAACTTCTTTTTTAAATAATCAACCAACCTTTTCCTTGTGTCAATGTACTTCCACCTTTTTTAAAAAAAAAAAAATTTGCTTGTTTGACCACAATTACTTTTATGAAAGCAAATTATGTATGATGTCCTAAGCATTTGATAAGATTCCTGTCTGCAGTAAAATGGCTCTATGCTTTACAGTAGTTTTTTTGCAGAACAGCATATATCTTCTAGAGTTGGAAAAGGCATTACTGCCTTCAGTTTTCCCATAGTCCAGCCCTACATGCAGATCATAGTCACATCCATGCTGGCAATGTTTCTGGTTACAGGTCAATTTCTCTCACAGGAGTCTGGCCAGGTTCAGACAAGTCTCCTGCACCTATATTTAATTCCATATTCAGAGTATAATTCTACAATATGATATCTCCAGCAATAGAATTGCTGTAAGCATTTCCCAAGCTAAACCCTTTAATTCTCCTTCAGATGTTCATTTTCTCCTGCCCTACAACTTTCTACGCCTTACCTATGATGAAGCAGTGGCATGTAACAGCATACTATATAGAACATATGTCTGACACAATACAGAAATGACAACTGTGTGTGAGTGCAGCTGCAAGGTGCCCTGGAAGCATTCAGATATTGTAACCAATCACACATCCTACTTGGGCAAGCAACAGTTTTCAAGCCATCCACAAAACACAAAGCATCACTATAGGTAAAAGGCTGGGGGCCATGGATCACACTCTCAGGCTCCATACAGAGACAGCCAAAGCTGTGGATGGCCCACAGCTGCCTGCACTACTTTACTATCCCCAGCAGACATTTACAAGCAAGGGAGAATATTCTCCTTAGGTTGCTTCTCTTCCATGCCTGCCACTTTGAGGTCTTCTGCCCACCAGCTCATGACACTCTCACTGTCCGATTTCATTCTTATATCATTGTGAAAAGAGCTCTTCATAATCTTTTAATAACTGAATATAAATGGCTTTACCAGCTTAGGCTTCTCAATATAGTGTCTTCACCTAAAACTTGCCATGTCTTTATCTCAGTGAAATACAGACATTTATCAGACAAAATTAGGTGAAGAGCTATTTCAGTTTTATTTCTGGTGATAAATCATGAGCCATGAGGGACTACAGAGTACATCTCAGTGGCTCAAAAAGACATGGCAGGCATGAAAAGAAACCTTTTACAGTAGAAATAAAGTTTAGCAGTAGTACTTCATGCTGAATAGAGGCTCAATGGCAAGAACATCCTTTTATTATAAAATATAAGAAGGTCAGGACCTAAGCACAAAATAGCAGGGATATTTCTGGCTGAAATGACTAGAAGATGGAGAGGAGACTCCTGTGGCATGGATATTTCTAAAGCTTTTTTATTTTATTCAGTAATGCAATAAACATATTTTAAATTTTTTCCTGACTGAAATGCAATAAATAGAACCGGTGACCTTAGATCATATTTATTTCTCCTACAGGAGACTTCACTTCCAGCCTAACAACTCATGGAAGAAATTAATATAATTTGTGTAAAATGCTACCCCTGGAAAGGGTATTCGCATGGGCTGAATCCAATAAAAACATACTGCTGTCTAAGCAGTGATACATCTGAGCAGCTGCATAATGCATTGGGATATGTTTGATCACGGACTTTAAGGATGTTATGGCAAAGCTTCAATCAAATACAGTGACTTCATCTCAATCTTTGCCAGTTTAGCACTTCCACAACTTTTATAAGGGGTTTGTGATCTGACATCTGCTAACTAGTTACAGTCCACTGGCCAACGGAACTCAATGTCTCAGCTCCGAAACAAAGCAGGAAATTCTCCATCTTCAGACCAAACAAATTAAACTCCCCCACTGCCCATCCCTAAAATCTTGCTAGAACAGAACAATAACTTAATATGAAAATTATTGAAAGATGATCAAGTACAAAGAAGCTCATGAAACTGACCTATCCAACTCATCAACCCCTCAACCACGCGGAGCAATACCATCAAATGGATGGGACAGATATAACCATAAAATAAGTTTTGTATTTCTCAATAAAATTTCCTTAGAGTAACTTCTTCTAAAAATGAAATAGGTACATAGAATCTGGCACTAGACTAAAGGATAAACAATATAATAGTCTAATAATTTCTAAGGTTTGCAAAAAAACCCCAAACATTACTGGTTGCTTATATAACTCTGTTAGCTATTTTAATATTTTTGAGAGTTAGTTACTTAGTTATTGATCGGTGGGGGGGGGGGGCTGGGAAA